>PVHT020000193.1:17718296-17747041 GCA_004024745.2 Catagonus wagneri
CTCAGGAAGAGAAACATGAGCCCAAAGATCTTACAATTTGCTCTTCCTCTCTTCCAACCTGCAGTGGCTACAGAGGTACTCAACAAGCCCTCCCTAACTTAAATTCATCACTTTAGGATTTGACTGATAATGTTTAAGCGGGAGGGGAGTATAAAGAGAAGGAAAATCTGGTAATTTTATTGGGCACCTCCTTTTTTTTGGTCTTTTTTGCCTTTTCTACAGCTGCACCCGCAGCACATGGAGGTTCCCAGGCTAGGGGGTCTAATCGGAGCTGTAGCCGCCAGCTTTCGCCACAGCCACAGTAATGCAGGATCTGAGCTGTATCTGTGACCTACACCACAGCTCACGGCAACACCGGATCCTTAATCCACTGAGCAAGGCCAGGGATCGAACCTACAACCTCATGGTTCCTAGTCGAATTCGTTAACCACTGAGCCACGACGGGAACTGCTATTGAGCACCTCCTATATGCTCTATAGTGTCTTATGTTCTTGACAAATAGAAGTAGCATCTGATTTACTAGCATTAGTGCACCAAGCAGAGGAGGAAAGAAGGGGGTGGAAGGGAGAGTCTACTTTTCTATCATTTCTCTTGATTCCTGACTCAGCTACCTGGAGTCCAGAATTCAAAGATTATGTTCCCAGACCCACACTGGCTCAAGCTCTCCTTAATGAAAACCTCAAGATTCCATGACCTACAAAGAATTTTCCTATTTCCCCTCAACCAAAAAACTCTCACATAAATAATGTCACACTTTTGCATGAAGACTTCTGATCCTGCTAGACCTCAAGAACATTTAATCTAAAATGTTAGACATGCCATTAGTCATAGAAAAAGAACATAACCACTGAGGTTAACAAGGATGAGAGAATTAGAAAATTCTCAAGAAAAGAACAATGAAACGTAGATGGTCTCCTGCTGGGTCTATGGAAATCTTTTCCACACAGGACAGTAAAGCACAGATGTTAAGTGCCCTGGCTAAGTCGAATCAGGTGGATCTGGGTGTCAAGACCGCTTCTTTCACTTACAAGCTTAACCTTTCTGAACATCTGTTTTCTCATCATAAAGTGGGAATCATCTTATTACTCTTAGATATGAGGCTTCTTAGAGACTCTGCATATATGATTAATTAGTAAGATGATGAGATTAGCAGGAAAATGCACCAGATATCTACTTCCATCATTCCTTCTGCTTCCTGTTGAATGAGAAACTCCAGATAATGCGGAGAATGCACCATGGCAGGGAAATAACATTGAAAATCCCACCAAAAAATGATTTGCAATTAGTGAGAAAGTCTAGGGCAGGAATAATATGCTGAAAATTGTAGTTTAATCATGGCTGTTTCTCCCCTCTGTAAAGCCCTGACCCTTCTTCCCAACAACCTCCCCCAAAGGTAAGAATATTTTAAACCAACATTTAGTTTCTGGATGGAAGAGGTAGTGAATTTCATAAATTAATGTTTTCACCAGCATTATCAGTTTGCATATGGCATAGCATTTTTTTTTTTTCTGGCCACACTCATGTCTATGAAAGTTCCCAGGCCAGGGATTGAATCCGAGCCACAACTGCAACCTACGCAAATCTTTTAACACACTGCCTCGGGCTGGGGATCAAACCTGCGCCCCACAGAGACAAGCTGGATCATTAACCCACTGCACCACCGTGGGAACTCTGGCATAGTATATTTTATGCAAAGGAGATAAAGAAAAACAAAAGGCAAAAAGTGCAAATATCTGTATTGGAACTCTTAATTTTCATTTTGGATGAACTTCAAAAGCTTTTTCTCATTCAAAACACCAAAGGGGAAAACAAACCAACAAAACACCATTGGTTTTTCAGTTCTGTTTCTTAAACTCACGTGTTTTTGGCTTGTCCATCCTGGAAGCACATTTGTCCCACCAACGCAGCGGACTGGTCACCCAAACACTGAAAGTATACATGACGGGAAAGAACAGTGACTGAGACAAAATTATTAGTTTCCTTTTTAGGGGAGCCATAAGATTGATTTTCCCTTCTTTATTTATGAAAGAATGAACTGTCTTATGTTCTTTGCATTGCCTCCCTTAAGCCATTTCCCCATTTGTTAACACTCCTAGCAGGTATAGGATGGGAGAGGTAGAATTTATTTATTTTAAAAATTCTTAGTATTCCACACTATGTCACATAAAGACAAGAATTAGCCAATCCTGCTGCTCTTACTTATTGGGCATCATTAAGGATGGAGAAGACTGACTAAGGAATGCCATAACACGGAAGGGGCTGGGGTGGGGAGGTAGCAGGGACATGTCTACCGGTGAAACTTACCCCAGAGATTGGCACACCTTCCAAGGCCCCAGCTTTCTAATAAAAGTTTAAAAAAAGGGTTACGAATAATCACAAAACTTGGCTCTATGAACATAATCGCAACAGGAATGAACACAAACAGCAACATGCCAGAGCATGTGGGCAGACAAAGCAAGTGTTTCAACTACATGAGGGGTTCAGAGAGAGAGATACTAGAAATATTCCTAGAATGACAAGAGACATGGACGTGAAACAGTTGACTAGGAGTCAGCAGATGCGTGCTTTGCTCCTGGTTAGTTAGTCACCGAGCAGGCCACTGAAACCTCTCTATGCCTTAGTTTATATATCTACAAAATGGGCCTGGGCTTTTATGCATGCCAAAGGTCATGAGCTCTTTGCTATTACTGCTATTACTAGAACAGACTACATCATATCCTTTAAAATGAAAATATAAATAGCCCTCAAACCTGCACGGAACATGCTTATTTTTGGAAGGCTGTATTTTACCAATTGTTCTTCCTACCCAAACTGCTCTTAAGAAACATGACAGTGTCAGGTATTGGGTATTTGTTCATAGCCAACATCATTCTTCAAGTTTTGATCAGCAAGAGTTAATTTATATCATGAATAGTAGTTTTTATTTTGATCAAGTATGGCCAGCATTCTAGGGAAAAGATGAGATTTAACTGGCTGACTGAAGACTTAACTGATTTTAATTTTTAAAGAAATTTACACTAAGCGAAACAATTTGTATTGGTATTAAAGAATTAGGGGGAATGAATGTGATCCTTGAAACACATAAAATGTACTAGGGAGAACACCAAACAAAAGCTTTGGCCCATCCTCTCAGTCTGCCATTTGTTTTGTTTTGTTTTTGTTTTTGTTTTATGGCCACACTTGAGGCATATGAAGTTCCCAGGCTAGGGGTCGAATTGAAGCTACAGCTGCCAGCCTACACCACAGCCACAGCAACACAGGATCCGAGTAGCGTCTGCGGCCTACACCGCAGCTTGCGGCAACACCAGATCCTTAACCCACTGAGTGAGGGCAGGGATCAAAACCACATCCTCACAGATACTATGTCAGGTTTTTAACCTGCTGAGCCACAACGGGAACTCCTCAGTCTGCCATTCGTGAGACAGTATCAGGGCCTCTGGAAGCTTCAGATTTTCTGTCTGTTATAGTGAAGGTAAGAAGAAAGGCCAGCTCACATAGCTATGATCACAGAATAATAGCATATGCGTGGCAACCCTTTACAAGAAATAGAAAATACCCTCTAGAGAGTGGATTTTATTTCTTTCATGCTTTCTGATTAATTCAAGGTCTGCCTTTTTATATAGTATACACAGTCCTAGAGAATGTGAACCTGGACACTAAGTGAAGGATAAATTTCATAAAGGGCTGAAAGTGAATCAGGAAACCTAGAGGCTGGATATCTTAATGTAATTACATATTGAAAGAAGTCTTTGCTTATACTACTGAAGTTACTATTCGACTACAAGCAGGATCTACTACGTGTGGTCAGGCACGGGAAACGCTCCTTTTTCTTCACACGGAGCAGGGGGCCTCTGAAGGATTCCTAGCAATTTCCTCTGATGAAGCATGCAGAAAAAGTGACAGTGCATTTCCAACTAACTGGTCTGAAAGGCTAGCAAGAAAGATATCATTTAAGATAGATGATTATGACATCTAAAAACTACATCTAATTTCCCAATTAAGCTAAAGCCGAAAGCACGTCACAACTGTACTTTATAACAGGGACCACAGAATTTCTCACTCCTGAAAACTACCTTAGTTTTTTATTTTGAAAAATCATTGTCTTATGGAAGACTTCAATAAGATTACGCTTTAAAAATACCTAAAGCTGGACTAGAACTTATAATAATTTGGAGGGTCATGGAAGGTTCTAGATAAATCTGTTATCTATAAATGGACTTCTGCTAAATGGAAATGCACTGTATCTTTTCCAAATGAATGGGCAGCATAATTGGTGGGCAACCTACTCACCAGGCTATGAGAGATTTTCTATAGTCAGCAAGAGGGAGAGAGGGGGACAGAAGCATAATATTTTAAATGCAAGAGAAACTAGGCCAGTGAAATGTTTTTTCAACCATCCTCTGAAACTGTTTCTCAAGAATAGCTTTTTCTTCTCCAAACCAAGTCAGTTTATAGAAAGCTCTGAAATTATCAAAGCACTTTTTAAATTATAGATAATCGACAACAACTATGCTTTCCTTAAAAGATCCTATGTTGCCTTAAAAGGCTTGACTATAATTTAAACATTTACTAGTTTTTGCCTAAGCTTTATCCAGAACACTTAGTCTTCTACTGTATTATTGCAACAAGAGATTCTAATATTTTTCATGAAATGTCAAAACATTTTTTCCAATTCATCTTAGACCTTTCTTAATTTTACCATAAACTCTAGACTTTTGAACTTAAATACCAGTTCAAGTCCTCCAAGAGGTTTTCATCTGTGATGTGTAATCAGAGATATTCAGTGATACTAAGTGTACTTTTTGCTGAGACTACTTCTTCTGTGGGTTTCAATGAAAGCAACAGTAAAAATATCCATGATGAAAATCAGTTTAATTAGCAGTCACAACAGACTCTTCGCTTTCAGTTTCTTTGCTAAAGTTTTGCTCAGGCTCACAAAGAATCTAATATGAGACGTGGTTTGGCCATTAAAGGAGATTCAACAGAAAAAGAACACCACTAACATGTGAAGAGACCATCCTATAGATTAAAAGCAGGTAACACAACCACTAAACAGATTATTTGGATTAAACATTCCCTTGCCACCCTCTGCAGTGAGATTATCAGATTATCTGAATAATATTTTATAATACTCAAGGACAAGTCATTTAAAGTTTATAGAAACAGCTAGTAAGTAGGACTCAAGAATTTTTAGTTATAAAACCATTTAAACAATACTAAATTCTTCTTTCATACTGCCAATATTCACAAAAAAAATCAAAGGTCTCAAATATAAAATGTAATACAAATAACTTTTGAATTCTGAGCAGTAAACCCTTTTTTAAGATAAAAATTCTTTTTTTTTTTTACCATTAGGCCATAGATCTCAGAAGAACTCCGAACATTTGGAAGAATTTTCATTGGAATTTCAAAAAATCTGAAAAACAGTAAGATAAGATTGGGTATGCAGCTTTTTTTAATTTTTTTTTTTTGCTTTTTTTTTGGTGGAGGGCTGTACCCAAGGCATATGGAAGTTCCCAGACTAGGGACTGAATCAGAACTGTAGTCACTGGCCTACACCACAGTCACAGGTATGCAGGATTCGAGCCGCGTCTGCAACCTACACCACAGCTCACGGCAACGCCGATCCTTAACCACTGAGCAAGGCCAGGAACTGAACCTGCATCCTCATGGATGCTAGCTGGGTTTGTTATCCGCTGAGGAACTCCACAACTGTTTTAAATAAAGATCTAGAAAAATATGTATTTAAAGGTAAAAAATGCAAACAACAATTAGAAATGGATGTATTTGAGTGCAGACTTAAATAGAAACAAGTCAGCAGAACTAAGGTGATATTTGGATATTTAACACTCTAACTTTATGAAAACAAATCCATAACACAAATCAACAGCACACAAAAGATCATGTACTTTTCTAAAAGACTCTAATCTTCCTTGAAGAACAACCAAGGCAATTACTTAATTTGGTATATTTGGTTTGTTGTTTTGGCCATGCCTGGGGCATATGGAAGTTCCTGAGTCAAGGACTGAACCTGTACCATAGCAGTGACCACTAGGCCACCAGGGAACTCCCGGCCTATTTGTAATATATGCAATAGCTTCTTATAAAAGAATATATAACATTGAGTTCCCACGATGGCACAGTAGGTTTAAAATCTGATTGCAGTGGCCTGGGTAGCACAGAGGCGCAGGTTTGATTCCCAGCCCCACACAGTGGGTTAAGGATCTGGTACTGCCACAGCTGCTGTGTAAGTCACAGCTGTGGCTTGGATTCTATCCCTGACCTAGGAACTTCCTTATGCCGCAGGGGAGGCCATGCATTTTAAAAAAAATTTAGGAGTTCCTGTCGTGGCTCAGCAGTTAATGAACCCAACTAGGATCAATGAGGGTGCAAGTTCAATCCCCGGCCCTACTTAGTGGGTTAAGGATCCAGTGCTGCCATGAGCTGTGGTGTAGGTCGCAGACGCAGCTCAGGTCTGGCGTTGCTGCGGCTGTGGCTTAGGCCGGCGGCTACAGCTCTGATTTGACCCCTAGCCTGGGAACCTCCATATGCTCTGAGTGCGGCCCTAAAAAGACAGAAAAATAAAAATAAAAGAAGAATATATACCATAGACTTGTATATTGTAATATCAACAATTTTAAAGTTTGGTGCTCCAGTGATAACTGAAAACAGTAAGATTTAGGTGATAAATAGGGAAGACACTTGGAAAACTTAATTCTTAGGGCAAAACACAACTCACTCGCAGAGCTCTTTATCCCATTCCAAAGAATGAATGTTGAAAAGCATCGTCCTGCTCGCATTTGTTACATCTGTGCAATGGACACCTCCATTGGCTCCTCCTGTCAAGCACTAGACAAAATGAAAAGGCCATTTTAACATGCATTTACGTGCACTATAATTTACACTTTGTCAAGAGTCATAGTCAGCAGCAGAACACATAAAGCAGGAGAATGGAACATATTTTTTGTTTTTTTTGTCTTTTTAGGGCTGTGCCTGTGGCATATGGACATTCCCAGGCTAGGGGTCCAACTGGAGCTGTAGCCACCGGCCTACACCAGAGCCACAGCAACGTAGGATCTGAGCTGAGTCTGCGAACTACACCACAGCTCACAGCAACACTGGATCCTTAACCCACTGAGCGAGGCCAGGGACTGAGCCCACATCCTCATGGACACTAGTCGGGCTCACCAACTGCTGAGCCACAACGGGAACGCCTAGAGAATGGAACATTTTAATTACTTAATTTTCTCATTTTCAGCAGTGTCCATTAGAAACATAACGTGCACTACATATATAATTGAACTAAAAAGTATAAAGAAGGAATTCCTGTTGTGGATCAGCCGGTTAAGAATCCGACTAGTATCCATGAGGATGCAGGTTTGATCCCTGGTGAGCTGCAGTGTAGGTCACAGGTGCAGCTTGAATCTGGCGTTGCTACGGCTGTGGCGTAGGCTGGCAGCTGCAGCTCCATTTTGATGCCTACTTTGGGAACTTCCATATGCTGCATGTGTGGCCCTAAAAAGGCCAAAAAAAAAAACTACAAAGAAAAGCAGGTGAAATTAATAATACCATATGTATTTTTTAATCCAGTATATCCAAAATATCTTTTCAATATTAAAAATTATTACTGAGACATTTTACCTTTTTTTTGGTACTACTAACTCTGAAATACAGTGTATATTTTACACTCAGGCATACCTTGATTCAGACTTGCCACATTTCAAGTGCTAAACAGCCATATGTAGCTAAATGGCTACCATGTTAGCACAGTTCTAGTCAACTGATAGTTAAACAAATAATCGGTTTTGTTTTCATTCTCTTTCGAAGATGCAGAGTCTTGTTAAATTTG
Source organism: Catagonus wagneri (assembly GCA_004024745.2). Lineage (NCBI taxonomy): Eukaryota > Metazoa > Chordata > Mammalia > Artiodactyla > Tayassuidae > Catagonus > Catagonus wagneri. The sequence goes on from PVHT020000193.1 coordinate 17,726,146, forward strand.
ACAAAGTGAAATACATTGAAACGCCTGCCTCTTAAGATCTTGCTGAACCCTGTGTTGCTGTGGTTGTTTGTTAGTGTGTGTGTGTATGTGTGGGTGTGTGTGTGTGTGTGTGTGTGTGTGTGTGTGTGTGTGTGTGTGTGTGTATGTGTACACGTGTGCACATCTTTTGGAATAACAATTCTCACTGGGTTGTGCCTGCACCGACCCATGCACATACTCTGAAAGTAGTTTTAAACACCCTGAAACCTGAACTGCAAGCACAGCTGCTTGCTTTTACGAAGAAGCAATGAGAAGAAAGGAAGGAAAGTGGAGGCACCACGTGGGGGTTACAGCCAAATGTGCTCCTTTGTGTCTCCTGGAGCTTACAGTTCCCACACCCACCTTCCTCTAGCTCCAGGCAATTGTGAGAACTACTACTGTCAGAATTGCTTCAACAGTAATAGACATGTATGAAAACTGCTGGCCATGAGCACAAAGCACAGCATGCCTTGGCCAAGCACAGGGAGGGCTGGAGAAGGCGCCACTTCCTGATAGGGTTTTTGAGAGATCTGCTCTGTGGATCTGGCAAATGAGCATTGGGGCAATGTTCCCTTGAAGCTCCCCGGAATGTTGAAAAAGATAATCATACACTTACAGTAAGGGTTTACAAATTAAACTATATGTCTGGGATTTGCTTGAAAATTATTCATGGGGAGAAAGAGTGAGTATAGTTGATATAGGTTTGGCCATAGCAGACTACCATAGCTGACTCATTGTTCCAGAGGTTCATGACACTAATTCGCTCTGATTTTCGGGTGTATTTGAAAATGCCCATAATAAAAATAACAGAGAAAGACAGTGAGACAGAGAGAGAGAGAACGAATATGTACTTTTAAGATATATATCTGGGAAATGTTTATTTCTACTCATTCATGTTCAGCTTAGGCAAAAGTTAAAACAGCAGACATTTCCACTATAATTCTTCATGTTGTGACTTAATTAAGAAACAGCTGTGTGGAGTTCCCGTTGTGGCTCAGTGGAAATGAATCTGACTAGGAACCATGAAGTTGCGGGTTTGATCCCTCGCCTCGCTCAGTGGGTTAAGGATCCGGCGTTGCCGTGAGCTGTGGTGTAGGTCGCAGACGCAGCTCAGATCCCGCGATGCTGTGGCTCTGGCATAGGCCGGCGGCTACAGTTCTTGTTAGACCCCCTAGCCTGGGAACCTCCACATGCCGCGGGTATGGCCCTAAAATGACAAAAAAACAAACAAACAAAAAAAGAGAGACAGCTGTGTGATGTTGAAAGCAAATGCTAAAAGTAGTCTACGTGTTTTATCATGTTAACTAGTAGAAAATAGAAGTAGTAAATATATTCTAAGAAATGGCTAGTGGAGAAGTAGTACAATTGACGCTTGAGCAACACAGCTTTGAATTGTGCAGGCAGGTGTATTTACAGGTGTATTTTTAAAATAAATACTATAGCACTATACGATCTATGGATACAGAACTGCTAACTATGGGACTTTTAGTATCCTTGGAAGTCCTAGAACCAATTCCCTGAAGATACCAAAGTACTGTATGACAGGCAAGAGATAAATGTTCTGCTGTTCCTTGAGTGGCTTTTCATTTCTTTTTCTCTCTTTTTTTTCTTTTTTGGCCTTGCCTGCAGCATATGGAAGTTCCTGGGCCAGGAGTAGCCAGGGATTGAACCTGTGCCACAGCAGCAGCCCAAGCTGCTGCAGTGATAATACTCAGTCCTTAACCAGCTGTGGCACAAGAAAAATCCTTGGGTGGCTCTTCTTTTCTCTTTCTTCTTTTTTTAATTTTTTTTTGTATTTTATGGCCGCAGTTATAGCATAGAGAAGTTCCCAGGCCACAGATGCAACCTACACCACCGCTGCAGCAACACAGGTTCCTTAACCCACTGCACAGGGCCAGGGATTGAACCTGCACCTCCACATCGACTCGAGCCACTGCAGTTGGATTCTTTAACTACTGCCCCATTGTGGGAACTCCTGTGTCACTTTTCTTAATGATGCTACCAACTAAAAAGTTTGAAACTCTGAGTAGAAAACTGATAGGCAGTCTAAGCAATTTTTCTGTACACACATGATATTTATACATACCCAAATAAGCCATGAATCAACGGTCCCAAAAAGAGCTCGATCTTCTTCAACTGCCTTTTGAACTTTTCTCACATTGTCAAGGAGCCAACGAAGTTTCACTGCACTGAAGTAAGTACTAAGTGGAAGGCCTGTCTTGGACTAAAAACAGATATGAAATTCAGCCAGCAAGTGAAATTCATGACAGTGTAAAATAAAATAAAACACCAAAATAAAACTCAACAAGTCACAAATATATTCAATGGCCCTAAAGGCAATCCCACATTATTATGGATAAAAATACTTTTCCAGTCTCATGACACAGGAAAGCACATTCATGAACAAAGATCAGAGTGGTATGTTTGCAGTTCAAAGAACATCCACGTAGCAAGGTAAAGAGAAAATTAAATGACACAACGTCCTAAAATCTAGATAGCTGAGACACAGATGTTAACTTTTTTTTTGTCTTTTTGCCTTTTCTAAAAAACATGGAATGCTTCACGAATTTGCATGTCATCCTTGCGCAGAGACCATGCCAATCTCTGTATTGTTCCAATTTTAGTATATGTGCTGCTGAAGCGAGCACAGATGTTAACTTCTGTGGTAAGTTAGTATTATATATAGAGCCTAATCCAAACTCTTCTTTTGGTTTTATATTCTGTGAAAATGATATTTAAACGATTGGAAATTAAAGAATATATCAAATCAAACTAATGGCCATAATCAGAAGATTATTTTAAAATATATAAGACTTAACAATATATATGTGTAAAAACAAATAAATACACATTTAGTACACATACATATTCAAATAACACAACAAAAATTAGTGGAGAATAAAGTAGAGCTCAAAGTTATGCCAGATTAAAGGAACATAAGGTTGTTTTACTTAAAGTAGATACAAGAGTTCCCTGGTGGCTTGAGGGTTAAGGACTCAATGTTGTCACTGCTGTAGCTCAGGTCGCTGTAGTGGCATGGGTTTGATACCTGGCCTGGGAATTTCACATGATGTGGAAGCAGCCAAAAAGAAAAAAAAAGTAGTTGCCAGTCGAAATATGTTGCACACATGAAACATATGATGTTATAAACCAATGTTAATGTCAAATTTATAAAAACAGTATACATTAAAAAAGAAAGTAGTTGCCTAAAATTCAGCAAATACACTGAACAAAGGGATGGTGAACTGAATAAAGGTTAAAGGGTAAAAATGAAACCCAGATGGGCTTATCAATCTTCCATGAGAATGGATCAAGTTCAGCTCATTTTCATTAGTATATTAAATACTATATAAGGGTTAGTGAAAGTAGTTAAGAAAATATGGACATTAAAATAATGCAGCTTTCCCTCCTTGAGCCCTATTCTCATTTATCACCTAACTACAAAAAGGGATCCCTTTTCCTTCTCATCTTCTATCGATATGATTAGTAACAAAGCTCAAACCAAAGGATTTAATACTTTAATGCAACCTTTTTTTGTTTTTAAAGGCTGCACCTGAGGCATATGGAAGTACCCAGGCTAGGGGTTGAATTGGAGCTGCAGCTGCCAGCCTATGCCACAGCGACAGCAACACAGAATCTGAACTGCATCTGCAATCTACACCACAGTTCACGGCAATGCGCGGATCCTTAACACACTGAGCGAGGCCAGGGATTGAACCTGCATCCTCATGGATACTAGTCAGGTTCTTAACCCGCTGAGCCACAACAGGAACTCCCTTAATGCAACCTTGTAAGTTAACTCAGTTTTCTAGCTTTCCTAGGGGATAAAAAAAGATCAGTGCTCACAAATAATAAATGCAAATAACTTATGGGTGTATCCTTCTTCGATTCGAGGGATCAAAGGTCATCTCACAAACCAAATAGTGAGACAGCGTATAAATACCTCGTTTTCATGATATAGGTAGAAAGTATACAAGTTGACTAAGCTTTGGAGAAAAAAACATGCATCCCTTGAAGCAAAGTGCAGCTGGACGTAGCGGTGAGGGTGAGGGCAGATTGATCAAGAGAATAGAATAGGAAATGGGTGAGGGTATATTCAGAACAAGACTGAAGTTATTTGGCAGGTGAGGGTGGCCAATGGTTTTTTTAGATTGCTCCAATTTATGGGATTTGAGCACTTCTTTCAGAACCAAGAACCCCAAGAAACTGCCATCTAAGAGGCTCACTGACAAATACAAAGGGAATAAAACAAAAATCAGAACTTCCCTTTGAATAGTAGCAGAACTTGGCCTTCGCTGTGCTAAGAAGAATACCTCACCTGTTTCAAAAATGTTCTCTCTTCATGTAACTAAAGAGAGATCTATTACATAAGGATTGAAATTAGGCATTATTTTTATTGGCTTCTTCCCATGAAGAAAGTGGAAGAGGAGCTCAAGTAAAGGCTAGAGTGTCTTCTGCTTTCTCTCCCTGACTCCAGATGCTTAAAAAACTCAAAATCACCCAAATATTTCTTTGACAGATAGTAGGAAATAGGAGAGAGGGATTTGAAAAGCACAGTTGAATTGGAGGAAGCACTCTTTGGGGAGTATGGTTTAAGCCACGGAGGGAGGTAAACTACTAGGATATCATATAATCCTCTTCAGCCTATCAACCTGGAATGCTATTCCCTAAATCTACCACAAAGCCAGGAAAACAGAAAGGTAGAGACTTGAGTTGACATCAATTATATTTGGAAAAACAGTCTATAAATTGTATCAAGTATGTATTGTGCAATAAGGCCTGGTGAAAGCTCCAAATATTTTTATATTTTCATAATATACTTTCTTTGCTTATATTATAAACAAGCATTTTTATTTTTATTTTTATTTTTTTGCTTTTTAGGGCCACACCCACGGCATATGGAGGTTCGCAGGCTAGGGGTCTAATCGGAGCTACAGCTGCCGGCCTAAGCCACAGCCCCAGCAACACCAGATCCGAGCCACATCCGAGACCTATACCATACCTCACGGCAACGCCGGATTGTTAACTCACTGAGCAAGGCCAGGGATCGAACCCACAACCTCATGGTTCCTAGTCAGATTCGTTAACTGCTGCACCACGACAGGGACTCCATAAACAAGCATTTTTATAATATACTTTTGAAGAGAGCTCTTACCTTGACAAAGTTATTATTTCCGGGAATTCTTTTACTAAGACTCTCAACGGTAGACTGGGTTCTTAGGTCAAGCCACACTATAGACCAAAATATAATAATATATATGAAAAACTTCATTTAAAAAATCAGATCTTAATGATATCACTGTCAAGGATAGGAGATCGATTAGTTTCTATAAGCAATTAAAATGCTATAGCTTTCAAAAGACAGAAATTAGAAAATTAGAAATGAATGGGCATATTGTTAGAAGAGAGAATAAATTTATGAGGGAATATTTAAAGCTCGTATGCAAAATTACAGACCAAATTAAGAGAAAAATACATACCTCAGCATGCTTATTTGACATCCTTTTTATAGAAAAAAATGAAAAAAATTGTTTTGGATATGGATTTTCTACGCATACGTGAGTGCAGAGAAAATCTAAATGCTAAGGAAGCTAGCTGTCGGGGCAAAATGCACAACCCAGGTTCACCATACCACGTATGAAGCATGTACCTGAGGAAAGCTTGGGAGCAATTTGTGACAGTAGAGAACTTGGTACTATTATAGAGGGGAAAAAACAGGATTCAGTAGCTCATGTACAAAATGCTGATTTATATTGTACTTTTTCAAAGTAGGCTAGAATTCAGAACCATTACAGAATTATCTGAGGGCCACCATTCTTTCTCCACGCTAGGTTGTACAAAACAAAACAACTCTCCATTTTAACATATCAGTGTTGCTTTTAGCAAAAAACTCGAGACGGCTTTCTGTACCACCCCCCACTCCCTGCAGGAGAAAGTTGTGTGTTGCTCATGACAGAAGGCTTGAGAAAAAGAAGGCATTAAATAATATATAAGGTGAACTGTACAAAGTCAACAATAGGATCAGCTGCGCTTCATTTGTCAGATTTCAGTTTGGTACTTAACTTTTATAACTTTTAATCTGCTAGTGGTCACTTGATAATTTTAGGCCCTGACTGTGCTCAGATGCCTCCTGAAAACACTCAGGCCCACGGCCTATTTAAGGAGCACCAGGAGATTACATAGCCTGCTCACTATACACGTGGGTGCTGGCAGTTACGGTCTAGTTCGGTTCCCGCTTAACTCTACTATTTCTTTCTGTCACTTAAAAACCAGTTATTTCCTGTAGTGAATTTTAATCAATTCTTTTCAGTTACTTAAACCAGCATTTCCCTCGAGGGCCACTTGCGCTTGATTTTGACAGTGGCTACTTTGCACTGTCAGATTAATTACATCAGGGACTTCAGGAGGCCATGCTGGTTTCCAGAGGTAGGGAAAAAATGGCTCATCACAGCCAAGGAAACAGGAGGCAAAGAGCAAGACCATGGAAATACATGGCCTGGCAGTTGACATCTGTATTTGCTGCCCAGCATTATTTTCTCCCGCTGCTGTCTCTAATTCTCTTTAGAACCCCCCCCCCTCCTCAGCCACCTTGGTTTGTCTGAGCTTCAGCACTACTCCCAGCTCCAGTATTGTGTCCCCAGGGATTGGTTCAGGAGGTTGCGTATGGTCTAATCAGCCCAACTGAGATTTGTGCTCAGGCCCTAAGAGTTCTTGTACACACTACCCATCATGGTAGCGTGTAGCTGGTGCCAGCTGCCCTCCTGAAGAGAGAGCCCATCGGCCACATGTGGAGCCATTCCAGAAGAGACAGGCTTGTAGGGGAACGCAGGCGACATCTGACTCAGGAATCAAACAGTACCCGAACTAAGCTACTCTTAGAATTCCCTTTATTTTTTTTTTTTTTCTTTCCACTTCACTTAGGGTTGAGTTTCCTTCTACTTGCCCTGTGACTGATACAAGCCATTAGCAGCAGCCACGTGGAGTTGGCAAGATCTCCCATGTGCAAGAAACAAGGGCAGTCCAATTTTTACACAGTGGCAGTCTTGCGGGACCGTGACAAAAGTGGACCTTCCCCATAGGCAAGAAACCCCAGTAGGTGCTAAGGGCTTAAATGGAGTGCTTGGCAAAAGAAGAGGAATTTGAGAAAAAAGTTTTAAATCTATGAGAGAATTAACTAGCACATCTCAAATCCTCAGTGTTTCAAACTATAGTGGGCGAGGGGATTTAAATCAACACATCCTGGTCCCTACATTGCAGGATTCTGGTTGCAGGTCTAGGCAAGGAAGGCCCAAGTCTTTCTACCTGTGTCATTCAGCGTTACACTAGAGCTTGAGAATCTCTTTTTTAGGGCATGTTCTTAAGGATACTGAATCTCTTCTAATAAGTAATTTAAAAACAAACTAGGGGAGTTCCTGTCGTGGCTCAGTGGTAACAAACCTGACTAGTATCCATGAGGATGCGGGTTTGATCCCTGGCCTTGCACAGTGGGTTAAGGATCTGGCGTTGCTGTGAGCTGTGGTGTAGATCACAGGCGCGGCTTGGATCCTGGTTGCTGTGGCTGTGGCTGTGTCTGTGGTGTGCGCTGGCAGCTGCAGCTCCAATTTGATCCCCGGCCTGAGAACTTCCATATGCCGTGGGCGCAGCTTTAAAACAACAACAAGAACAACAACAAAAATAAACTAGGAGTTCCCTGGTGGCCTAGCGGGTTAAAGATCTGGTTTTGTCACTGCTATTTAATCCCAGACCTGGGAACTTCCCCATGCCTCAGGCATGGCCTAAATAAATAAGTACAAACTAAAGACAAACTGATAATCAAGTAGCTCTTTGAGTCCCAGTGGCCCTATGACTCTACTGCTCTTTGAAAAGATTGCTTAAGTAACTAGGAACTATACTCCGCACTTGAAAGCTTCCAAGTTTCCATGCTGGCATCCACAGAATGAGCCCCTCACCAAAAAAAGTCAAAAACACTGGGTGTGGAATCTATGTCTTCTAGATTCGCCACCAACAAGCTATGTGACTCAGCAAGTCCTGTTACTCTTCGTGGCTTGGCTTTCCAGAACATAAAATAAGGTAGTTTGGACCAGATGGTCTCAAAAATCCCTCTCCTTCCATTATCCCATGATCACAGAAGGCTGGCATATTTGCTTTGTTTTTATATATTTTATAGCCCAAGAGTTTGAGGCAATTAGAATACATGGAATTAGTAAAACTGCCCAGGAGAAAAATGTCAGTGGTCCATACACTACCAAGCAATTCACAAATGCTCAAAATTAATTGAATTAAGAACAAAAAAATTAGAAAACTCATTAAAGAAGCTAAGATGGCAGAATTACGTTTGCAGAATAAGATAACAAAAGCCAAAGAGAAGAGCCCAAGCTGGAGGACTAAGCCCCATCGGGAGGTAATTTTTGAGAATGATCAAAAGAAGTGCCAGATCCGGAACCAGCAACAGTGGTCAATTTCCACACGTGTGTCTTCGATTTCCCCCAACCCATCTGAGTTGGAAGGCAGGGGAGTGAGAAGAGCCAGAGCACCAATACCTGAGGAAGTGCCAGCAGCTGGAACTGAAGAGCCAGAGAGAACAACGGCAACTGGATCTGAAGGGCCAGGAGAAACTCGAGCAGCTGGAGCATTAGAAGAAATAAGGGCAATTCATGCTAGAGATGGCCAGATCCAAGGTCTGTGTCCTCTTGCTGACCATTTAGGAGGTGGTAGGTTACTTGGGCAAGTTCATCGGAATGAACATTTTTCTACACATTTGAGCGTAGAAAGAGAAGAGACAGGAAGTAGGAGGGGAATAGAGGCAGTCCGGTCGGAGTTTCTGGTTCACTCGCATTTCTGTTTGGACCAAAACCAGGTAAATACCTGCTTCTTGTTCAGGATGAGTCTCCCCTACCTGGCCACATATCTGCATCCTAGTTAGAAGAGTGGCTCAGCTGGTTACCGACTGCTCCTCCAACCACTGAATTGGAAGGCTGTGTGACGCGGTGAGGGAGCGTGTCCCCTAGGGGACGTCTGGAAGGAATGGTAAGGAGCCTGCCACAATCTCTGCTGGGGCCACGTACAAGGGCTGTTTGGGGAAGGCCTGGTTCCCAGAAAGCACTTCCCTGGAAGGGTGGCAGGAGGTGAAGTCCATCTTCACAAAGAGGAACAACGTGTCTAGAGGGAACAGGGAATTGCTAAGTTCCACAGTGATTTGGAAAAACGTCAGAAGTCCAGAACACCATGCAGCCTGTTTCTAGAACACATGTCCCTTATATAGAACAAATAAACTGCATTTAAATGGTTTGGACCATCAAATGAACAGTTAAAAAAAAAACAAACAAACTGAGGTGATCTGAATTTTTAATTAAATAGATTTAATTTAGTTCGTTCTGGAAAACAAACTTTTACAAGTGAAGAAAAATGCAGTTGCCTCAAAGCCCATGGACCAACGTTAGTTTAGTGATGTAAGAACAGTACAGAGGGAAAAAAATCATTTTTAGGATATTAAAAGTTTGCATCAGTTTTGCTTAGTCATGACAACAGAGTGAAATGTGCGCTACAAAAAAATGAACACACTAGAGATAATCTATATTATTTTCAGTTGCCTAGAAGCAAAGGCAAATACACGTACTCAGGATGGTTTGTGATGAGGTGCTACTGGCCTGACAGAAAGTGAGATCACGATAAGGTCCCAGGTTATGGAACACACCCTAGGCAAGTGCTGTTGGCAGTTACACGAAGTGGTTTACCCTGCAAGAGATGTTAAATCCAGTAAACCAGATTTAACTGCTGCGTGTTACCATTAGCCAAGTTAAGCTACTAATTAATCTGGTTAAGACGTCACTTGCAAAGGGGAAGAGACTATCAACGATAGTCCCTCGTGATGACATTTTCAGAAATCAGGTGGGGCCAGAAGGAAAATGCAGAGTTGGGGAGGTGGTGAATTAAAACATGTATGTCAAAATTTGGGGGCCGAAATATATTTGAGCGCTTAGGTGTATAAATGCCAAAATGCCAAGGGCTGACGTGAGTGCACGTGATCCCAGGTCGGCTCTGCATTTTCCCTAAGAACACCCATTGTGTAGAAACCAGTCATTTCACCTGGCAGTCCTGGACTAAAAAGGCTATCAGCCAATTCAGAGCAGTGGCCATGTTCTGAATATTCACTGAAGCCTTAGAGTCGGCCAGGCACTGTTTTAAATGTTCTATATGTACTAACTCACTGGACTTCACCTCAAGCCTCTAAGGTCCATACTTGAAATTTCTCCAGCTTAACTGTTGAGGGAACAGGCACAGAATGGTAGCAAATGGAAAATGCAGAATTTGAACCCAGAATTAAACCTCCATGATATAGGTATAGATAGGATGAATTCAATCTTAATTAGAATATGAAAAAAATACCTCAAAGTTGAACTCTAGTTTCTTTTTAACTAGATGTACAGCTTTCCAAAAAAAAAAAGAAAGAAAGAAAACATGTAATAAGAGACTTGAAAAAATGAAAGCTGATTTTTTTTTTTTGGCTGCACCCATGGCATGTGGAAGTTCCTGGGCCAGGGACCAAGCCTGCCCTGCAGTTGTGACCTGCACCACAGGTGCGGCAATTTAAGTTAAGCAATTTAATTTAAGGTGTGCAGGTCCTTAACCCGGTGTACCACAAGGGAACTTCCGAAAATAAGTTGATCTTAATAAAGCTGAATACTCTAGGAGTTCCCCTCGTGGCTCAGTGGTTAACGAATCCGACTAAGAACCATGAGGTTGCGGGTTCGATCCCTGGCCTTGCTCAGTGGGTTAAGGATCCGGCGTTGCCATGAGCTGTGGTGAACGTTGCAGACGCGGCTCGGATCCCGCGTTGCTGTGGCTGTGGCGAAGGCCGGCGGCTACAGCTCCTGTTAGACCCCTAGCCTGGGAACCTCCATATGCCGCGGGTGCGGCTCTAGACAAAAAGGCAAAAAGACAAAAAAAAAAAAAAGCTGAATACTCTAGATTTCACAAAAGTAAAAATATCCTTTTCAGAGAAAAACAATAAAAATAAAACCACACCTTTGTTGTTTAAGGCCAGGCATGCTTAGGTGTTTTAGGTCATTTGCCATCTTATTGGTTTTCTTTCAAGCTGATATTCTGAAACATAACCCAGTTCCAAAAAAGATAAAAAGGACTGAGCTCAAGGTTCCTTCAGATCAACATATTGACTAACCAGGTTTAATCACTGGCCCAGGGTTAACCAATGTGTAAAAATTAAAAAAAGGGAAAGAGATGACCAAGGTTTAAAACTGCCGTGCCCTGCCTAAAAAGTGTCATAGGAGCCTTTAAATCCAGTACCCCAGAAAAAATGCTGCAGAACCATTTATATAAGGAATAATGATTCAGAGAAACATGATTTTTATTGGTGGTTTTCCTTAGCATACTAAAAGTCTCAAATCAGTGACTCTTGCCTCTGTGGGTATTTATTAGTCCTTATTACAAATAGTATTTTTTTTTTTGGCTTTTTGCCTTTATGTAGAGCCGCACCCACGGCATATGGAGGTTCCCAGGCTACGGTCTAACAGGAGCTGTAGCTTATTCAATCACGAATTGTGCTCTACAGGAAGCTACGAGGATGAGGGCCATATTGCATTAGGCTAGCCGTGCACACCAGTCAACTTTGATGGTGAGTGATGAAATCTGGACGAAAAGTGGGATAACAGTTGGGCTATCCTAGCTCGGCCAGAAGGTTCCACGGGTGGCATCAGTGAACTATGCATATAAACATACTAAATATCGGTGATTCAAGTCTTTCTCCACTTGGCAAATGAACCACTTGCATAGCTTTGCACTTCTTCATCAGCTCTGTAAACCCAAATCTTTTCCTCAGTACTACTTAGAAGTCTATAGACCACTAATACAAGTTGGTTTTGGAAGGAAATGGCTTAGAAAAATGGTGGGGAGTGGGGTGGAGGGAATTCTTTGGAAAATACTGATGAAGATGATGCTAAGAGGGAGTGAGAAAAGCGCCAGAGGGATGGGAAAAACTAAAGACAGGCGATGGGAGTCCCCTGGTAGCTCAGTAGGTTAAGGATCTGGAATTGTCACTGCTGAGGCTCTGGTTACTGCTGTGGTGTGGGTTTGATTCCTGGCCTAGGAACTTTGGCATGCTGTGACCTCAGCCAAAAAAAAAAAAAAAAAAAAAAAAAGATAGGCAAGAGAAGTCAAAGGCCTGCTTCAGATCCAGGGTTACAAAGCTGCTGCTGCTGCAGGGCTATCATGGCAAATGGCTGAGTCGTGGCATAGTGACAGGGAAGCAGGGAAGCGTTTTACCTCTGTTTTAGATGCCAAACTAATGTGCACCTCACTCACCACAGAATTAGCACACAGATTTTGTTTTGTTTTGTTTTTTAGGGCTGTACCCACAGCATATGGAGGTTCCCAGGCTAAGGGTCGAATCGGAGCTGCAGCTGCCAGCCTACACCACAGCCACAGCAACTCAGGATCCAAGCTGTGTCTGCGACCTACACCACAGCTCATGGCAATGCTGGATCCTTAACCCACTGAGCAAGGTCAGGGATCGAACCTGTGTCCTCATGGATACTAGTTGGGTTTGTTAACGACTGAGCCATGACGGGAACTCCACACACAGATCCTAAAACAAGATGAAACTTCTAAAACAGGCCATCTGTGCCTCAATGGATAATATTTAAACACTTCCTACTCTTTTAAGTGTACCGTTACAAAAGATGTCAGTTAAAAAACACACCTTTATTGTAAGTAAGAACAAAGAGCCTTTTCCAGTCTTCAACTTCTTCACCAAGCCTATTTCAGGTCCACTAATAGGCCCCTGAAATTCTCTTCTCTGCTACTGTACTGGGGGTGAGTTAGCCAACTGCATATTAAGGTCCCCTGAACCATAAAAGAAGGTCTCATAAAAGGCAATTCAAAGAAAAAAAAAAAAGAAATGTAGACTGCCCCTCTCATTTGCTTGTCTGCTCAGCAAATACTGTTCATCAGTTATATAATTTACTAAGTAAAGAGAGAAAAATGAAGAAGGAGAAGGATAGGCCCAGAGTGACAGAGATTTACAAAAGAAAGGGACAAGCAAGGAAGAAAACAGAGAGACAGAGAGGAAAGGAGAAAACCCACAGACCATGATATAAGCAAAGACAAAGAAGCTCAAAGACATGTCAAAATCTGATTCTGTTTCCACCAGTCCCACCTTGTGCTGTTTTAAGATATAGTGGCTTAAGATTTAATTTTGCGCCGATATTCTCAACTGAAGAGGTGCATGCAGACAGGACACCTTAGAGTTTTCTTGGTTGAAATACAATCGGAGGTAGACCCCCTTCTTGTCATTACTTAGTGGCTTCTCTTCCCAGCTAACCATTCCTCTGTCCCCCTTTTCTATTCCCTTCCTCTGTCTAGCTTCCAAATTCCTACCCATAGCCTTCTGTGTCATAAAGGAAAGCACGGTGCCTGCCTGGTTTGTCACTATATGCCTAGAGGTCATCACAGAACCTGTCTGTAGAAAGACACCTGAACTTACGGTTACTAAATTAATTTTACCTTCATTCCAATAGTTGAATTCAACCGTAAGAAGCTGATTGACTTTTTTTTTGGGGGGGGGCGTTTTAGGGTCGCACCCGCGGCATGTGGAGGTTCCCAGGCTAGGGGTCTAATAGGAGCTGTAGCTGCCAGCTTACGCCACAGCCACAGCAACGCCAGATCCGAGCCACGTCTGTGACCTACACCACAGCTCACAGCAACACCGGATCGTTAACCCACCAAGCGATGCCAGGGATCGAACCTGCAACCTCATGGTTCCTAGTCGGATTTGTTAACTGCTGTGCCACGATGGGAATTCCCTATGTTACCGACTTTTAAGTCTAAATTTTGAATAATTTCTTTACAACAAAGCCACAGATTCTAATTGTCCAGAAATGAGCTTTGATCGCATGTCTAATACTCACTTTGTCTAACAAAGAAAGCCATTTTCCTCCCTGGTTAGCACTCCTTAAATATTACTTAATTTCCTTCTGTTGTCTCAGGCTAAAAATCTGGCAGTCCTATTTCTGCGTCTCCATATGCCCTATTCAATTTCCAGGATACCAGCTGTATCTTTCCTCTGAAAGGTCTCGCCAATTTGTCCCTCCATGCTTACTACTCTAATCCCATGAGCTCATTAGCAGTCTCAATTAACTCCTTACTAGATTTTACTGCAGAGATGAACTGTGTCCTTTTTATTTTATTTCTTTGCTGTTTAGGGCCGCACCTGTGGCATGTGGAGGTTCCCAGGCTAGGGGTCGAATTGGAGCTGTAGCCGCCAGCCTACACCACAGCCACAGAAAAGCAGGATCCCAGCTGCGTCTGCGATCTGCACAACAGCTCACGGCAATGCCAGATCCTTAACCCACTGAGCGAGGCCATTGCCAGGGATTGAACCTGTGTCCTTATGGATGCTAATCAGATTCGTTTCTGCTGAGCCACGATGGGAACTCCTGAGAGCACTTTTTCCTTCTACCAGAAAAACATTATTTAGTTTTTCTTCTAGTAGCAGTTTGCTGGTAATGATTTCTATCAGTTTTTGTTTGTCTTTGACTTTATATTCCATCTTCATTTCTGAAGGATATTTTCACTAAATATAGAACTCTTGGTGGAAATTAGTGTCTTTCAGCTCTTTAAAGATTTCATTCTATTGTATTCTTTGTTTCCACTGAGCAATCAGCTGAAAGTTTTAGTGCTGTTGCTCTCTTGAAGGTCATATCCTCTGGCTACATTAAAATTGTTTTCTATCTTTATATCTCAGCATATGTTCATGTATGGCTTTTCGGGTATTTATTCTGCCTAGGGATTATAGTGTTGCTTGAATTCGTGGCTTGATATCTTTCACCAGTTTTGAAAATCATTATCACTTCTCTTTCCTTTTCTTCTGGGTCTCCAAGTACAACCATGTTGGGCCATCCTACCTCACCCTATATTCCTCTTAGATTATTTTCTGTATTTTCTAAACCTTTGCCTCTCTGTGCTTTGGTCTGGATACTTAGTTCTATCTCCCTTCCAGTTCACTAAGCTGTCTCTAATATGATGTAAAACTAATCAACTGAGTTTAATATAGTTCTAGAATTTCTATTTTTAGATTTCTAAAACTTTGCTAATCTTATCAATCTTCTCAATGAATTCCTTAAATATGTAGACCATGCTTATTTTATTTATTTATTTATTTTTTGTCTTTTTGCCTTATCTAGAGCTGCACTCGCGGCATATGGAGGTTCCCAGGCTAGGGGTCTAACGGTCTAACAGGAGCTGTAGCTGCCGGCCTTCGCCGCAGCCACAGCAACGCAGTATCTGAGCTGCGTCTGTGACCTACACCACAGCTCACGGCAACGCCAGATCCTTAACCCACTGAGCAAGGCCAGGGATCGAACCTGCAACCTCATGGTTCCTATTCAGATTTGTTAACCACTGAGCCACAACAGGAACTCCGACCATGGTTATTTTAAAGCTGGATAACTCTAGGAGTTTTCACCGTGGCTCAACAGAAACGAAGCCGACTAGGAACCATGAGGTTGCGGGTTCAGTCCCTGGCCTCGATCAGTGGGTTAGGGATCTGGCGTTGCCGTGAGCTGTGGTGTAGGTTGCAGACGTGGCTCGGATCCCGCGTTGCTGTGGCTGTGACTGTGGCTTAAGCCAGCGGCCACAGCTCTGATTAGACCCCTAGCCTGGGAACCTCCATATGCCGTGGGTGCAGCCATAAAAGGACAAAAAAGACACACACACACAAAAGTCGGAGAACTCTAATATCAGGATTTCCTATGCGTCCGTTCCTAACGTCACTAGTTTCTGCTGTTTGTCATTCTTGTTTCAAATACCTGGTTATTTTTTAATAGAAAACTAGAAATTGTATATGAAGAACTCTACAGATAGTTTTCCTCCAGAAAGGGCTCACTTTTGTTTCTGAAAGGAAGTTAGGCTAGGAGCATCAGCAATCTCAAATCATATTAATCCAATCAGGGTTTTTAACTGTTTGAATCTGGGCTTCAGTTCCTATAGGGGTTTCGTACAGTTCTGCTTTTCTTCTAGGAGTGGTCCTTCATAGTTCCAATCAAAAGTCTGGGATGTTAACAATATTCATTTCCACCTTTGGCAGCTTCACTTTTTGCCTTTCAATGAGCCTATGAAAGTGCTGCTTAGCCTCTCAGGTACTCCTTTCAGAATCTATAGCTATCTCTAGGGGGGGGGGGAAAACTACCAAATCCCAGGATTACCGCTATGGGCTTTCCTTCTCTCTTGGATCTTGGTCACACAGAGGGTTTTTTTCCCTCAACTACACTAGCTGTTCTCTGCAGACAAGTGCATTTGAAATAACCCAATCCACCATTGTGGGAAGCTAAACTCCCCTTCATTACCCATTTTGTCCCATGTTGCCCAGTCCATGATCTTCAGTGCCCTCTAGATCCTTACTAACCATTAGGAAAACACAGGCTTTGGGGTTGGAGAGGTTTACGTTGAAACTGGAAAATGGTTTTACATCTACTTATGTGGCATTAGAAATGTTACATATATAGCTTTTCCACAATTCATTTAACAAAAAAAGCTGTAAAATGTGCATCAGCGTCATTGAGATTAAATAACATGGGTAAAGTATTAAGCACAATCCCTAGAAGCTAGTAATAGCACCTAGCACTTAATTGATCATTATTATCACTGCTAGTTCTGTTAAAACTAGTAAATAGGGAGTTCTCTTGTGGCACAGCAGGTTAAGGATTTGGTTTTATTACTACAGCGGCTTGGGTCACTGCTGTGGTACAGGTTTGAGCCCTGGCCTGGGAACTTCCACATGCTACAGAAGCAGTTAAAAAACAGGAGTTCCCATTGTGGCTCGGCTGAAATGAATCCGACTAGGATCCATGAGGATGCAGGTTTGATCCCTGGCCTTGGTCAGTGGGTTAAGGATCTGGCATTGTGGTGAGCTGTGGTGTAGGTCGCAGACGCGACTCGGATCACAGGTTGCTGTGGCTGTGGTGTAGGCCAGCAGCTATAGCTCTGATTCGACCCTGGGAAATTCCATATGCTGTGGTTGCGGCTCTAAAAAGCAAAACAAACAAACAAACAAAAACCAAACTAGTAAATAACTCATCTTATGCTTGAATCTGAACAGATGTGTCAGTCTTTGGAGAAATATGTGTACACGTTTTCACTTTCAGAGCTTGCTCACACTATCCTTCAATTCTCCCTTTTCTTAATATAATCCTTCAATACATTCTTCAAGGCCTAAAATGAATTTCAACCTCCCCCAAGGGCATTCCAAAACTTTAAAATTCATACCAACGTGCTCTAACACCTATTGAACTTAGCAGCAATTTATCAACTCTTCCTTATTTTGTGTTAGTCTCTTCCTAAAACTAGATTATAAAATATTTACAGAAACAGTCAACAATTCATATCCTCAGTAACATATCCACTACATCACCAAACACATGAGAGGTTCTCAGAACGTGCATGTGGTTCACTATAGAAAAAAAGTTCTTCACATCTTACAGGTACAGTTTGAATTAATACTGCATGTAGAACTGGGTACAGACGGACACAAGTAAAGAAAAATGAGTAAAATAAGCATATCATAGTAAGTTTTTCTGGTAAAATATTTACTCAAATCCTTCACTCTAAGTATAATTTCAACTAACCCAGTTGCATTATTTTAAAATGACAACTCAAAGTCTAAAAGTTGCATTTTTACCATCCAAAGTTTAGAGTTTAACAGGAACTTTCTGGTTCCTGTGAATAGTTTCTTCCTTTCACAAGAAGGGGGGGTAGGAGTGGGGGAGTAAAACCCTAAGAAGCTGGCTAACATTGGTCTGTGAAAAAATACCCTCCTAGGTATTAGTCATTAAAATTGCAATATTGTGCTTACATGCAAAATGAGCTGTTTATGAGAATGAGAACGAAATAAAGATTTAAAAGCTGTATTTTTGTGTAACAGAAGCCCTGGCTGCAATTCCTTGACCTTTTTTGCTTCTCTGATTTCTTAACCACAGATACAGAAGATGTACTCAATGATTTTTTATAACACAAGAACATTAAATACTTAATTTTTATGAAGATTATTTCCAAAGGATCCATGCTACTCTTACAAGGCACCTTTATAGTACATTTTCTGTTTGAATATCACTTTCTTCCCATTGATACTAAAGTAACGGTAAAATAAAAACGGCTCACTCTATAAATCATCCCATCTCTGAGAACGTTTGCTTCACAATACACAACCTGGTGTTTTATTGACAAAACAATTGTGCTTTGCTATTTGTGACAGAATGATGCCTTTTAGAGATTTAGAACAAAATTTTCCTTATAGCAGGGGACAGAGCCATTCAGTGCTCAACTGTCATGTGCTGCTAAGAGTGAGGCTAACTTGTACCCACGCTTATTCACATTTAATAAGATATGATATCTAATGCTGGTATATTTGGGATTGAGCTTTTGAAGCCCTGCTGAAATAGCCAAGTTTATAGAAGGAGCTAAGATTTTGAGATTTTACTTTCATAAACTCAACTGAATTGATTTGAATTTCTAAATGGGAAAAACAAGTATACAAGTACTTTACAGAGAGATGAAGAGGGAACCGGGAACTTTCATAATCTTGAGTTTTGAGGGGAGGAGGAGGTGAGATCTCTTTCAGGTATCAGAAACGCACGGATTATAAAAAGTTCTGGCAACACTGACTTATTTGTATAATACAAAGAATCAGGAAGGGGAGGGCATACGAGAGTTAATTCAAGATGAAAGAAATCTGAAAATGGTAAATACATAACAACTAATTCCTTAGAAGACTCCTCTGCCCAACCCATGAGATTATAGGAAATATGAGTACATGCTTTCGTAGCCAGATATTTCCGTATGACAACACCTGCAAGCGGAGAAAGGCCTTGCATTTGATGTCCACACACAACAGCTTACCTACGGCATTGTACAGAGGCTCTCCAGTTAACTTGTCCCAGACCACAGTGGTTTCCCTCTGGTTACTGACACCAATAGCTTTAAAGAGAAAGTTAAACAGAAAAAAAGTTAAAAAAAAAAGCAGAAATCTGAGGATAGTTATTTTTTTTAATTAATTAATTAATTAATTTTGCTTTTTAGGGCTGCACCTGTGGCATATGGAGGTTCCCAGGCTACACCACAGTCACAGCAACGTGGTATCTGACCTGTGTGTGCCACCTACACCACAGCTCTCGGCAATGCTGGATCCTTAACCCACTGAGCAAGGCCAGGTACTGAACCCACAACCTCATGGTTACTAGTCGGATTCATTTCTGCTGCGCCACAACGGGACTTCCTCATTTTTTTTTTAATGAGGTTTTATTTTTATTTATTAACTTCTGGCCGAACCTGCAGCATGTGGAAGGAAGTTCCCAGGCCAGGGATCGAACCTACGCCACAGCAGTGACAATGGTGGATCCTTAACCCACTGAGCCACCAGGGAAGTCCTTTTTTATTTTGTTTTGCTTTTTTTACAGGCACAACTAAACCTTAACAACTTGAAAAAAACATTTGGAAGTCTTTGTAGTGGTGCTGAGTTTATTTTCCTTGAGTGGTCCCAGGAAAAGCAAACACCCAAAGTCAAGTGTTTCTTTTTCTTTCTACAGACTTCTTCCCGCTTCATTACCAGCACACCGTGACATACCCAGATCAATATCCAAACGAAAGCCTTTTATAAGGCGGGCTGCATTGTATAAAGGGAATGCAATGACTTCCCAAATTTACAATACTCGATTTATTATGCTGAGGAGACTAGCAATAACCTCATTCATTTATTTACTAAGTGCTACAAGAAATTTCCCTCCGTGTGTGTGCATACACACACGCCCACATTTTAAGAAAATAGCCACAAATAAAATCCCTTCATTCTGGGCAAACTCATATTGTGGTTAGTTAGATATTTAGTTTTCTTTGTGTATTTTAATAATATGTCACAAGACATAGAGTTTCAACCAGGTACAGGTACAGTACGTGATGGCAATTACATTATACTAACCTACATACAACTCAAGTGCTCTAGTTACAGTGAGTTACTATAAGTAAAATACTAATCCATACCATCTTATTTAATTCAGCTTGATTCAACTAAATTGGAGGCTCTCAGAACTGGTTTCACATTAGAATCCACTGGGATTTTAAAAAATACTTAAGGAACCTGGGGTGTGATCTGAGCTTTGATATTTTTTTCTTAAAACTCCCCCAGGAGATTCTACTGTAGTTGAACACACTGGGCTAAAAGATGGAACTCTTCCACAATTTAAGATTAGGGCAGAAACTTAAAGGCTATAGAATTAACACGCTTATGCTCAAATCTCTGGAATTGCCTGCCACGTGACCTTGAGACAGCGCTTCTAGTGACTATACACTTACTACCTCTGTCCAGGCAAACCAATCTCCACTGTCCAGCTTTGCTATTAAAAAACAAATCCCTGAGAGTTCCCTGGTGGTCCAGTGGTTAGGACTTGGTGCTTTTAGCTGTGGCCCAGGTTCAATCCTTGGTCTGGGAACTATGATCCCACATCAAGCCACTGTACACCGTGGCCAAAAATTAAAAAGAAAAAAAAATCCTTTATTGCTTCCACCTATCGATCTTTGCTATACTCTTTGGTGATAGAACAGAATAGTTAATCGTTCTTCTGAATGTCAGCCTTTCATACTTTAAGCAGTTATTTTGTCCCTCTAGTCTTCTCTTCCCCTGTGTAGGCTAAACAACACAATTTCCTTCCACTGGCCCTGCTTCCGTATGGCATGGTTTAAAGCCGCTTCATCACCTCTCTTAGGAATATGCACCTCTCTGTCCATACTACTCAAGCTGTACACACCGAATAAAACACTATAGGAATGCTTGAACCAGCAGAAAGCTGAGGGAGATCAGCAGCTCCCTTGTTCTAAA
>PVHT020000193.1:17748041-17781036 GCA_004024745.2 Catagonus wagneri
CACGACAGGAACTCCTTTTTTTTTTTTTTTTTTAAACAGAAGACAAAGAACTATAGGAATAAAGAAGGAAGAGAGAATGTGGGGGACAAGGGGGCCAGAAATCAATGGGACACAGTCCTAACTGTTGTAGTGACAGCAGGGGATGGGATTAATACCCAGGTAAAGGAAGGGGTAAGAGATCCAAACATTAAGTACCGGGACAGGAAGGTGAAGAATGAAGATCCCAGAGCCTCAAGTTTCTCTGTGAGGTAGCACACAAGGCTGTCTGCTGAAATGGAGATTGCACTATTCAACAGAACTCAGGTTCTGAAGCCAAATGGCTAGGGTTCAAATTTTAATTCCTCTGCTTCTAAGCAGCGTGACCCTAGGTCTTAGTTTTATCTTCTGTAAAAGGGAGGTAATAATAGTTTCTACCTTACAGGGTTATAAAAAGGAATCCCTGAGTAAATGCATATTAAAATAGTGCCTGGCACATAGTAACCACTCAATAAATGTTACTTACTGCTGCCATTCACTGTCATCAGTATTGCTATGCAGAGAGTGGGGTACCAGTCACAAAAAAACAGGAGGGAGCTAAGCAGGACACATAAAGGAATTCCCTAGCAGCACTGCGGGCACAGCAGAAGCCAGAGAGCTCAGTCAGCCCTTGGCAATGGTTGTTAAGGTACAGTATTGTGAATGCGATACGTGACAGCTTTTCAATGAAGGCTCATAGTGAATTCATGGTCTACTAAACTCTCCTATTCTCCCCCACCGCATTAATTTCCATTAACTAGCTGACTGCTTCCTCAGTCTAAATCCTTGATTCGCTCTTCCATGCTCTTAACACCACCTTGCTTTACTGGTGCATTCTTTGTATTTTGAACTTTATTGGCTCATTCTAACTGGTATAGAGAACATTATCTAGAGCTATTTCTGTCTGATTCATTGGTCACAGGTTCCACTCTGACCACTCCTTCTTCCCTATCTTAATTCAGTTCCTTTGTGCCAAGTAAAATTGCTTTTCTAGCAGACAATCAAAGTCCAGGGAAACAGCTTCTCAGGATTATCTTCCAGCCACAAACATGTCTAGTACCAGTTTGTCCTGACACAGGCCTTAGGCAGTACCTCTGAACTTACTCAATGTGCCAACTTCTTGTCACTTTTGCCCTAAAAATCCTCCACGCTTTTCTGTTTCTTAAAGAAAACTTTTTCTGACTGTTAATCCCAGTACATGTGCTTCTCTTAATAGTTCCCAATTTTAATTCCCTCCTTGTCAGAATGACATTCAGGTTTTATAATTCCCAGTTCACCTGCCATTAAAGAGCATCTGAAAGCGACGTGTGTAAAGTATACATTCCCTGGCCTTGCAGTCTTTTGGCTGCAGATTCTAGAACCACTGCACATATAAAGCTCGATGTACTACTGGTGTATGCAGCAGGTTCATGCTTCACTCATGTATTCTTTTTCGGGGATTTTTTGTCAACACTGACTGTCACTGGCAAAATTAGCCTCCCTCCCAGATATTTTAAAAACTAGAGTAATTTCACTAGTCAGTTAAATGCTATATTCAAAATCTAGTTAAATTTATTTTGCTTAATGTTACCTATGACAAGTTAAAATCACAATTAAGGAAACAGACTTAGGGGGAAAAGGCTTTGGAAATACTTCATAATGTTATCATTGTTGTCTAGGTAGAATTATGGATGACATGCATCCTAACTGAAAAATAAAATCATAATTTATAATTGGAACACATTTCTAAAAAAAAAAAACCAAAAACCAAAAAACATAACATATGTAGCAAAATAACAGGAACCCCAGAGCAAGACTCTGGGACTACTAAGAGACGCATGTAGGAAGAGGTATAAAGAGGTGTGTGTGTGTGTGTGTGTGTGTGTGTGTGTGTGTGTGTGTGTGTGACTATGCACTTACGGCATATGGAAGTTCCCAGGCTAGGGGTCAAATTGGAGCTGCAGCTGCCTGCCAGTACCACAGCCACAGCAACACCAGATCTGAGCCACATCTGTGACCTACACCACAGCTCACAGCAACACTGAATCCTGAACCCACTGACTGAGGCCAGGGATTGAACCTGCATCCTCATGGATACTAGTTGCGTTCATTACCGCTGAGCAACGATGGGAATTCCAGTATAAAGCTTTTTAAGAAAGTAGTCTCTGGAAGATGTGTGTTTGTGGCAAGTTATAACAATTGCACATGAGACCACTGCTAGGAGGTTTGTTCAGAGAATGAGTGCCTCTCAGACTGCTGAGAGTCTGAGAGGCGAAGGAAATGTGTGGGTATGCTGGGTATGGGGAGGCAGTGGGTGTAGGGGTTTCTCTGTTCTCTAAGAGTGTGAGAGCTGCTATCTAATCACTGAGGAGTTTATGCTCTCAACTTTGTAACAGTGTATGTTTGTTTTGCTTGTATCATATGAGAGAGGATGAAAGAGAGTATCTGGTATTGTAACTCTTTATATGTGGTATTTCCTTCAGTCCAGTGACAGGCAAACAGAGCTGCCTGGTTCTCCAAGATGGAAAGAAGCAGTCTATTTACTTGTCTTGGGCACACGTGAGCTGTTAAACTGGAAAGCAAACTTTAGTTTTGAAGACATTGTTCATAGGAACCTGAAATCAACAAACTGACAGTGAAATTGGAATTTGCAAAGAAATATAGCCAGCTATGATGAGCTCAATGATTGTTTAGGTAAGATAATAAATGCACCATTCTCCAGCTGGGAAAAAAAACAAAAAACAAAAAAACACTGATTTGCCACAAGGGAACTAAAGACTGAAGTTTTTTTTTTTTTTCCTGTCTTTTGTCATTTTAGGACCGCACCCATGGCATGTGGAGGTTCCCAGGCTAGGGGGCTAATTGGAGCTACAGCCTGCTGGCTTGAACCAGAGCCACAGCAACGTGGGATCTGAGCCACGTCTGCAACCTACACCACAGCTCACGGCAATGCCGGATCCTTAACCTGCTGAGCGAGGCCAGGGATCAAACCTGCAACCTCATGGTTCCTAGTCAGATTCGTTAACCGTTGTGCCACGACAGGAACTCCTGAAATGGTTTTTGAGATTACCATCAGTGTGGCTCAAAAGAGCAATGGACCAGAAGACAGGGCAGCTGTGCTTTCATGTTATCTGCCACTAAATAGCTACGTGACCTGCAGCAGGTCCTTCCCCATCACCTGCAGCCAAGTTGAGGTGACAGAAGATTCTTTACAGCATCAGGGTTCTCTGATCTGGAGTTCTACGGAGGCAAGCAAAACCTTGGCCCTAGGCAGTGCCAATTAAATAAATGATATCAGGGAAAAATATTTAACATAACTGGCCTGGTATGGAGGAGCTTGTGGATCATTCTCTTTCTTGGCCATAGTGGATGAGAAGGCAGTGCTGGGTCCCTTTGGTTCAGGTATAAGTTTCATACTGGCCAGACACAGAAGAGGGCAGAGCAGAGAGCTGTGTGTTCAGGATTCTTACAGACAGTGCAAGTGGAAGACAAGTCACTTGGACTGGAGTTATGTGTAATCTTCACAATGACAAGAGAAAAAAGGCCAACACACTGCAGCCTAC
This sequence comes from Catagonus wagneri, assembly GCA_004024745.2. NCBI lineage: Eukaryota > Metazoa > Chordata > Mammalia > Artiodactyla > Tayassuidae > Catagonus > Catagonus wagneri. The sequence continues at coordinate 17,751,599 of PVHT020000193.1, forward strand.
CCTACCTGTAAGGGAGGAAGAATGAAGTCAAAACCATGGCCAATGGCTCTGGAACCTACGTTCAGACATGGAATTTAGCTACTTTAGCTATTTATGTCACTAGTAATGGATATTTTTGACAACAGAGTGTGCTACTGAAATGCCTCTTACATGTTTATATTGGTTAGAACACGAAGGCTGCGAGGACAATTCAAGGAAACTGACCAACAGTCACTTTGACACACAACTCATCTAAAACTTAGTGAATGAACTCTAAGTTAGAAGTACTTCATTTAGATGTAGGGATAAAATGAGGATAGGATATAAAAAAAATTGTTAATATAAAGACATCCATGGGTATTTCTTTCCTTTTTTTTTTGATTGTAAGGCCGCACTCGTAGCATATGGAGGTTCCCAGGCTAAGAGATGAATCGGAGCTACAGCTGCTGCTCTACATCACAGCCACAGCAACGCCAGATCCGAGCCATGTCTGTGACCTACACCACAGCTCATGGCAACTCTGGATCCTTAACCCAATGAGCAAAGCCGGGGAACAAACCTGTGTCCTCATGGATACTAGTCAGTCGACTGCACCACAACAGAAACTCCGGAGTCTATCAATTTTAGATGACTGGGTTATTTTTTTTCTGTCCACACTGCTCCACTCAGCAGCCAGGAAGTTGTTTTTAAACTGCAAGTCAGATCCTGTCATCCCTTATTGTCTTGCTTAAGTTCCCTGAAACACTAAGAATAACGGCCAAACTCCTAACTGTGGTTGACAAGGCCATATCCACTTCCCAGATTTCAGTTCCTACTGACACCCCTTACCCACCCACCCTAACTGGTCACCCTTCTTTTTCTCTATTTTTGACACGTTGCTCTTTCTGATCCAGAAATGGGCCAAGCTTATCTCTACCTCAGGGCCTTTGCATGAGCTGCTTCCTTTTCCTCAAACATGCTTCCCACGGGTATTTATTTGCATGGTTGGCACCTTTCGGCTCTTGAGCCCTCAGCAAAAGTGTCACCTCCTCAGAGAGGCCTTTTCTACCATATCACTCGGTTTTAATTTCCGCATGGAATTTATCTACATCTGAAATTAGCTGGTGTTTGTCCGTTCTTACTGTTGGTCTTGCCCCCACCAAAACAAAAGCTTTATGAGAATAGGGACCTGATCTTCCTGTTTCTTGTTGTAGTCTTAGTTCTCACAAAAATGCCTGCCACCGCACAGGCACTCAAGTATGTGATGAAAGAATGAAAGAATTTGATTGAGACAATCATAAATAGAGTAAAACATTAAAGATACCTTTTATGTTGGAAATATCAATATTGAGCTGTCCAAGTTTCTCACAGGTTTTCTCTATACACTCATATACAGAATTCAGAATCTCCTTAGGGTCCTGTTCCACCCATCTTTAAACAAAAAAAAATGCATTTGGTTAGTCCACAAGAAAGCAAGACAGATATAATTTATTTTTCTAGAGATGTTCACTTATGAGGGTATGGTTGCACAAATCAAAGAAAATCAGATAAGCAAAGCATATCCAATATTCTGAGGAAATGATTTATAAGAAAAGCATATTTCCCTTACATTTTTATTATTCCTCAGACAGTAATTAAACACTTGAAAGGTGGTAATACCAGCCTACAAGTAGCAAATATTCTACCCATTTTTTTTTGTCTTTTTGTCTTTTCTAGGGCAGCACCTGCGGCATATGGAAGTTCGCAGGCTAGGGGTCTAATTGGAGCTGTAGCTGCTGGCCTACGACACAGCCACAGAAATGCAGGATCTGAGCCACATCTGCGACTTACACCACAGCTCATGGCATGCCAGATCCTTATCCCACTGAGCAGGGCCAGGGATCTAACCCATGTCCTCATGGATGCTAGTCGGGTTCGTTAACCGCTAAGCAGCGATGGGAACTCTTCCCCAATTCTTTATATCCTGTGGTTTTGATTAATTCTAATAAACTCTCTTTTTGTTTCTCTAGCCATTAGTCATTTCTTTTTTCTTTCTGGCTGTGCCCGAGGCATGTGGAAGGAGGTTCTCAGGCTAGGAAATGAACACATGCCATAGCAGCAACCCAAGCCGCTACAGTGACAACGCCAGATCCCTAACGTGCTGCACCATAAGGGAATTCCTCTTTAATCTGTTTAAAAATGACTAATGAGGGAGTTCCTGTTGTGGCTCAGCAGTTAGCAAACCCAATAGGTATCCTTGAGGATGTGGGTTCCATCCCTGGCCTCACTCAGTGGGTTGAGTGTTGCCATGAGCTGTGGTGTAGGTCACAGATGCAGCCTCGATCTGGCATTGCTGTGGCTGTGGTGTAGGTTGGTAGCTGCAGCTCCGATTTGACCCCTATTTTGAGAATTTCTATATGCAGTGGGTGTGGCCATCAAAATTAAAAAAGACAAAAAAAAATGACTAATGAGGAGTTTCCTTGTGGCTCAGCAGGTTGAGGATCCAGTGTTGTCATTGCTGTGGCTTGGGTCACTGCTGTGGTATGGGTTCCATCCTTGGCCCAGGAACTTCCATAGGCTGTATGTGGAGCCAAATAGAAAAAAACAAAAACAAACAAACAAAAAAAACAGCCTAGATATATAGATATTCTTTTGATGCATTGATGTATTTCCTTATTTACTTATACATTTGTTTTTTATTTTTATTTATTTATTTATTTTTGCTTTTTAGGGCTGCATTCACGGCATGTGGAAGCTCCCAGGCTAGGAGTCAAATCAGAGCTACAGTTGCTGGCCTACATCACCGCCACAGCAACTTCAGATCTGAGCCATGATTGCAACCTACACCACAGCTCAGGGCAACACCGGATCCCAACCCACTGAGCAGGGCCGGGGATTGAACCCGCATCCTCCTCAGATTCATTTCTGCTGCACCACAATGGGAACCCCCCATTTATGTATTTATTTATAAGGCAAGACAAATTCTGCAAAGTTAAATAAGCATAGTAAGCTCTTTTATCATTCTCTGTCCTAAAATATTTTGTCAGAATTTAGGAGGGAAAATTTAAATTCCCTCCAATAACTATTTCATGTAGACAAGTAATTGGTCCAAGTTCTCAGACTCAATCCCAGGCCAACTGCAGTTAAGATACAAGGACCTCAGAAGGATAAAAGGCTCATAATACATGACAAAGAATACCTGGGAGAAACAAACGGTGACTGAGGAAATTCAAAAGTAGAAGTGACGCCAGTTAAAGAATCCTTCTCTAGACTCTGGAAGTAGCAAGGGAATTCCAAATGCCTTTCTTTTCTGCCTTCCTCAGGCCTGCCCAGCATTCCTGAGCTTTGACTTCTGACTCTGAATTATTTTTCCAACAACTCAATTTCCTTCCACGTAGTTCTAAGTTTTGTCCCTCCAAGACTAGCTATACTTTCTCCAAACTGCACTGGGATCGGGCCTGTGAATGGTCATTCTAATGCTAGTAACATATCAATAGTTTTTTTAAAAAACTAAAGTATAGCTGATTTACAATGCTGTGCCAATTTCTGCTGTACTGCAAAATGATCCAGTCATACCTACATATACATTCTTTTTTTTATATTATTTTCCATCATGGTCTGTCTCAAGAGACTGGATATTCAATAGCTTTTATTAAATTAAACAAAGCAATTCTCTAAAACACAAGAGGACATTTTCAGTGGAAAATTTGGTAAGACTCCACTTTTCTTTTTTCCTCTTCTCACTTCCAATGGAAGTGTACCTAACAGTTTGTGGAGTTTTAACAAATGTATATATGCAACTAACTGACGCCCCTGTCAAGACAGAGAATATTCCCATCACTCCAGAAAGTTCTTTCATGCCCCTTGCAAGTCAATCACACACTTCACAGGCAACCACTGTTTGAATTTCCACCACCCTAGATTAGTCTAGCCTCTTCTCGAATTTCAGATAGAGCCATGCAGGATGTATTCTTTTGTGGCCAGCTTTTTTCACTTGCTATGATATCAAAGAGAGTCAACCATGTCACTGCATGTATCAGGTCACTTTTTAAAAACTGCTGGAACAGTATTTCATTGCTATTGTTCTACCTTTGGCAGAGATTTGAGGGGTTTCCAGTTTGGGCTATGGCGAACTAAGCTGCTATAAACATTCATGGAGCTATGCCCTTCTATAGGCATACGCTTTCTTTCCTCTTGGATAAATTCCTAAGAGTTGAATGCTACAGATACATATTCATTTTATAAGAAACTGCCACGCAACTTTTCAAAGTGCTTGTATCATAAATACTAAATTTTAAATAAAATACTGTATAATATATATATATATAGTATAATATATATAACATATATAGTAGTATCACAATTACTACATATGAACATTATTCTCCAAAAGGATGATTTTAATGTTAGATAAGATATAAGAATGCTTTTTAAAAAATAGATATCTTTATTTAAGGGAAAAAAACCCTTACACTCAAATCTGCAAGGCAGCAGTTTGGCAGTGATGAATACACAGAACTAATGGCTTCATTTAGTTGAGATATCAAATTATTGCTTCTTTTCTTGACTAATCCCTTAAATCTTCTTGGTTGAGTGTTTGGTCAAGTTTACTTTACAAAGGCTTAGGGCAGGTGTGGTGAGATGGACTAAGGAACATAATATATCTTTACATATTAAATTAGGAAACCTACCCTTCTTTTGGAAACTCTTGTTTTAGTTCTACTTGATGATGACTAAGTAGTTCAGCTGTTTTTGAATTGAAAACCTGAAAAAAAAAAAACAGCAATATTAGGGTAAAAATGCAGGTAGACAGCAAAGACAGTTAAAAAGTTATTTTGTGGGAGTTTCCATTGTGGCTCAGCAGTAATGAATCCCTAAGGATGTATCCATGAGGATGTGGGTTCGATCTCTGGCCTCACTCAGCGGATTAAGGATTTGGCGTTGCTGTGACCTGTGGCGTAGGCCAGCAGCTGCAGCTCTGATTCAACCCCTAGCCTGGGAACTTCCATATGCTATGGGTGTGGCCCTAAAAAAAACAGTTATTTTGTAACTGAAGTTCTTATTCACTAACAGAAAAAGTCCAATCAGATGAAATGCCATACAAGAGGTTCTATTTTCTCTTCAGATAGAATCATGTAAGTTATAAAGTAGCTTCTGCAATAACTTCTCTTGAGATAAATGAAATCTGTTAAAGCTAAAAAAGAGGTAATTTCTTATTCTTAAAAAAAAATGGTTACAGACGTAGATTTAATACATCAACCAACTGATAGTAGGGATTTCTTTTAGAGAATAGGGAAACCAAAATAAAGAGAGCTGGTAAAATGTCGACAGCGATGGTGGAAGTTTTCATTCTGCAGCCATCTCTGATGCAGCCATGAGACAGTAAGAGTCACGTATGCCTAGGGAGGGAAGCACACTATGTAAATTCCTTTGAAGGGAAGTGCAACAGACGCATCTAGCTCTCATAAGTGTTAAGTAAAGCCACATCAGCAGGGGGAGAGGTGCATGGTGGCATCAAGCTGAGTGCTCTCTGTGGCATGCTTGTCATGAATTGCTAACACCTGATTATAAAACATTAAAACCAAAGGATGATTAAAAAATTATATATATACACACATATACACATAAAAAAAGAAAAATAAATAAAACCAATGGATGAAAGCCTCCAAAGAAGTACAATACAAGCCTTTACAATTTTAATACTCAAACAATTCTTTTTTTGGGGGGGGTTCACACCCACAGCATACGGAAGTTCCCAGTCTAGGGGTTCAATCAGAGCTGCAGCTGCCACCAGCCTACACCACAGCGATAGTAAAGTGGGATCTGAGCTGTGTCTGCGACCTGCACCACAGTTCATGGCAACGCCGGACCCTTAACCCATTGAGCAAGGCTGGGGATCAAACCTGAGTCCTTATGGATACTAGTTGGGTTCATTACCTGCTAAGCCACAATGGGAACTCCTAAAACAACACTTTTCCAAAACTCAGCAAACTTTAAAAAAATACATTGTCACCTGGGTCTACCTAGACTTATCAAATTACTTAGTCTTGGAGTTCCCATCGTGGCTCAGTGGAAACGAATCCGACTAGGAACCATGAGGTTGCAGGTTCGATCCCTGGCCTTAATCAGGATCTAGTGTTGCTATGAGCTGTGGTGTAGGTCTCAGACTTGGCTCGGATCCCACATTGGCGTGGCTGTGGTGTAGGCCAGCAGCTACAGCTCCAATTAGAACCCTAGCCTGGGAACCTCCATATGCCTTGGGTGCGGCCATAAAAAGCAAAATAAAATAAAATAAAATAAGATAAAATAAAATAAAATATCACTTAGTCTTTAAGAGTAAAGATTCATATTTTAATTAAAATTAACTTCCAAAATCACTGTAATTGCCGCAGGAAAGTAGCATCCAATTAGTTAAGAAAATGTTTCCTGGTCTAGGTTTCCTGTGGGAGGAAAATTACTTGCTGAATGCAGACTAAGAAAGAGAAAATAATCAGGGAAAACACGTGGTGGGTCAGGTTGCTACTCCCCCTCTCCCCACCACACACATCACATTTTTTGGAGGACGTGATAAATATAATGAAAACAAGAAGACAAATTACCAAGTACTTTGAAGAGAGAAAATATCTTACAGGTTAAAGGTTAACTTGACACATCACAAATAAATGGCACTGGGCAGATGCCGATGTAACATCCTGGTAATTTGCAACTTGACATTGAGAGATGTCTCTAGGATTCCACTCCATCTGACCTGTTTTATGGGCTGTAGTATCTCTGGGGCATAGAATATTGCCTAACATAGGGCTGGTTATCAATAAGTATTGTTGAGTATCTAAAAAGCTATGGTCTATGAAGTACTTATTAGGAGGAATAATTATCAAATAAAATGGAAAATGGTTATATGGCAGAAAACCTCTAATAGGAAACCACAGTTGTATAATATTTCTTCATGTTACTGCTGCCCCTAGAGTCTACTCAAGTCCCCCAAAGGCTCTGGGATAAGAAACAAAGTGTGCCTTTTTGTTGGCTGGATTCATAAAGACCTCAATAGCAAACCTATGGGACTATAGAGAAGATCCCTCTTCCATCACTTTCTAGTTTTAGTTAGGTTAACTGCAGGACCCTCACACTAAAAAGTGGCTTAAAAGCCTTTGGAATGGGCACAGAAAAGTGAAGGAATTTGGTAAATGCTAGGTGCTATATTAAGAGTATGATGTCATGTGATCACACAGCATTTGGATGTAACAGGACAGAGCCTGGACCACTCTACTTCTTTAGAGCTCTGAATCTGAGGAAAAAATGTACATCACTGGAGTTCCCGTCATGGCTCAGCGGAAATGAATCGGACTAGGAACCATGAGGTTGCGGGTTCAATCCCTGGCCTCTCCCAGTGGGTTAAGGATCCAGCTTTGCCGTGAGCTGTGGTGTAGATTGCAGACGCAGCTTGGATCCCGTGTTGCTGTGGCTGTGGCGAAGGCCGGCAGTTGTAGCTCCAATTAGACCCCTAGCCTGGGAACCTCCATATGCAGCGGGTGCGGCCCTAAAATGACAAAAGACGAAAAAAAATGGACATCACCTATTTAGGATTTGACCCTTTATACTACTCCCAAGTTTGTGGGACACTTTCTTTTTTATTAAAGTATGGTTGACTTACAATGATGCTGGTTTCAGGTACAGGGAAGTGATTCAGTCATACCTTTTTTTTTTTTTTTTTTTGCTTTTTGCAGGTGCGGCATATGGAAGTTCCCAGGTAGGGGTCAAATCGGAGCTACAGCTGCTGGTCTCCACCACAGCCACAGCAATGCGGGATCCCAGCCAAGTCTGAGACCTACACCACAGCTCATGGCATTGCCAGATCTCAGAGCCACTGAGTGAGGCCAGGGATCAAACACACATCCTCAAAGATATTAATCAGATGCGCTTCCAGTGCGCCACAACGGGAACTCCAGTCATGCATACTTTTTTTCAGATTATTTTCCCTTATAGATTACTGGAGGCATATGGAGTTTCCCAGTCTAGGGGTCTAATTGGAACTGTAGCTGATGGCCTAAGCCACAGCCACAGCAATGCCAGTTCCGAGCCGTGTCTGTGACCTACACCACAGCTCTCAGCAACGCCAGATCCTTAACCCACTGAGCAAGGCCAGGGCTCAAACCCACAACCTCATGGTTCCTAGTAGATTCATTTCTGCTGCGCCACAATGGGAACTCCTAGTTTGTTTTGTTTTGTTTTTTTGTCTTTTTGCCTTTTCTAGGGCTGCACCCGCGGCATATGGAGGTTCCCAGGCTAGGGGTCTAACAGGAGCTGTAGCCGCCGGCCTACACCACAGCCACAGCAACGCGGGATCCGAGCTGCATCTGCAACCTACACCCCAGCTCACGGCAACACCGGATCCTTAACCCACTGAGCAAGGCCAGGGATCAAACCCGCAACCTCATGGTTCTTAGTCGGATTCGTTAACCACTGAGCCACGACGGGAACTCCCGGGAACTCCTATTTTATATACAGTAGTGTGTATCTGCTACTGCCAAACTCCTAATTTATCCCTCCCCACCCCGTTTCCCCTTTGGTAACAGCAAGTTCATTTACTCCTTCTGTGAGTCCATTTCTGTTTTGTAAATAAGTTCATATTGTACTTTCAGATTCCACATAAGTGATATCATGTATCTGTCTCTGTCCGACTTTACTTGGTATGATAATCCCTAGTTCTACCCGTGGGGCACTTTTTAGAATATGCGACTTTCTTAGTGTGGCACCATCCAAAATAAATATAATGCAAATCACAAATGCAAGCCACATATATAACTCTAAATTTTGTCATAAATTTTCACATGTGATGTTGTCATACTGAGCTCCAAGAGACTAGATAATACTGACAAACAGGGTTAAACTCTAGGTTCTCTAAGTACCAATGCAATGCTTTTCCAGGACAAAAACCATAGAGACAAATGAGGACTTCTGCATCATCCATGAAGTGGCAGAGGTTGTCTGACATAGGGCTGCCAGTGCTATGAAGAGGAGGAAAGACACCCAACCCAGATGTGTGGGGGTCAGAGGGGGGCTCTCAGAAGAGGTAGCTTCTAGGCTAAGACTTAAGGTAGAAGAGCAGGGAGTTCCTGTGCAACTGGGAACGGTGGGGGAGGCTAAGCTGAGGCTGAGAGAGCAGCTTTGTATCTGCAGAGATCCAGGTAAATTGCCTGGAGGGCTCCTCTTGGGGGCCAGCAGCAGGGGGGAACAGGATGATGAGGTGCATTGCTAAGAGCTATTCAATTGACTAAAGCGATTATGTGCATCAAGGGCATGAATGCAGATGCCCTTGATGCATATAAGGAGGAGAGACAAAAAAAGAGGGATACTCAAGGATGATAGGTTACAGGTTACAAGTTAGGGCAGTCGGTATTTATAAGACAAAGTAGGGGAAGGAGCTGTAGTTAAGGCACAGATGGAGTAAGGAGATTGCGAATTTCGTTTTAGATAATGTGTGTTTGAGGTGTAACACAGAAAAGTGGAGACACCCGGCAGTCAGCTGCTTATGTTTTAGGTCGTAAGCTTAAAGGAAGAGCTCCCCTGTAGTTCCTGCTGTGGCACAATGGAATTGGCTGCGTCTCTGGAGCGCTGAGACACAGGTTCAATCCCCTGCCTGGCACAGTGGGTTAAGGATCTGGCATTGCCATAGCTGTGGTGTAGATCGCAACTCTGACTCAGATCTGACCCCTGGCCTGGATACTTCCACATGGAGACAAAAAAAGAAAAGAAAAAGCTCCATTAAGGGTACAACCTTGGAACTAGTAGATAAATAAGCGCTGGAGAGCTAATGCACAGCATAGTGATTATTGCTAATGGTACTGTGTCATCAACTTCAAAGTTGCTAAGAGACTAGATCTTAATTGTTTCCACTACAAAAATAAATGATTATAATGTGACATGATAGAGCTATGTGGATAATACTATGGTGGTAATCATATTGCAATATACAAATGTATCAAACAACACGTTGTACACTTTAAATTTTCCCTACATTATGTTAATTATATATCAATTAAAAATAAGAGGAAGAGATCCATTCTTAGAATTTCATGTGGTCCACAAAGGCCGTTGAGAACTTCATGGCTGGTGTAACACGGAGGCAAAGAGCACAGGCCTGGGAGAGCAGGGGCTGGGGGTCAAGTCCAGTCCTGCCCATGTCAGCTGTTTGACTACCGTTTCTAAGCCTTGACTTTTCCATGACTAAAAGGATTAAACAAAATAATGTATGAAAAGTATTTTGCATGGGGAAGGCACATAGCATGTGGCCAAATGATGTCACCACTACTCTTGTGACTACAACTGCTACTATTTTTATTACTGTTACTTTTACTACCACTACCGCCAGCACAGCAGATAGGCGATAGGATTCAAAATCACCACTTCTATACTCAACTCCAAGCCCAAATAACTTCAGTTTCAGACTGGGTTTTTTTTTTTTAAAGGTGGGGGGAAGCAATGAACAATTGAAGAGAGTTCCCATTGTGGTGCAGTGGGTCAAGGATCTGGTGTTGCTGTGGCTGTGGCGTAGGTCGCAGCTGTGGCTCAGATTCGATCCCTGGCCAAAGAACTTCCATATGCCACTGGTGTGGCCATAAAAGAACAAAACAAAACAAAAAACTGAAGAAAAAAGTTAACATAGGAAAGAAATTCAGCATTGTACAGGCATATAGCATAAACCTAAAAGATGTTACTACTACTGCTGCTACTGCTATTGCTACTTATTATTATTATTATTGTTATTGCTACTTCTATTACCTATAAGCTGTAGAATTAGAAGTCACTAGTTCTTGGAGTTCCCGTTGTGGCACAGCAGAAATGAATCCGACTAATACACATGAGGGTGCGGGTTCTATCCCTGGCCTTGCTCAGTGGGCTGGGGATCTGGCACTGACGTGAGCTGTGGCATAGGTTGCAGATGCAGCTTGGATCCTACATTGCTGTGGCTGTGGCGTAGGCCAGCGGCTGTAGCTCTGATTTGACCCCTAGCCTGGGAACCTCCATGTGCCACAGGTGTGGCCCTACCAAAAAAAAAAAAAAAATGTCAGAAAAGGGCTTTGAAACAATGCACATCTTCTCCGTCTCAGCAGAAGGAGAGCAGCAGAGAGACTACTCAATAAGGACTGCTAAGTAACTGTCTTTCAGGCTTGCTTTGCTCACCCAACTCAGCCATCCCATCACAAACATGCATTCACTTCCCTTCCCCACTAGCCTACTCATGACACGCAACTTTACTGTGTGATAAGACATTTTTCAAGAATGTAAAGTCCCTCTCTAAAATATCATGACACCATGCACATTTGCTAAAATAAAAATACTAGCTACAAGGATGTTACATTGCAAACCTAACCACAAAAGGCTTTAATGGCAGCTTCCAAGAAGTCACAGCAGTAAACACAGCAAGTGGCATTCTGCTTTTTCTTAAAAAATGAAATTGTGTTAAATAGAGAGCTGATAACATAATCTAATATAGCTATAGTTGCCGAACTCAACTTTTCCCAAGACATCACAAGCTTTCTCTTTCCAGGCTTTCAATCCAAGAGTTCTGGTCAACACATCGAGCCCTGTAGGCCTCTCTGTTCATGCAATGAGCACCAAACACACACCAGAGGCTGTCTTAGGCTTTGGTGAGGGAAAAGCAAACTATTCTGCTCCTTGAGGAACTCAAAAGCTCTTTAACACTTAGGCTTGTGAGAGACAAGAGGGCAAGAGAGGGTGGTAGCTCTCTCATGAGAACATGTTTCTGCCATTTCCGTAATGTGATACGCAAGAACATAAACCAAGAAAACAAACTAGGGTGGGGGAAAAATAATAAGAATCATTATTACAGTTATTATAAAGGGGACCTCATTCCAACTATGAACCAAATTAGTTTCACCAAATTTACTATTCATTAGTTCCTGGCCCCTAATGGGTGCTTAATGGTAATATATTGAATAAAGGAAAGCAAGCAAGCGGAAATCCATCTCTAAACCTGGAGATCTCTAAGTATGATGAACCAGCCGGAGCCAAGGCAGTGTTTCGTGCCAAAAAAAGCTACAATTCTAGTCATTCTTCATAAATGCTGGCTATTGGAACAAAATGGTTATGCAACCATTATCCACAGTGACTACACCTAAGCTCTGCCCAGGCTCCCACTTAATATGAGTCACAAGATGATCAAGATGAGCAGTACTTATTCAAAGGCAATATTTTTTACATATTGTAAAACCAGTGTGTAGGTATGTTTTTCTTGGTGGAGATTCATCTGTGATCATAATCAGAACTGGTAAGTAGCCTGCCTCAGCCTCCCATCTTCCCTCCATAGTACAAGCCCACCATATCCACAGTTCTCCTTCTACAGATTCAACCATGTACCAAAAATGTAAAAAAAAAAATCCACAAAGTTCCAAAAAGCAAAACTTGAATTTACCCAGTGCCTGGCAACTATTTACATAGCACCTATGTTGTATTTACAACTACCTACTTGGCATTTATATTGTATTAGGTTTAAGTAAGCTAGAGATGATTTAAAACATATGGGAGGATGTGTGTAGGTTACATGCAAATACTGTGCCATTTTATTAAAAGGGAGGTGAGCAACTTAAGATTTTGGAATCAGAGTTCCCTTCGTGGCTCAGTGGTTAACGAATCCGACTAGGAACCATGAGTTGCGGGTTCGATCCCTGGCCTTGCTCAGTGGGTTAAGGATCTGGCGTTGCCGTGAGCTGTGGTGAAGGTTGCAGACGCGGCTCGGATCCCGCGTTGCTGTGGCTGTGGTGAAGACCGGCAGCTACAGCTCCTGTTAGACGTCTAGCCTGGGAACCTCCACATGCCGCGGGAGCAGCCCTAGAAAAGGCAAAAAAAAAAAAAAAAAAAAAAGATTTTGGAATCCATAGAGGTCCTGGGGCCAGACCCCAGATATCAAGGGACAACTGTACTCAGGTAGCTGGTGAGCCTAAGGTAGGAATAGTTACCAGGATAGGCTTCTGACTGTATTTGAATCTTAGTTCCACCAGATATTCTGCAAGCTTGGGCTCACTCCTCAGCATGGTCTAATCATACAACCTACATCACAGTTGTTATGAGGATTAAATGAGATAATGCTGGAAAAGTCCTCATTGAAATACCTGACACACTTCAAGTCACAACATATTCCAAGCCTTCTTCTTTTTTTTTTTTTCTCCAACAGTCAACATAACGGGGGAAAGAAACAAAAGTTACCAAGTCAAAGAAGGAAGTTGACGGTTTAAGCTGAAGCTTTTGTCTTATAAAGAAATGGCCCCACCTGTTAAACTAATTCTCTTTCCAAGAAGTTCCTACTCTGCAATCTGGGTAAATGCCTGCCAAGCCCACAGTTCACTTTCCTATCAGACAAGTTTCCTATTAGACAATTTTTCCTTTGGTACAAAACATGTACACTGGGTCCCAAAATTAATTCTTTGACAACTAGAGGAAGAAATGAACACATTCTAAAACTGCAGGTCTACTACTAAAATAGAAGAAATTAAGTAATCAAACATACCCAAGTCAGAGCACTTTAAGTTTTTTTTGACAAGGTAAAAAAAGTAATCAGATTTAAAATTCAGTTGACCTATAAAAATCTAGTCGACAAATATGTATAAAGTGCTCCCTGTAAAAAAAAAAAAAAAAAAGGTGTTCATTTGTCATGTTGACCAAAATATTTTAGGGCATACAAAGATGAACAAGTCCTTAAAAAGGAGGTTCCTGCTTTCAAGTACAACAGATATAATAACACAAGTGATAAGAACTACTAATAGAGACATAAAAGAATGCTACAGGAGGGGTGAGAAATTCTGACTAAGGATTTGAGGAAGACTTCGACTAAGAGATGACAGTTCAGCCACTATTTGGAGGGAGAATAGAATTTCAAGAAGCAGGAGTTCACCTCTGGCACAGTGGGTTAAGAACCCGACTGCAGTGACTTGGGTCGCTGCAAAGGTTCAGGTTGGACCCCTGGCCCAGAGCAACGGGTTAAGGATATTGAGTTGCCGCATCTGTGGTGCAGTTTGGCGCAGGTCAAAGTCATGGCTTGGATTCAATCCCTGACCTACGGAATTTCATATGCTGCCATGTGGCAATTAAAAAAAAAAAAAAAGGATTTCAAGAAGCAGATATGGGAAAAAAGGGAGGAGGCATTTCCCTTGGGTGAAAGAATGTGAATAAAGAAATCTTGTGTCCTTTATGGGAGAAAGCCAATATAGCAGGCATAGAAGATGGGAAAAGAAAGTTTAGAGAGGTTACTGGTCTTGTGAAAGTTGAATCAGGTATGCAAATGTAGTGAGCAATGGTCAGGAAATTATTTTAATATCTTTCACTTTATAAGTTTCTTTGTGACAGCTCTACTGTATTCCTACCTGGGAAGGTAAGCAATTATTTTTGAGTCATAATTACAACTTAGTATGATTGGAACAACTCCTGGGAATCACTTTGTGACTACAGCACTTATTTAGCAGATCTACTATCTATTTTTCAGGGAGTGGTTTAGCAACCTCTTTCCTTATAACCAAGGGGCGGGGGGGAAACACCTTTCTAAATCATTCCCAAGTTTTTCTCTACTTCACATAGGATCTCTATGTCTTCAATCTACCTCTGAAGCTTTCTTTCACAGCTGTTTCTCAAGGAGGAGGAAACTTGATGGGTCAACTTTTATTTTGTCTTTTTTAGGGCTGCACCCACAGCGTATGGAAATTCCCAGGCTAGGGGTCGATTCGGAGCTGTAGCTATTGGCCTATGCCACAGCCACAGCAATGCAGGATCCAAGCAGCGTCTGAGATCTATATCACAACTCATGGCAACGCCAAACCCTTAACCCACTGAGTGAGGCCACGGATAGAACCTGAGTCCTCATGGATACTAGTCCGGTTCGTTACCACTGAACCACAATAGGAATTCCTTGATGGGTCAAATTTTAAGCATCATTCTATACACAGGATGGAAATCTTCTGCATTTGCACCTTAGCTTACACACTGAGCTCAAGCTACAGTACAACTGAACCTATATGGAAGTTTCTGGAGCAGGAATTGAATCTGAGCCGCAGCTGTGGCAACATTGGATCCTTAACCCAGTGCACTGCAGCAGGAACTCCGGAACCTTTTTTTTTTTTTTTTCACTTTTTAGGGCTGCACCCAAGGCATATGGAGGTTCCCAAGCTAGGGGTCCAACCAGAGCTACGGTGCCAGCCTATGCCACAGCCACAGCAACATCAGATCTGAGCAGTGTCTGCGACCTACACCACAGCTCATGGCAACGCCACATCCTTAACCCACTGAGTGAGGCCAGGGATCGAACCCGCAACCTCACGTTTCCTAGTCAGATCCATTTCCGCTGCTCCACAAAGCGAACTCCAGAATCCAACTTTTAAAGGCTCATGTTGTTCATGTCATACACTGAACCACTGATTATGATAATATGAAGTTGATTAATTCCTTCCCCGCCAATGCAGAAAGATGCCTCTTGGGCAACAGAAACTGAGGGACCAGGAACGTGCAGTAGATAAAGACTGCTGGATGACAAGGACAGCAAGAGCAAAGAGTCAAAAGAAAAACAAACACAGTAAGTCTGGCAACAAAAAAGGAAGCCTACAAAGTTATGAAATATTTTACCCACTTTCATTGCGGGCAAAGGCTATATAAACTAGAGAACAACTGCCACATTTGGTTTGGCTCCTACAGTGCTTTATGAACTAGTTGCCAACATTTCAGAACAGGAAGATTTTACTTAAAACTCTCGGGAGTACCAGCTTTCCTTAAATAATTTGAAGATCTGGCAACATGGGGGCTAATATTCCTGCTTGGCTGTCCCCCTGAGCCCGAGTCTGCTCTCCTCTCCCTACCTGCCTGGCCCCTGCAGGCATCTGTGTGGGCAAATGTTGAATAAGGCTTCAAAACTCAACCCACAGTTAGTCAGCATACATGTCTCAATGGTCTTTCTTATTTTGGAAAGATGGTAGTGATGATTGTGTATTTGACATATTAAATCCAGTTAGGCAAACTTTCTTACTTATGATTCAGGATTACTTTTCAAACATTTATATGAAAAGTAGACAAAGTGAAACCTGCCCTGAGTGATCATATGATAAACAATATAAGAGAGGAAAATTACGTCTTGGTAGCTCAAACCAGGGTAGGTCATTAAATACAATCCAAACTAAAACTGGACTCAAGGCTTTCACTTCAGACAAGAGAAACAAGTATCAAAACAAAGGTACAAATGCAGGTTTCAGCCAAATGGTCACAGAGCTTTGAAAATATATACAGTGTATATACAATGTATACATACAGTATACATATAGGTACTAAATAATGCATGAAAACATGATTTGAGGCAAAGAAGTGAAGGGGGAGCTAAGTAATCATTAAGTATTTACATAAACTTGCCAGGTTAGTCAAATGTCCCTTGAAAGCATGGGCTCTTAACCAACAACCGTTTATTTAAATTACTTTTAAATTACCTTACTGAACTCAGTGCTAGATCACTTTAAGAGCTAGTTTCTTAATTGCACAAAACAATGTAATCAGCAGAGAGTCACTTAAATAGCACTCCATTATGTCAAAACTCTGCTGTCACACATGGCAAATAAAAAAACAATTTCCCTGTCAATTTAAACTGTGAAGCTAGGCAAGGACAATCATTTTTGCAATGCCCAAAATAGCAGAACTGAAATTTACAAATCCTCGAGATTAAATAAAGATTCTGGTTAAAGCAGTGTAATCTGACTTTTTGCCAGTCTGTTTGGCCACTCTCCTCTGCCCTCCTGCTAGCATTCTACCGTCTGCAGTTTCTGTGGGAGAGTAAGATAACGCATCATCACGCTAATACTACATTCGTTCTACTGCTCCAAAGGACGCTGGGTTAGTCTACCACAGTCGTGACACAGCTCACAACCCCCCCCGCCCCCGCCCCATCCAAGGACGTCCTGCGCCCGGCAGGCCAAATGCTTCTGGGGAAGACTGCAGCAGCGGTCAGTGGGGCCACCTGTCCCTGGCTGCAGGCGGGCCACTCTGCATGGATGTTCAGCGAGACCTAGCTCCCTTTGGGAGAGGAGTCCTTCCACTAGTAGGGGACCTGGCGCCACCATCAAGGCCAGGGCTGCTCAGCTCAGCTGCAGGGGTCGCGGGAGGCCGCGTTCCCCCAGGCCCGGGCGGGGCAGCTCCAGCGTGGCAAGTCCCGCTTTGGGGCCCTTGGCCTCCTTCCCTTGCCAGGAGGCCAGGGCTCCGGGCCGTGGGAAGAACGGGCCGGCAACGCGGTATCCAGCCCCAGGGTTCCAAGGCTCCCGCCCAGGTTCAGCACCTCTTCAAGTGGAAGCCCCGGCTCACCAAAAAGCGCGTCGAACTGGTGCCCTGGTCCACTGCTCCCACCAATGGTCCCAAAACTGCTTTTTTCGCGGCTGCCATGAAACCAGCTTGGGGTCGGCGGGGAATTGCAACCCGTTTCCCTGGTGACGGCGGCGGGCGGAGGGGAGGGCGGCGAGTCGGAAGGGCCAGGCGGCTGGCGACAGTAGATGGTTTCGGTAGCTCTCCAGGCAGCCCCTTTACCGGCTCGGAGCCTTTACCCCGCCCCTCCGGCTCAGGCACCGCCCCCACGCGCGTTCCCCACGACTCGAGGGGCGGGGTCGGGGCGGGAGCTGTCTGCCTGGCCGGCCAATTAGAGAATGCGGAAAGAGCAGCACTGTTCAGACAGTCTGAGGCTAGAGCGACCTCACGGGGGCGGGGCCTGGGCGCGGCGGAGGCGGTGGCCCGCGCGGCAGGTCACGTGGGCCCAGGGACCCGGTGGCAGAGCCAGCCTGCCGCTGGGCCGGAGGCGGAGGCCGGTGCTGCCCTTTGGCAGGGAGGGTCAATGGCCCGGGGAAAGGGCACAACCCCACCCACACCCTGGGGCTTCCTCTAGTGGTAGGGTCCCAAAGGGCAGGACTGCTTGTTCCTCTGGTGGGCTGTGCATAGCACGGCGTGAGTCACTCTCTGGACTGGCCCTGCCAGGCCTTCCCGCGCTTCCCACGCCCCGCCCACTTCCCCGTTCCCCGCCCAAGATCAGAATAACCCTCCTCTAGAGGGGCTGACCCTTTGTAGGGTCACCTTCAGTAGCAGCGCAAATCTTTTGCCTTGGCAGGCTTTTCAGGGACGGGGAAAGCCTAAGTTCTTTCGGCTTAGCTTTTAGGGGAAGCGCTCAAAATCAGCCTCCCCAGGCCATCAATTGACCACCCGGGAAGATTTCCCCAGGCACCTCCCTGTCCTGAAGCGCCCTTGCGCCTAGCTTGACCTCACCCTGTGTCTCCTCCCTCACAGGCCATTTCCTCTCCACAGATTAAGTGCCCTAAACAGCGAAAGGAGAGAAAAGGGGCCCTTCTCATTTGACCTTGAATTTACCTTGCCAAGATTCTTTTGGATCCTGTGTTGCAGGGGTTTTCAAACTCTGGAACAAGACTCAGTGTGTTAAGTAGTTTACAGAACAGGGCCAGGCATATGTGTGTGTGTGTGTGGGTATGCATTTATTTATAATTTATATAGTTATATATAAATACTTTTTCCATGTATTTAAAATGCTTCAAAATGCTTCCAAAACAATATGTATCCTTCTGTGCTATGCATTCTGAACTTTTGTATACTATTGCATATTAGTTTTTAAAAGTGCTGGTTGGAAAATCACTAAATTGACTTTGTAAACCATGCTCTATCAATATCAAATGCATTGTATTATTCCCACTCTCACATTTTTTCCTGTCCCATTACTCCACTCTCTGTGTTCTATAACATCATTTCTATTTTACCCCTTCTTGCTTTACCCAACACCACCTCACTTACTCATCTCTGTGTTTATAGTTTTACCACTCTTGCTCAAATTTTCTTCTTTTCTTTCTTTCTTTCTTTTTTTTTTTTTTTTTGGCTTTTTAGGGCCGTGCTGGAGGCATATGGAGGTTCCCAGGCTAGGGGTCTAATCAGAGCTGTAGCCATTGGCCTACACCACAGTCACAGCAATACCAGATCATAGCTGTGTCTGTGACCTACACCCACGGCTCACAGCAACGCCAGATCCTTAACCCACTGAGCAAGGCCAGGGACTGAACCTCTGTCCTCATGGATACTAGTTAGATTCGTTTTCGCTGAGCCAAGATGGGAACTCTGCAAATTTTCTTATACTCTATCTAGAAATCAAATTCTGGTGTTCCAGATGAGGCCTACTTATGGAGATGCTGCACTTAGTAACCAAGGATAAACTGGCTTGCTTTAGGACAGGAGTGCAGATGGATCAGTATTTCTGAATTTTCTGGAAAAGTCACAGACAGGCATACAGGCAAATATAAAGGAACTAGGTTAACTTGCCCTTAAACACCCTGAAAAACCTTAATTGAATGATATAGATAAGAGTTTCCTTGACTCAAACAAGCAGTAAAAAGAAAGCCACCTAACCTAACACATGGATCCAATTTAAAAAAAAAAAATCTCTGACCATGTTTGAACTTTTACACACTTTTGACTCTCAGATTCTGACAGGACAGCAAATTATTTGTTCAGCAGTATTGTGTGATCAGAATTCAGAAGCTTCAAAATAAGTAGGGCTGGATGTACATGAATGATTCTGAAACTTATTGATCCTGTGGTTCCTGCAATAGTTCGTGTTCTGCATCATCATTCCTTTTACCAAAACAGAACTTAAAGCCATTGAGGAAATGCAACTTATGCACCTCTTGTTCCAGGTGGAATATGAACTTTGACCCCTTCTTGTCTTAACACAGGCATTTAGAACATCTGCCCAGTGTTCCAGAAACTCAAGATACTTATCGGACTCTTATTCTAAAATAACTCTTGATTCCCTACAGACAAATATTTCCTTTTGATGCTGAAAAGATGTTACCGGAATCTGGGTTCTTGTTCACACAGCCGAAGAATGAACTTCACAAACACACAGGCAGCAAGCAAGCAAAGGCTTTACTAAAGTAAAGCAAATAGCTCCCAGGACAGCTGGGAAGGAGGAGAAGAGCCCCCCTCTCTATTGTCTTATAGGGTTTTTTATCCCTTAAAGATGGGGGGTATCAACATGGGGTCCAGAAAGATGTGGTTTTCTCCTATTGGCCTTGCCCAATTACCTATATCAGTCCTTGTCCAATAGGGGTCCTAGGGGTGGAAATGTCCCCTTAAATCTCATGGTTTCTTTGCCCTTTTCTTCTGGTAAACTGAGTCACAGGGGGTTAGGGATTAATGTCCATCTGGGCATAAGTACACTCCCTATAGCAAACAAGCCCTGTGGGGATGTTACTCCCTGGAGCCCTTGAGCCACAAATGTTAATCAATAGCCATATCAAAGAATGCATCAAAGCCTATACTCCTACACTGACCACCTCGATTATTATTCTGTCTCAGTTTCTTGTGTTGAGTCAGTTTTAAGTCTTGAACAACCTTGTGGCTTTTGCCTTTATAAGCCAGTGACCTTTTCTTCCCCAGAACAGAACCTGAATCTGTGTCTCCTGAATTGCAATTCTTAAGACTCCAAACAAAGCTCAATGTTTTGCAGCCTTGATCCTGACTTTTGATACAAAGGGAAGGGTCTTAAATGGAAGAATCCAGCTCAGCCTATCTCAGCTCCACACTTTAAATATTTACTGACTCTCTTAAACTGATTTGTTCTTATCCTTTTGTTATTATCCCTTTTGCCTGCCCTTTCTCATCCCTTCAAGCCCCAGCTACAGTCTACAAACTCAAATCTGTATGAATGTAAAAATCAAACAATACATATTCTGATTCCATTTTGCATACTATAATTGACAAAAAGTTGGAATTAACCATTGAACTGTTGTTGAAAAATTGATCAATAGTCAATCTAAGAAAGAAATGAAAATTTTTATCTGGGCCAACCTGAGGATTATAACCTAGGAGACAGTATTTTAGAAAGTTCAGGGGACTGTTAGAGGACAAAGCAGAGTTATCTAAGTTTTTGAGACAAAAGATGATCTGACAAATAATGTATTAACAGTTTACACAGTCCAGACATGCATGTAAAAAGCTAGTAGTGGGGCATCCTGACTCTACAAAGTTAAGAATGTATGTTATCTCCCAAGGAGGTCTGGTTACTACGGATGCACAATACATACTAAAGGGGAGTGAGGAGGACCAAACAGGCAGAGAATCATTTTTTTTTTTGTGGTCGTGGACGTTCCTTCTGGGCCAGGGACTGAACCTGAGCCACAGCAGAGAGAATGCCAAATCTTTAACCGCTAGGCCAACCAGGGAACTCTAGAGAATAATTTTATGTTTACATTTTTCTTGTCTTGCCATAAAATATGAATTTAATTTTATCATAACAATGGTGCCCAGAGTGCATAAGTGACTTGTCTGAGACCAGTCAGCCCTCTGTGGTAGAACCAAGACTAGAATTCCCATCTTGTGACCCAAGTGTAGTGCCCTTTGACAGTAGCCTGAGGGAAAGGAAGCTGAGGAAAATTAAGAAGGAAAATGGATAAAAAGGAAGAAGGCAGGTGCTGATTTACTTTGATCTCCCAACACCCATCGACAATTGAAGGCAAAGCATTCAACACTTGATCTTCCTGAACTTGACTCACACATTGCCTCCCATGGCTTTCTCTTGCTCGTTGGTAAAATAGGGAAAATGTCACTAACATGGGAGGGTTAATGTGAGACTTAAGTGACATAAGGCCTGTGAAAGCACTGTACCAGCAGCACTGGCAAGTCTGTTTCCACCAAAGAAGTCTGGAGGTGAAGACCAAGGTCACTCAACGCAATGATTTAAGTAGCTTGAGTCATCAAAAGCTCACTATGATGATTTCTGACTGTAAGAGCAAGCAATCAGTGTGAACCCCACTTCCCCACCCCGAGAATCTCGGGGTGTTTCACTTATTCCTCCTCTAGTTTTTCTTGTACTTTACACAGAATTTATATAAGCAGAAAGGCTGTATTCCTTAGGGAGTTTTTTTTTTTTTCCAGTAATGCTTCTTGATCTTTTCATATTTGCCTGAGTTATGTTTTATGGCCTAGTTTATTTGGTAACTTAGCCTTTCTTTAATCTCTTCCTGCTATTCTAAGAGTTGCTTGGGTATAGATTGATACAGATAGGCAAAGTATAACATGGAAAGTTATGCTGAAAAAGAAGATAATAAATAGCACTGGCACACGTTTTATGAGACTGGGATGATTTAGGCAGATATATGAAGTGATTTGCCCAAGGTAGCAGAGGAACTTAAAGTCAGATAAAAAATTCAGGTATGCCTGATAAAAAATAGCCAAATTGGGAACCTTCCCCTCCCCCACTCCATGAAAATGGACAATCCACACACATGCACGTTAATAATCTATGTGTAACCACCCCCAATTATATATCTCTTTATGCAATGTGACAGTTGCAGCAGAGTTAGGATATGGTAACGATTCTCAAACTTTACCTACATCAGAACCACCTAGGGGACTTGTTGATGGGTTCCCAGCTGCAGAATTTCTGGTTTAGTAAATGAGGTCTCACAATTTGCATTTTTTTTTTTTTTTTACTTTTTTAGGGCTGCACCTGAGGCATATGGAAGTTCCCAGGCTAGGGGTTAAATCGGAGCAACAGCTGGCAGCCTACACCACAAACACAGCAACACGGGATCTGAGCCGCTTCTGCGACCTGAACCACAGCTCACGGCAACACTGGATCCTTAACTCACGGATCCTAGCTGGGTTCATTAACTGCTAATCCACGAAGTGAACTCTACAATTTGCATTTCTAACAGGTTCCAAGGTTATCCTGATACTTCTGGGACAAGGACTACACTTTGAGAACCGCTGTACTGGCATGCTGGAATTTCTGTTTTTCTAGGATTTGGCAAAACTGTGAGGTATAAGAAATCTGTCTTAAGACTAACATATACACACTACTAGATATGAAATAATCAACGAGGACCTACTGTATAGCACACGGAACTCTACTCAGTGTTCTGTAATAACCTATAAGGTAAAAGAATCTGAAAAAGAATGGATATATGTATATGTATAACTGAACCACTTGGATGTACACCTGAAGTTAACACAACTTAAGGAAGAGAAGCAGCTCAACTATAAAGTTAACTTTAAATCAACTATAAAGTTAACTGTAAATCAACTACACTCCAATGCAAAATAAAAATTAAATTTAAAAAATTAAATAAAGGGGAATTCCTGTTGTGGAGCAGCAGAGACAAATCTGATGGCATCCATGGGGATGCGAGTTCGAGCCCCGGCCTTGCTCAGCGGTTTAAGGATCCAGTGTTGCCGTGAGCTGTGGTGTAGGTCACAGACGCGGCTCGGATCCTGAGTTGCTGTGGCTGTGGTGTAGGCCGGCAGCTGCAGCTCCGATTAGACCCCTGGCCTGCGAAGTTCTGTATGTTATTACCTGGGGCCATTAAAAGCAAAAAAATAAAAAATAAATAAAAATGTCCATCTGAGGAGAGAAAAAAAAACACAGTATAAACTTGTATTTTGGAATACATTGTGTCAAAGACTGCCACGTTAATGTCTTTGGTGTAAAATGGTAACCTTTCCCTTGATAAGCAGAGCAAATTCATTTGGTACTTTATACACACTGCCATCTCCTGTGGCTGCTCTACTTTCATCCACCCAAATTAGTTAAAAGTCACTTCTGTCCCTTCACAGGTACAAAGGAGACTGGACTTGGGCCATGTGACTTTCACGGTCAATAGGATGTTAGCAAACACCATGCAGGCAAAGACTTAAGTGCTTGTACAAGTGGGCCCTGCACTCTTGGATCTGAGCTGCCATGCTGTTAAGAGAGGCAAACTACCCTACTAGCTGATGAGAAGCCACGTGGAGGAGAACTGTGGCACTCCAGCTGACCAACACCAACTTTCAGATATGGGAATGAAACCATCTTGGATATTTCAGCAGACCCCCAGATGATTGGAGCTGCTCAGTGAGTGACCTAGTTGCATAAGCGACCTTAGCCAATACCACCTAGAGAAGGACAACCACTCAGCTACACCTTCAGTGTTCACAGAGTTAGGAAAGCTAATAAATGCTTGCTGGTTGTAGTGACTTGGTTTTGGAGCAACAGAGAAATGACACAATGGGGACATTTTAGTGTGAGCTCTACTCCTCAGAGAATCGAATTCTTGGACATACTTGGATTACCATCAAGATTCTGGCTCTTTTGGAAAAATTAAAGTGGGAGCATCCAGGTGCTTTCTCATTTTCCAAAGCCTTGCAACTGATGCAAGTCAAGAAGTTTCAACCTCAAATCCTGTTCCTGCTAAGGTTCTGGGGAAGGGATAATACATGAAATGTCCTTAAGGTCTTGGATGGGTCTGTTAAAGGCATGGTGGTGCTTAAGGTGGGAACCCTGTCATTTGGTTGTTTTTATTTGCTTCCCTCAGCATCTCTTTGGCTCTCTAGTCTCACATTCCTCTTAGTTCCTTCGTGCTTTCTCTTTTGTGTGCTTGTTTGTCATTCCCTTTCCATATGCCCAACTCCAAGCCTCCAGTGCCCTGAGACAAAAATTTTTGTTCCTTTTTATTTTCTGCCTTTTGCCTCTATACATAGAGATGTAAAAAATACGAATGCTGACAAAAATGAAGCCAAAGTAACCACAATTATGTTCAATATTGTGTTTGATTATGTTCATGATTATAAATCATGCATTATATTTATAATCATGGGGCAATGACTTTTCAAGCGCTCCATTCACACATTCATATCACCCCCCCAAAAAAGAAAAGTGATTTAGTGCCTTTCTGACAAGTCTCATAGTGGGCACACAATATATGTTGAATTGATGAAGGGAATTCGCTAATTTCAATAAGATTACAATCACTCTTTTGCTGATTTTTTTTTGGGGGGGAGTATGCCCTTGAAAAGAAATGGTAACTTTACAGTTTATTTGTTTAAGCTCTGTACTTAAATTTGACTAGGAAAAAGAATTGGAGGAAAGTCTATCATTTATTATTCAGTGGCATGTAAGGAATGGGAACAATGATCTTAATTGAAGTATATTTGTGGTTCTTTTAATGGCAAACTCTACTCATGTTTGAAACATTCCACTGAAATCATCTGTGTCTTTGGGGATACTTTTTTTTTTTAGGGCCATGCCTGCTGCATATGGAATTTCCCAGGCTAGGCGTCCAATCGGAGCTACAGCTGCCAGCCTATACCACAGCCACAGCAATGTGGGATCCAAGACACGTCTGCAACCTACACCATAGCTCAAGTAATGCCAGATCCTTAACCCACTTCATGAGACCAGGGAGTGGGTCCTCATGGATGCTAGTCAGGTTCATTACCACCGAGCCACGACAGGAATTCCTGGGGATACCTCTTATGTGTTCAGAAACATATGGATTTTTTAAACTTTTAAGAATTTATAAATTTTGTATTTCTTGGCTGGACCTGAAGCCAAAAAAAATTAATATAAGTCACTTTTCCAAAGTCACTCAGATGTATGAAGTTGATCACATGTGTGTCTTAGGACTTTATTACTATTCATGAAAAAAAAAAGAACTCTATTAGCCAACCTATAGTGAATTAACAGTACTGTTTTCCAAAGATACTATAAACATAAATATTATGTACACTAAAAACTGAGCTATCACTGAAAATACTGGCCATTTTCAGTTTCTTCTCTTTTCTTTTTTTGGCCACCTGTGGCATGCAGAAATTCCTGGCCCAGGGATCAGACCCACACCACAGCAGTAACCTGAGCCACAGCAGTGACAACGTAGAGTCCTTATCCACTAGGCCACCAGGGAACCATAATTTTTGTACTCTACTCTCCCAAGGCCTCATTTCTCACCACTGCACACAAAACCTGGGTTGCCATATGTTACCAATCTCTCTATGTCACAGAACGAAGAATTAAAAATCATAGAGAAATACCAGATGCTGGAGAGGATGCGGGGCAAGAGGAACTCATTTATTACTGGTAGGAATGCAAAATGGCACGGCACTTTGGAATACACTATGGAAGTTTCTTACAAAGCCATGCAGACTCTTACCATAAGATCCAGCAATGATGCTCTACGGTATTTACCCAGAAGAGGTGGAAACTTATATCTACACAAAAATCTGCAGCAGGTATTTAGAGCAGCTTTATTTATAACTGCCCAAACTTAGAAGCCACCAAGATGTCCTTCAGTAGGTGAATGGATAAACGGTGGTACATTCAGGCAATGGAATATTTTTTTTGTCTTTTGAGGGCCACACCCTTGGCATATGGAGGTTCCCAGGCTGAGGGTCAAATTGGAGCTGTAGCTGCTGGCCTACACCACAGCCACAGCAATGTGGGATCCAGGCCACATCTGCGATGTACACCGCAGCTCAGAGCAATGCCAGATCCTTAACCCACTGAGCGAGGCCAGGGATTGAACTTGCGTCCTCATGGATGCTAGTCAGATTTGTTTCTGCTGAGCCACAATGGGAACTCCAGCAATGAAATATTACTTAGCGCTAAAAAGAAATGAGCTATCGAGCCATGAAAAGACATGGAGGAATCTTTAATGGACATTGCTAAATGAAAGAAGGCGATCTGAAGAGGCTACACATTGTACGATTCCGACTGCATGACAATCTGGAAAAGACAAAACTAT
The DNA here is from genome assembly GCA_004024745.2 of Catagonus wagneri. Classification (NCBI taxonomy): domain Eukaryota; kingdom Metazoa; phylum Chordata; class Mammalia; order Artiodactyla; family Tayassuidae; genus Catagonus; species Catagonus wagneri. The sequence goes on from PVHT020000193.1 coordinate 17,778,115, forward strand.
GGAGACAGGAAAAAGATCAGTGCTTGCCAGGGGCCTGTGGGGTAGGGATGTGTAGGGGTGAGCACTCAGAGCACGGAAGATTTTTAGATCAGTGAAACTACTCTGTATTGATACTATAATGATGGATAAATTTCATTATATATTTGTCTAAATTCTTGGACTGCAAACACTAAGAGCAAACCCTAATGTAAACTATGGACTATGGGTGGGAATGACGTGTCAATGTAGGTTCATCAGTTGTAACCAATGTACTGCTTTGGTGGGAATGTTGATGATGGAGGAGGCTGTCTGTATGTGGGCAGTGGTCATATGGGAATTCTCTATCCATTCTGCTTAGTTTTGCTGAGAACCTAAAACTGCTCTTTTAAAAAAGCCATTTTTAAAAACCCGTAGAAATAGTTTTGGTAGATATGAATGCTTCTCTTCCCTACTTACCATCCTCAGCTAACTGTTATGCTACTGGGCATTCAATACTTTGGTTGAGAAATCACCACTCTTTCCCTCCCACTGCTATTTCAGTTCTTTAGTCTCTACCTCCTTTATTTTCGACCACATTGCTTGCATTGGTATATTTCCTTGATTATGATAAAATAAATTTTATTTGAATTCTTTTTAGTTGTATTTAACTAAAGCTTATGAATTTATTTTTTTTTTCCTTTTTATGCCTGCTCCCATGTCATACGGAAGTTCTCAGGCCAGGGACTGAATTTGAGCCACAGCTGCGACCCAAACCACAGCTGCAGCAACACCAGATCCTTTAACCCACTGCGTGGGGCTAGAGATCAAACCCACATCGCTGCAGCGACCCAAGCTGCTGCAGTTGGACTCAATCCACTGTGCTACAGAGGGAACTCCTGAATTTAATTTTTTTTTTAAAGCTAAGGCTATTTTAAATATTTGATAAAAATTGGGGGAGCTCTCTTGTGGTGCAGTGGGTTAAGGATCTTGCATTGTCACTACTGTGGCAAGGATTGCTGCTGTGGCAAGGGTTCGACCTCCGGCCCAGGAACTTCCACATGCCACGGATGTGGCCAAAAACAAAGTTGGCACTACATGAAATTACTATTTTTTGTTTGTCTTTTTAGGGCAGCACACACGGATTATGGAGGTCCCCAGGCTAGGGGCTGAATCGGAGCTGTAGCCACTGGCCTATACCACACCCACAGCAACACCAGATCAGAGCCGCATCTGTGACCTACACTACAGCTCACGGCAATACTGGATCCTTAACCCACTGAGCAAGGCCCGGAATCGAACCTGCATCCTCATAGTTACTAGTCAGACTTATTCTCTGAGTCACAATGGGAACTCCGAAATTATTAATTTCTGGAGAATAGAGGGTTTTTTTTCCTGCTTCTAAGAATAGATGGTCCCCAGAGTTCCTGTTATGGCTCAGCGGTAATGAATCTGACTAGTATCCACGAGGACACAGGTTTTGACCCCTGGCCTCACTCGGTGGGTTAAAGGATCTGGCATTGCCTTGAGCTGTGATGTAGGCCGCAGATGCGGTTAGGATCCCACGTTGCTGTGGCTGTGGCTTAGGCCAGCAGCTGCAGCTCCAATTCGACCTCTAGCCTGGGAACTTTCATATATGCTGCAGGTGGGCCCTTTTTAAGAAAAAAAAAAAGACACATGCACACACAGAAAGAATAGGTGGTCTCCAAATCTCTGCTCTTCAGGAAAATTTCAAGAACACTTTTGTACTTCCATTTTCAAATATACCTTAACCTCTCCACTCCTCTTCATACCCTTTCCCCTAATTGCTGGTTAATGACACTACAATCCACAAACGGAAATTTTCTCTTTGTAGTTCATGTCTGGTTGCCTGGAAATGATGCTGATGTCACAATCATGATTAGGCAACATGGCAAAGGGAACCTGGTTAAAGGGAAAATACATTCTATCTGTAAATGAGTATTTGCACAATGAAGAAACTGTAATTTTGCGTGATTCTCCTGTCACGACCTCCTCTTCTTTCAGATAGGGTAATACGGTATCTCTGCCTAGTAGAGAGAATTTGCTTTGATTTTGAGCCAATGTCCAAATACTTTGGGATGCTGGCATATTCCACAGGTGACAGAGTCCATGTTGTTTCACACTGTGGAGATCTCCAGCCTGCCAGTCTCACAGATATGGCCACCCACGCTGGCATATATGTGTTCAGAAATAGAGAACAGAGTGATCACTTTTAACTTATGATTCACAGCTCCGTGGTTATGAAGCTTAAAGACACAAGCCCCATTTCAAGGGTTTGGTGCCTTCCGTGGTAACCTCAGTGAAGTGATTTGCAGCAGAATAGCTTTTCCTCTATGATTATATTTATTATTTGGGAGCTTTCTCTGCTCACAAGTATAAGAGAGCTTCTTATGTGGATCATATTCAGGGAAGATGCTATTTTTCAATCTTTGATACCCCCCCATCCCGTTAATTCTACTGAAAAAATTCTGTTTCTAAAGAAGGAAAGACTGGGAGTTCCCATCGTGGCTCAGCGGTTAACAAACCCGACTAGCATCCATTAGGATGCGGGTTCGATCCCTGGCCTTGCTCAGTGGGTTAAGGATCTGGTGTTGCCGTGAGCTGTGGTGTAGGTCACAGATACAGCTCAGATCCTGCATTACTGTGGCTGTGGCGAAAGCTGGCGGCTACAGCTCCGATTAGACCCCCCTAGCCTGGGAACCTCCATGTGCTGCGGGTGCAGCTGTAGAAAAGGCAAAAAAGACCAAAAAAAAAAGGAGGTGCCCAATAAAATTACCAGATTTTCCTTCTCTTTATACTCCCCTCCCGCTTAAACATTATCAGTCAAATCCTAAAGTGATGAATTTAAGTTAGGGAGGGCTTGTTGAGTACCTCTGTAGCCACTGCAGGTTGGAAGAGAGGAAGAGCAAATTGTAAGATCTTTGGGCTCATGTTTCTCTTCCTGAG
>PVHT020000193.1:17782036-17802053 GCA_004024745.2 Catagonus wagneri
ATAAGAAACTTGGAAATACTGCTGTTGGGCTTCCAAGGGAGGGGAGAAAAATCACAAAAGATGGTTAGTAATGAGATGTTTTGATGAATGAGCAATATATAAATATATATATAAAATGAAGTTCCCATCACGGTGCAGCGGAAACTAATCTGACTAGGAACCATGAGGTTGCCGGTTCGATGCCTGGCCTCGCTCAGTGGGTTAAGGATCCGGCGTTGCCGTGAGCTGTGGTGTAGGTTGCAGACGCGGCTGAGATCTGGCATTGCTATGGCTGTGGTGTAGGCCAGCGGCTACAGCTCTGATTTGACCCCTAGTCTGGGAAACTCCACATGCCATGGGTTCAGCCCTAAAAACACAAAAGGTGAAAAAAGAAATCTGACTAGTAACCATGAGGTTGCCGGTTTGATCCCTGGCTTTGCTCAGTGGGTTGAGGATCTAGCATTGCCGTGAGCTGTGGTGTAGGTCGCAGACATGACTCGAATCTGATGTTGCTATGGCTGTGGTGTAGGCCCGCAGCTGTAGCTCCTATTCGACCCTTAGTCTGGGAACTTTCATATGCCACAGGTGCAGCCTTAAATAATAATAAAAAAAAGAGTGCCACTGACTATTGTCACCATGCTGCACACTATCCCCATGAACTATGCTTTTCACGACCAAAAGTCTGTACCTCCAAACCTCCTCCACCCATTTCACCTCCTACTTTCCTCCCTCTTATTAACAACCACGCTATTCTCCATATCTATGAGTTTTGTTTAGTTTTCATGATTCCACATATATGTGAGATCATGCAGTATTTCTCTTTGTCTGACCTTTTTTTTCTTGTCTGACCTTTTTTTTTTTTTTTTGGCCATGCCCATGTCATACGGAAGTTCCCAGGCTAGGGATGGAACCTGCGCCACAGCAGTGACAATGGCCATATCTTTGACCCCTGTACCACCAGCAAAGTCCTGTCTGACTTATTTCACTTAGGATAATGCCCTCAAGATTCATCCACGTTGCCACAAATGACAAGATTTTTTTATTACTATTTAGACCAGTGTTTCTATGGCTTTACAAACCTGAGTCTCTGAGTTAAAACTCTGACCTTTTCCAAAGGTATGTCAGTCAAGTTATAGCAAACTGGAGGTTTTCTTAGACTCATTCTTTTAAAGATACCACTCTCCTGGCCTTTGGCCTTTGCTCACAGCCCTTCTTTAGTAGTAGTCCCTTCTCTCTTCATGCCCATAGCAGTCTGTGGCATGTCATTGCAATAATGGTTTCCAGTGTGTTCACTCCTTGAATCCAAGTGCTTGCTTAGTTCCCATCACCCTGGGTCTACACGTGATCAGGTGACTTGTTTTGGATAAGGGACCAGTAATAACTCTGATGTGAGCAGATACTCAAAATGAGCTTCTTCATTTGGGCCAGGGCTCTTTTGCTGCTGCTTTGGTGGTCCTCAAAGCACCATGTAGAGAAGACTGGGCTAGCCTGTTGGAGGATAAGACACCTAATGAAGCAGAGAGAAGTCACTGCTACTGAGGCTCTACGAGAAAAACCAACTAAACAATCACTGGGCACATGAGTGAGGCTATCCTAGAATGTCCACCCTCAGCCCACCCAGCCTAGACCAGAAGACCCATCACAAATGTTCCAGTCATCACGGATAATCCACACAACTGTGAGCTAAATAAAATCTTTTGTTGTTCCGAGCCCCTAAATTTCAAGATGGTTTGTTATACAGCAAAAGCTACATGACACACAACCTCACATGCAATCAGTATTGTTTTCCGTCAGTGTGACGGAATACCAATCACACAGCTGGTTGCTCATCTTTCCTCTTCAATATAGAAACCATCTTACTCCAGTTCTTTAGTTGCAAGGAACAAAATCCATTTAAGTTAGCTAAAAATAAAACGCTGTGTATGTGTGCACATGTGTACACATGCATATGCTAAGTGGGAGGTAAGGGATGGTTCTGATGACAAAACACAACTTCTTAAACACATGACCTACGGCTCAACCAGGCTTTACGTCTGGTGGCTCTGGAAGCCACTGAGAACTGAGTCTACGCTAACCATTTTTTTTTTTTTTGGTCTCTTTGGGACTCCTCTCAGCAACTCTTTGAGCTTCTGTCCTGTTTTCCTACTTAATTTTGAAGGCTGGCTTTCTCTGTTTATTTAGCAAGTTCCACAGGGCTCCAAATAACACCCCAGTCTCCAAGTCGAGAGGACTCCTATTCCTTGTTAATTACAATCTTCTTCAAATAGAAACTCTCAAAATTTGATTAGCTCAACTCATTTCCTGCTGCTTATAAGTAAACTTCTCTTTAATCAAGTGATCACCCTGATCTAGTCACCAGGAGTGACACGGGACACTGTGCTTCAGGCTGTGGCAGCAAGGGTGACCCTTTTCCTCACTGCTGGCTGTGTATTGGCTGTGGCGACTCTGCTCCATGTATATTCTTCTCTTCCTTGGTTCAATGTGATTGCTTGTTCTTAGGCATGTTTATCTCATGGTGACTGCAAAAGCGCAAGAGAACAAATGGAAATGTGCAAGGCCTATTAAGGCCTAAGCTTGAAACTGTCATACTGGCACTTCCACACAGATATCATTTATCCACACAAGGTACATGGCCAAGCCCAGAGTCAAGGGGCGAGGAAATCTACTCCACCCATGAGGAGACTATGACAAGTGTCTGCTAGCAAAAAGAGATGAAAAATTGGGGCTAGCAATGCAACCTAATCCACTTTTCCATTTTCATGTCCTTGATCTGTGTATCTTTGGAACAGCAGAGATGGTAGTGGTGGTGGCTAACGGTGAAGAGCAGGAAGAGATGGGTCCGGAGCTAGAGGAACTAACTTGTCTAGAAGGATAGCTTCTAAGATCATCAGCAGCCAAAATGACACAGGGATATGGTACATATGGGCTTGCTCTGGATCAATACTATTATCCTAGGAAATTCAATACGGTACCATAGTTGTAATCTCCAGGCCATGACATGGCCCTACTGGTGAAGGCCAGCCAGGTTGTTCAGGGCAGAGCTATTGGGAAAATGGCTGTGCACATCAGGAAAGCAACATGGATATACAGAAATATGTGTGACCGACATAGAACCAGTCAGAGTCAAGGTGGCAGCGTAACAGCAAGCACTGGCCCAAAGGTAATAGCACAAGACTACTCAGGCCCCTGAAGGTCTGCTTTGGTCAGACTTGGCTAGGGTCAGAGATGAAAGGTTACTGAAGGTCCTCAAGGCCTGGCAAGAAAAAAAAAAAAAAACATAAACTAATTCTGATAACTCACAACGCTTTTCCTCTCTTGTACACCCACTGCATCTAGCCCCCAACCTGCAGCTGGCAATCATCATGATCCACTTTGTCTGGTTCCTAATGTGTCATGTGTGGATCATGTGAAAAACTATATGACCATTAAAAAATTCAGGGAGTTCCTGTCGTGGCTCAGTGGTTAACGAACCTGACTAGCATCTATAAGGACGCGGGTTTGATCCCTGGCCTGGCTCAGTGAATTGGGGATCTGGCATTGCCATGAGCTGCGGTGTAGGTCGCAGACACGGCTCGGATCCTGTGTGGCTGTGGCTGTGGCGTAGGCCAGGGGCTACAGCTCCGATTAGACTCCTAGCCTGGGAATCTCCATATGCCCCAGGTGTGGCCCTAAAAAGACAAAAGAAAACAAAAAATTCAGAGCAGGCTCATACCCATAAATTTGGTTCTGATTATTTAAGGAGGAGAAATCAGGGTAACGAAGTCAGAAGACCCAGTAGGTGTAAACTGATGGTAGGAAGAAGAGGTAATAAAAGTAAATTATTAGTAGGGGTTTATGCCGATAGCCCCAGAAGAGGCTCCCAATACAAGTGAGGTACTAATGGTGGAAAAGAGGCTGTGCCCTGACAGTCAGCATTAGGAGAAACGGGGCTTGTTCCGAGCACTTAGGGGAAGAAATGGATATTGGCCAAGGAGCTGTGGAAACTCTAAGACTTCCTCATCTCTGAATTCAGAGGAAGCTATTTATTTTCGCAGCCTCATCCCCCATAACTTCCCCATGTGTACTCCACTGCCAAGGAGCCGCTTTCTGTTCCCCAAAGGTATCCTGCTCCTTCCCTGTTCTGTGCCTTTGACTGTGCTCTTCTTGCCGTCTAGGATGATGTCTTTCCAATTTTTGCTTATGGACTGATTCTCATTCTTCAAGGCCTCTCTCCAATTCCACCTCTACGAAGCGGATTCCTCAAGCATATATGACCCATTCTTACTTTAACTCCCAGAAAACAGATCACAGTCTGCCTTGTATAATGATCTTACCTATATTTGTTTTATCCATCCCTTTCCTCTTCCTCTCTTTGTATTAGTTATCTGTTGGACATTCTATATTTTATCTGGACCTATAAAGATGCTTGTTCTCAAAGTCGCTGCCCTCAGAAGACTCTAGTTGGTCTAGAGGGATATGTAGACAGATAAATGGGAATAGAAGCATGTGGTAAAGACCAAATAAAAGTAAGCATAAATACTATGGACCCTCTAAGAAGGGAACTCCAACCAGCCTTCTGGAGTCAGAATCCTGAGGGTACAGGGCAGAAGTCATTCAAGCAGAGTTAGCAGCATGTGCAAAGACCCTGGGATTATTCTTAAACTGCTGTAAGGATCAATACATTAAATATTTATCTTTAGATCTTGGTAAATTAATAAACACAATTATTAATTACAGAAAAATGTACCAGTTTGTCATATCTTCTGGTAACCTTCAATAAGCTATCATGCACTGTAATTTATAAATGAGGAAACCAGGTTCAGGGTTTAAATGATTAACCCAGAATCAATCGAATTCAAAGTAGCAGAGAAAGGGTGACAACATGGCTTTTCTGATGCCAAATCCATGCTCTTTCCTCTATATTCTGCCTCTCAGATCTGGCTCCTCCTGATTGGAGAGAACTGGGCAAAAGGTCAAAGAGAGGCTGCAGAAGAAAAGTTAGGAGCTGGAGGATAAATGACATAGCCTTCACAGTTAGTGCCCAACACTAACTCTGCTTAATCAAGTATACAAAATGCAATATGTAGTTGGCAGACCAGAGGGTCTTAATTCCTTCCCACGTTCTCCTCTACTTTCGATGGTTGACATTCCCTTGCCCGTAGGCAGTAAAAAGGGTGCAGGTGAAGAATGACCTCTAACCTACTTAAAGAACTGATGTGGATGCAATAATGGTAGCCAACAAGAATGTCATAATATTCAAGTGTAAAGAAGTATTCTGGAATTGCGCAAACCATCTGACTGAAATCCTAACCTCAGTACAAGGGACATTCCAATGGTGAACCTTTTTTTTTTTTTTCTTTTCTTTTTACAGCCACACCCGCAGCATATGGAAGTTCCCAGGCTAGGGGTCAAATCAGAGCTACAGCTGTTAGCCTACGCCACAGCCACAGCAACTTGGGATCCGAGCCACATCTTCTTTGAACTACACCACAGCTCCTGGCAATGCCAGGTCCCTGACCCACTGAGCAAGGCCAGGGATGGAACCTGCATTCCTCATGGATACTAGTCGGATTCATTTCTGCTGCACCACAATGTGAACTTTTTAAAAGTTTTAAAAAGAATAATAGGATATTACTATATTCTAACTCAAAACAAAGTTTCAGTTCATTTCCTCTTAAAAATATACATGTGCAGGTAGTTATCTTGTGGCGCAGTGGGTTAAGGATCCAGTGTCATCACTGTAGCAGCTTAGGTCACTGCTGTGGGACGAGTTTGATCCCTGGCCCCGGAACTTCCACATGGTATGAGCGTGGCCAAAAAAAAATACATACGTGTATATATACATGTATGGTTTTATCTGTATACAACATTTAAGGAGGTAATAAAGGTAAAATCTAACAAGATTGGTGTAATTCCAAAAATTCTGGTCTCTACAGAGATCAGCATTGCCACCCTCAGTAAAATGTGAAAACTGCAATTACCAAGTAAGGATACTGCAGCCTGAAATTAAACGTAAATTGTTCCCCTAATTAACAGCCTTGAATCATGGAATATTCATGGCAGATGAAACCCTGGAAATCACACCTCATTTTCTATACTAACAATGAGATTCAGAAGTTCCTGCCATGGGGCAGTGGGTTAAGAATCCAACTGTAGCAGCTCAGGTGGCTGTGGAGATGTGGGTTTGATCTCTGGCCTGATGCAGTGGGTTAAAGGATCTGGTATTGCCATAGCTGTGGCATAGGTCACAGTTGTGGTATAGGTTACAGATGCAGCTTGGATTCCAACTCTGGCCCGAGAATTTCCATATGCCAGGAGTGTGGCCTTAAAAAATTTAGGTTTAAAATTTGGTGGTTATCCTGGGTAACATTTTTGGGGGGATTTTCATATATGTGATGACATTTCATCAAGGAAATCTCACAAAGTAGACATGACAGGTGGTATTCCAATTTTACAAATACGAAAACGAAGTCAGAGTTTAAGCCTTGCTTATTGCACAAGAGTAATAAACGTCAATTTTTGTGCTTTTTCCTATATTATGACCCTTTGTGAATTATTGATCTGATGGAAATGACAGTTAAAGAATAATAATAACAAAACATTGGCATTTCACTGTTTTCTGATGCAGTACAATAAGGAGGTGGAAAGGGTTCTAGATTGGAGTTTGAGACTTAGGTGCAGCAGCTAGTGGCTGAGTGACCTTTGGGCTAGCTGCTAACATGTGTTCATCTTAGAAGTCACAAGCCTGGAACTTGACCTGTCTCCCAGGGTTGGTATGAGGCTCAGATGAGATAAACGATGAGAAAATGCTGTGTAAACTACAAAATGTTAAATGATTATATGGTGAAAACAAATTGTGGATCATCCATGCTTTAGAAATGTAGGAGATACTAAAAACATTAACTTTTTAGGTACTAATCTAATGAGGGAAATCTCTAACTTATAAAGGAGGATTTGACAAATTTAATGGCAGAAATGATAATCCTGAACACGAGAAGAAACATGTGCTCTCATTTAGGAAGGCAATATAATAAAGGAGGTATTTCACAAGTTAATTACAGAGTCACTACATTATCAATTAAAATCCCAACAGCCTACTTAACAGAATTTGATGACCTGTAAACTTTTTATGGAAAAACACTCAACCAAGCAATGCTTTTACAGAAAAAAGTTTAACAGCGTAAGATTTACTCTGGCAAACTTTAAAATGACTGTCACAGTTTTCTGGTACTACCTTAAGTAGAGAAAATAGAATGATGAAGTAGAATAGATATAAAAGGTAGACTATAACATTTTATGATGGCAAGTCAAGTGACACAAAGTACTAAAAATGAATCATTAATAAATGTGCTAAAGAAAATGGATATGAATATGGAGAAAATTTATAGCAATATATATCACATCCTAAATCACATCAAATTAAAGAATTAAATATTCAAAAGCCATCTATGAACAAAGCTAAAAGAAAATAGGATCATAAATCTTAAATTGGTTGTGGAAACAAGATAATTTCTTGAAAATCAAGCTAATAAAAATATCTATGGTAAAATGGATAAAATAAGAAATGAATTGTTTTCTCACAGCAATGAATAATAAAATGAAAACAAATGAGAAAGATATTTTCATTTGATATGTAGGAATGGAAGTTTTAGACCCAAAATATGTAGGTAAGAGAGATACTGGTTTGTGAAGGCAAAAACTACATTCTAATGGAAGCATGGTCAAAGAATATGAACGTATAGTTACATAAGAAGAAATACAAGTAGTAATCAAACATTATTCAAAAGTTAACTTCCTAGAAGAATTTAAAATTTTGTGAATTGGAGCAACTATAAGGTGTCATTGTAACTATATGTAATTAGTAATAATAAATCAATTTAAATAGGTCACTGACGACAGGGTTATAGAGATAAAAGATATTCTTATCCAGTGCTAATAGAATGTGGGAAATCTTTCCCAAGGAAACACTTTGAAAGAAAAGAAAAAGACAATTTTGGTAGTTCTCATAGTGGCTCAGCTGAAATGAATCTGACTAGAATTCATGAGGACACAGGTTCAATCCTTGGCCTCACTCAGTGTGTTAAGGATCTGGCATTGCCGTGCGCTGAGTTGTAGGTTCCAGATGCAGCTCAGATCTGGCGCTGTTGTGGCTGTGGTGTAGGTCAGCAGCTGCAGCTCCAATTTGACCTCTAGCCTGGGAACCTCCATCTGCTGCAATGTGCAGCCCTAAAAAGACCAAAACAACAACAACAACAACAACAAGAAAAAAAAAAAAACAAAGGAAAAGGAAAAAAAAGGCCATCTTGTACAAAGACATTTATATTTGCATATCTTATTCCAGTCAAAACTGGAAAGTATGTAAAATACTGCTGTGGAGAAATTACTAGACAAGCTGTGATAAGTATGGGCAAGAGATTAATATTCCTATTACAAGTGACAAATGTTAGGACCATATAAACATACAGAAATAAATATACAAATTAATGTTAAGTAAAATAAATACAGACGTTGATACCAGCCTTATAAAACTCATGGTGTAACAGGAGAGTTCAAAGGAAACCTGTTGCTAAATAACAATTTTTTTCTTTTTAAGGCCACACTTGCAGTATATGGAAATTCCTGGGCTAGTGGTTGAACTGGAGTGGCAGCTGCAGGCCTACGCCACAGCCACAGCAACACTGGATCTGAGCTGCATCTGCAAACTACACCACAGCTTGATGCAACACTGGATCGTTAACCCACTGAATGAGGCCAAGGATTGAACCTACATCCTCATGGAGGCTATGTCAGATTCTTAACCCACTGAGTCACAACAGGAACTCTCTAAATAACAATTTTTATTTAATTATTTTTTAAAATGATTTCTATTTTTTTCCATTATAGCTGATTTACAGTGTTCTGTCAATTTTCTACTGTACAGCAAGGTGACCCAGTTACACATACATGTATACACTGTTTTTTCTCACATTATCATGCTCTATCACAAGTGATTAGATATTGTTTCCAGAGCTATACAGCAAGATCTCATTGCTTATCCATTCCAAAGGCAATAGTTTGCATCTATTAACACCCGACTCCCAGTCTATCGCACTCCCTCCTGTTCCCCCTTGGCAACCACAAGTCTGTTCTCCATGTCCACGATTTTCTTTTCTGTGGAAAGGTTCATTTGTGCCGTAAATTAGATTCCAGATATAAGTGATATCATATGGTGTTGGTCTTTCTCTTTCTGACTTCACTTAGTATGAGAGTCTCTAGTTCCATCATGTTGCTACAAATGGCATTATTTTGTTCTTTTTTATGGCTGAGTAGTATTCCATTGTGTATATATACGACATCTTCTTAATCCATTCATCTGTTGATGGATATTTAGGTTGTTTCCATGTCTTGGCTATTGTGAATAGTGCTGCAATGAACTTATGGATGCTTGTGTCTTTTTCAAGGAAAGTTTTGTATGGATATATGCCCAAGAGTGGGATTTCTGGGTCATACGGTTAGTTTTCTGAGGTACTTCCATACTGTTTTCCATAGTGGTTGTACCAATTTACATTCCCACCAACAGTGTAGGAGGATTCCCTTTTCTCCACACCCTCTCCAGTATTTGTTGTTTGTGGACTTGTTAATGATGGCCATTCTGACTGGTGTGAGGTGGTACCTCATAGTAGTTTTGATTTGCATTTCTCTAATCATCAGTGACATTGAGCATTTTTTCAAGTGCTTGTTGACCATCTGTGCATCTTCTTTGGAGAAATATCTGTTCAGGTTTTTTGTCCACTTTTTGAATTGGGTTGTTAGCTTTTTTGCTATTGAGTTGTATAAGTTGTTGTATATTTTAGAGAGTAAGCCCTTGTCAGTTGCATCATTTGAAAGTATTTTCTCCTATACTGTAGGTTGTCCTATTTTTTTTTTTTTTTATGGTTTCCTTTGCTGTGCAAAAGGTTGTCAGTTTGATTAGGTCCCATTGGTTTATTTTTGCTTTTATTTCTGTTGCCTTGGGAGACTCACCTGAGAAAACATTTGTAAGGTTGATGTCAGAGAATGTTTTGCCCATGTTCTCTTCTAGGAGTTTGATGCTGTCTTGTCTTATGTTTAAGCCTTTAAGCCATTTTGAGTTTATTTTTGTGCATGGTGGGAGAGGGTGTTCCAGTAACTAACAATTTTTAAATGAGGATTTCTCTTCTCATTTAATTATTTTGGTTTGAATTCATTTTATACCATATATTAACATAAAAATATGACAATACATTAAAAAGTCAGAGATGGGGAGTTCCTGTTGTGGCACACTGGAAATGAATCTGACTAGTATCCATGAGGATGTAGGTTCAATCCCTGGCCTTGCTCAGTGGGTTGGGGACCCAGTCAGCTGCGGTGCAGTTTGCAGATGCGGCTCGGATCCTGCATTGCTGTGGCTGTGGTGTAGGCCAATAATCCTCTAGCCTAGGAACTTCCATATGCCATGGGTACAGCCCTAAAAAGACAAAAAAAAAAAAAAAAAAGAAAATCAAAATAATAAAATGCTATGTATCACTTATAAGATTAGTAATACATTAAAAATATATATCTAGTGATGGTGAGAGTGTGGGGAAACAGTCATTCCTACACTGTGTTGGAAGGAGTATCAATTGATAGCAGTAACTTCTAGAGGGAGCTTGCAACAACTATTAATCATTTAAATGCACTTTTCATCTAGAAATCTCAGTGCTAACAATTTAACCTAGAGATATATTTGGAAAATTTCTTCAAAGTATGTTCAAAAGGATTTTGATTACAATATTATTATATAGGAAAAAAGAAATCACTGAAGCATTAATTGGAAACTGGTTAGATAAATTGGGATATCCTTCATTTTTTTTCTTTTTATGGCCGAGCCTGTAGCATATGGAAGATCCCAGGCTAAGGGTCGAATTGGAGCTGCAGCTGCCAGCCTACACCACAGACATACCAACTCCAGATCTGAGCCACATCTGCGACCTATGCTATAGCTCACAGTAATGCTGGAACCTTAACACACTGAACGAGGCTAGGGACCTGCACTGTCACAGACACTATATGTTGGGTTCCTAACTCTCTGAGCCACAATGGGAACCCCTTTGGATAACCTTCAGATGGAGTACTATATAACAACTAAGCGTGAGGATTGAAATTTTTCATGAAAAAATCTTGGGGAAGGATAACTATCATATTATAAATTTGGATGGACAGGATTAGTAAAGAAAAACAGAAAACCTTTTAAAAGATAAAAAATCCAGGAGTTCCCATGGTGGCTCAGCAGAAACGAATCTGACCAGCATCCATGAGGATGTGGGTTCGATCCCTGGCCTCACTCAGTAGGTTAAGGATTTGGTGTTGCTGTGAGCTGTGGTACAGGTTGCAGATGGGGCTCAGATCTGGTGTTGATGTGTCTAGGGTGTAGGTTCTGATTCAACCCCTAGCCTGGGAACTTCCATATGCCACAGGTTCAGCCCTACAAAGACAAATAAAATAAAATAATAAAAAAAAATCCAATTGAGTAAAAAAGATTAAAAATATCACCAAGAAGCTATATGGGACCTATATTAGTTTCCTATTGCTGCTGTAACAAATTACTACACATTTAGTGGCTAAAAGCAACACACATTTATTATTGTACAGGTTTTTTTTTTTTTTTTGTCTTTTTGTCGCCTTATGGCCACACCCATGGCATATGAAGGTTCCCAGGCTAGGGGTCTAATCGGAGCTATAGGCGCTGGCCTATGCCATAGCCACAGCAACGCGGGATCTGAGCCGCATCTGTGACCTACACACCACAGCTCACGGCAACGCCAGATCCTTAACCCACTGAGCGAGGCCAGGGATCGAACCTGCAATCTCATGGTTCCTAGTCGGATTCGTTTCTGCTGTGCCACAACAGGAACTGCTATTACTGTACAGTTCTGAAGTCAGTGTTGCCAAATGGTTCTCAGAGCTTTAAGTCAAGGTGCTGTCACAAGGCTGCCCTCTTCCTGGATGATCCAAGGGAGAAATTCCTTTTCTTGCCTTTTCTAGCTTCTCAAGGCTGCTAGCATTCCCTTGATTCAGGCCGTCTTCACAGTCAGCAATGGCCAGTGCAGTCTTTCTCATATTGCATCACTCTGACTCTCCCCCTTTTCCCTACTTAAGGACCCTTATGATTATACTGGGCCCACTGAATGAGCTGGGAAAATTTTCCCACCATAAAGTCAACTGAGGAGCAACCTTAATTCGATTGGTAACAATAAATCCCTCTTACCATTGGATTAGAACATGGGATTGCCCAGAAATTAGAACATGGATAGGACTATTATTCTGCCTACCACAAGACGTGAGGACCATGGCCACTTCTGGGAGTAGAGAGGGACTAGAATACTAGTGATTTATCTGAAAAGGCTGAAGGTGGTTTTATAATCTTACACTGATAGTACCTCAGTCTGGTGTCCCCTGAAGGAAAACTTGTTTTTATGCTAGTTTGGTACTTGAGATGAACCTGGGAAGCAAAGAGGACCCCCAGTTCTTTAATTCCTTTACCTTTTCCCCCTTCCTTTTACTAAACATATATTTACTGGCCCTATGTCTGCATCAGTGCTTTTGCCCTTTATTCACCAACACAACCACATTCTTAGTGTGAAAATAGGCTGCTTTAGTGCTCTGTCCTTGGCACACTGCCTGAGAAAGTTCTGCCACTCACAAGTGGCTTTTTCCTTTCTTTCTTTCTTTGGCTGCCCTGTGGCATATGGATCAGATTCCCAGGCCAGGGATCAGATCCGAGCCGCAGTTGCAATCCACGCTGCAACTGCAGCAATGCCAGATCTTTAACCCACTGTGCCGGGCTGGGAATCGAATCTGCACCCCAGCACTCCAGAGAAACTGCTGATTCCGTTACACCACAGTGGGAACTCCAAGAGTCCCTGCTAAAACACACTTATCATCATCAGCCTTCAATGACAAAAGATACAAGTTAGCAACCCTTATTTGAGGTGCATATGTGTGACACACCCACAGATACACATACACAAAATTTACTCTATAGGTTTAGGTGGGGGAAAAAAAAGGGGAGAATGTAATTTGACTTGAAATAGAAAGCCCATGCACAATTCAGGAGTAAAAGTTAATTTAGGGATAATATGAACAATTGCTTCTGTAATTAAAATCATACTGTTTAGGAACATCAATTCTTTTCTAAGGGGCTGGGTGCACATTTTGTGAACAATTATAGAATTTCTCCAAGCTTAATCTTCCTTGCTCATTGTGTGGCATTAGTAGTATCCAACTCCGAAGTTGAAAATGAGGTTAAAAAAAAAAATCACCATCCAAAATGGAGGTAATATGTAACAAAATGGGGGAGATGAATCATGAACAAGAGGGAGTTCCCGTTGTGGCTCAGTGGTTAATGAATCTGACTAGCATCGATGAAGGAGCAGATTTGATCCCTGGCCTCGCCTACTGGGTTAAGGATCCAGTGTTGCTGTGAGCTGTGGCGTAGGTTGCAGACGTGGCTCGGATCCTGTGTTGCTGTAGCATTGGCGGCGGCTACCTCTGATTCAACCCCTAGCCTGGGAACCTCCATATGCTGTGGGTGCAGCCCTAAAAAGCTAATAAATAAATAAATAAATAAATAAATAAATAAATAAATAAAGGTACTATCTTCAATGGCAACTGTGAGTAAGTTGTACCCCTATCTTTTTTCCCTCTTAACTCAAAGAGTGACTGTATATCAGCTTGACCACTGACATTGGAATCCAGGTAAAAGGGCACATCAAGTGAAAGATAAAAGAGTTTTCATTCTGTTACCATCTAAAGAAGGTCAACTTTATGACTTTTAAGCTATTTCCTGAGTTAATGGAAAAATCTTTAGCATTAGAAGATCAGTGGTGCCATGCCTTTCCCCCTCAGGTTTACGTCATGACATCTTTCTGGTCTCCGTGTGCTTATTGTTATTTTAAGTTTTCACTGCGCTTTTCTTGACTACAAATCAAAACTAGTTAAATGTCTTTCAGCACAGGAAGAAAGTACTGAGAAATCACAAATCACTACTCTGTTTACATTTCTATTTTAAGAGTTAAATATTTGTGGGGTTTTTTTGTTTGTTTGTTTGCTTTTTAGGGCTGCACTTGAGGCATATGGAGGTTCCCAGGCTAGGGGTTGAACTGGAGCTACAGCTGCTGGCCTACGCCACAGCCACAGCAATGCAGGATCCGAGCCACATCTGCAACCCTCAACACAGCTCACGGCAACGCCGGATCCTTAACCCACTGAGAGAGGCCAGGGATTGAACCCACATCCTCATGGATCCTAGTCAGGTTTGTTACCTGCTGAGCCACGAAGGGAACTCCTGAATATTTGTTTTAAATAAAATGCTGTTACTCTCAGTCACCTCTTTCAATGTAAGTCATTTAATGAAGCCATTTCAAAACTATGAGAACGTGGAAATTGTGTCTACTTCTTATTCTATGTTATAGTAGAAGTTAAAGTTCAGTCAATGCCTTAACTTAATAAAGAACTAGAGGAGTTTCCTTGTGGCTCAGCCAGTTAAGGATTCAGCATGTTGTCAGTACTGTGGTTATAGTTACAGCTGGGATGTGGGTTTGCTCCCTGGGCCAGGAACTTCCACATGCTGTGGATGTGGCCAAGAAAACCAACCAAACAAAAAAGAACTAGATTTTGTGTGTATGTATTCTTTATTGGGCAATATTGAAGGAATTTGTTACTTATTGAAGACCAAGTAGGTGGTAGAGAAGTCCAAACCCTTATTTTTTTTCTTACTTTTTCTTTTTAGGGCCACACCTGTGGCATATGGAAGTATCTGGGCTGGGGGTCGAATCAGAGCTGCAGCTGCTGGCCTACACCACAACCACAGCAATGCTGAATCTGTAACCTACACCATAGCTTGAGGCAACTCCGGACACTTAACCCACTGAGTGAGGCCAGGGATTGAACCCACAACCTCACAGACACTATGTCAAGTCCTTAACTTGCTTAGCCACAACGAGAATGCCCCCAAAACTTAATTTTAAGGCCATAACTTATTATGAACGACTTTGAGCAATGGATTGATCTGAATCACCTGTCTGATCGGATTTACATATATTTTTTGTCTTGTTTTTTTGGCCGTGTCTGAGGCATGTGGAAATTCCAGGGCCAGGGATCAAACCAGTGCCGCAGCAGTGACAACATGAGATACTTAACCTGCTGTGCTACCAGGGAACTCCTTATCTGAATTATATGAATTGCACATGAACTGAGGGAATGGTAGCTATAAAACTCTAACAAGGAATATTCAGTGTACTAATTAGGTTCTGAGAAAGGACTCTGGAATCAGACTGCCTGGATTCAAATCCCAGTTCAGTTGTCTACTGCACTGTGACTTGGACTAAGTTACTTAACCTCTCTCTGCATCATTTCACCATCTATAAAATGTGGATGAAAATAGCACCTACCTCATAGAGTTGTTATGATGATTAAATTACCTAGTATATGAAGAGCACTTAGAAGTACTATGTAAGTGCTGTCATTACGCTGACTGGTTTTAATGTTACAATTCATTAATGATCAATCCACTAATAGAAAAATTTGCCACATATCATGCTTGATCAATTGGTTTGATCATCAACAATAAAAAGATAAAAATAAAAATACCCCTTATGGATGACTAACCATACCATCTACTCACATGGCTTACGGTCAGCATTTATTAATGTGACTCTCCTCCTCCATACCCCACTGTCTTCATCAACATAATGTATTGCCTCACCAGATTCTCATGCAAGAAGATAATGCTCATGCAAGAAGATAACATTTGAAAATAACTTTATGGCTCATTCTGGGAACTTTCTGAAAGACACATTTCATGCCCAGACTCTCTTCATCCTTTGCATTGAAAATCCTCACATTGCTATGTCCACCCATCCTAGAATTGTGATATTTATTGTATATCACAATTCCTACCTAATCCTCAATAAGGTTCCTCATTGAAAGGCTTTCCTTAACCTAGACTCTCAAATCTTATAAATATCCTGACTTTCCCCTCCCCACCCAAGTTTATGTCACGGTTGCTCTCTTTTACTGCAGTAAGAATAAACTCAGCTATGTCTTGTCAACAAGTCATTTTGGTGATATTTATGGGCAGCTAGTATTCTACATGGATCAGCGAACTCTGGAACTAGAATCAGAAGGTATAAAGACACAGCTCTGCCACATGGGCAAGTCACTAATTTTCAGATGCGTCTTCTGTAAAATGCATGTGTAGAAAAAAAATGTATATATCTATAAAAGTTCCCACTACAGTAAGTGTTTCTCACATTACCCTTCATTTTCTTTTTGGTTGCCTGCTGGGGAAAGTTAAGCTGGGGAAACAGCTATACTGTTTGTCTGGTCAAGCCATCATCTCTGGGTAAATGCTCCTTGGACCCTAGTAAACCACCTTATAAATGCAGCCAGTGTGAAATGAAGAGCCTGGAAAATGACACTTGATACTGAGGCAGGAGACAGGTACCAGGCTGAGCAACTGGAAGCTGTCTCCTGTGGACAGACACTTCCAGATAAAGATTATGGCAGGAACAAGGAGGAGCTGAGTTCTGCTTGCATAAAAGATAAAGAGATCACATATTTCTCATTCTTGAGGTCAAGGAAAGCTCTGGAACTACACGCTCACAGAAAGGTTCCGCAGAGGTCAGAGAAGGGAGGGGCGCCAGATCATTGTACATCCTGTCAACCTCCCAGCAACCCTGGCGCTAGAATCCATCTTGGCTGAAAGGTGCACACACACAGAGGGGAGCACCCTGAGTCAGGCCAAATGTGGGATCAAGGCCAGACAAAGCAAGATGATTGGGCAGAGGAAGCCCAGAAGGACTGCCCGCACACAAGTGATTTAAACCACCTCCAAAGCACGTGACGCTCTTTCTCCTCTCTTTTTCTATCTGTGTCTCTCCCCACCCACCACTCCCCAAACACCAGAGCGCACCCGCGCTTTCTCTGCGTGCATCTTCCCTCTTAATAAACATTTTATTTACCTCGCTATTCTCAGCCTCTTTGCTGAATTTTTTTCTCCAAAGGGATAAGGACTGGGGACCTAGATCAAGCCTGCTGGCCCTTGTGGTCTAGTGATTAGGGTTCAGTGCTCTCACCCACAGCCACCTGAGAACAACACCTGTTCCTCCTTGAGATACCACAGATTTCTGAAGGGAGGCACTCAGGGCCCAGAGCAAACATTAAACTGTTTTTCCCTATAGAGAGCTAAGAGCTGATTTAAAACCTTATGGTGGAGAGTTAGGGTTGAAGAGGACCAGTACACTCAGCTCCTTGCTCCTCAGAACCTGGTGGGTATGGGAGGCGTGCTACGTGGACATTGCTTAGGCCTTCAACACCTTCCCTACTGACTGCTTCACTCCTTTCTCACCTCCGGTGCCAGTTATTGTTACATTGACCCTAAGGTCCAAATACATCCTTTTTGACTGTAATGGGGAAATGGGTCTGGACCTTTCAAACCTTCCTTTGCCAGCTGCACAATGTTAAGCTTTGTCAGTAGAAGGTGCTGGAGAGACATTGTGGGAGGACAGGATTTTGTGTCATTGTCCGCTGTGCTTGCTCAGCAAACTCCTTCAGGATGCTGGGATGCTGGTTCTCCCCAGTACGGGTTAACTTCCCCAGCACCCAGCTCCCACAGCACACAGAAGCCAGCAGCATCTAGCACCCAGAAGCTTCCCTTGGCACTCATCTTAAGAGGTTCTATAGCAGAGAAACCTTTTGTGAGACACCTCCCTGTAAGCAGCTTCCCAGGAATCCTAGAAGATAAATTTTTTTTTTTCCCCAGCAAGTTACAGACAGCTGGTTTCCAGCCAAGTTCTACGGGTGTGACAACATAATGACTCCTCTGTCATCCAGTGAGCCATGGCTGTGACTTCTCAGTGAGTTCTGGATCTCAGCCTTCAGGGGAGAAGTATCTTCCTTGAGCACTAGATTTTGGGTCTCGGAGTGATGGCTGCTTCTATATCTTCTATTCTTATATTCTCTAGAATTCCCTTTACTAAGCAATCACTCATTACCCCAGCTTCCTGCGATACCTAATGATTCTTTAAAGAATTTAACAGCATTTTAATTTCTTTCTCTGTGAAATACCTCTTTGTATTCTTTGCTTATTAAAAAACCACTTTATTGAAGTATGATTCATCTATAAAAAGGTGTACATATTTAATGTATACAACTTGGTGAGTTTGGAAATAAGTATGTATCCATGAAACCATTATCACCACCTACGGCAATCACCTCCAACCAACAGTTTCCTCCTGCATTATTTTAAAAATTTATCATGCAATAAGAACACTAAACAAAATCTATCTTCTAGGCAAACTTTAAGTATACAATGGAGTATTGCTAGTTACAGGCACTATGCTGTACAGTAGATGTCTAGGACTTACTATCTTGCATAACTGAAACTTGGTACCCTTTGACTAATGCCTCTCCGTTTTTCTCCACCCATTTCCGGCTTTTGGCAACCACCATTATACGCTCTACTTCTGTGAGTTTACTATTTTAGATTTCTCACAGAAGTGATATCACACAGCCTATGTCCTTCGGTGAGTGCCTTATTTCATTAAACGCATTGTCCTATGGGTTCATCCATACTGTCACAAACGGATTTCTTCCTTTCTTTTTTTTTTTTTTTTTTTTTGTCTTTTTGCCTTTTCTAGGGCCGCACCCGCGGCATGTGGAGGTTCCCAGGCTAGGGGTCTAACAGGAGCTGTAGCTGCCGGCCTTCACCACAGCCACAGCAACACGGGATCCGAGCCACGTCTGCAACCTACACCACAGCTCACGGCCACGCCGGATCCTTAACCCACTTAGCGATGCCAGGGATCGAACCCGCAACCTCATGGTTCCTAGTCGGATTCGTTAACCACTGAGCCACAACAGGAACTCCCCAGATTTCTTTCTTTTTAAGGCTACATAATACTCCATTGTAAATGTACACCGTATCTTTTTTATCCATTCATCCCTAGATGGACCTTTAGGTTACTTTCATTTCTGGGCTATTGTGAATAACGCTACAACAAACATGGGAGTACAGATATCTCTTGAGATTTGATTTCAATTCATGTGGATATACACCCAGATCTGGGACTGCTGAATCATATGGTATTTCCATTTTTAATTTTTGAGGAACCACCATGCATTTTTTCATAGAGGCTGCACCAATTTACATTCCAACTAATAGGGCACAAGTGTTTACTTTTTTCTATACCTTTGCCACTTGTTATCTTCTGTTTTTTAAATAATAGCCATCTTAACAAGTCTGAGGAAATATTCCACTGAGGTTTTGTGTTTCCTTGATGACTAGTGATTGAACATATTTTCATAACTTGGCCAATTGTATATCTTTCTTGAAGAAATGTCTATTTAGTCCCTTTGTCCATTAAAAAATTTTTTTATTGAAGTATAGTTTTCAATGTTGTATTACTTTTTGCTATAGAGCAAAGTGACTTAGTTATACATATATTTCATATTCTTTTCCAAGATGGTTTATCACAGTATATTGAATATTGTTCCCTGTGCTATACAGGACGACCTTGCTGCTTATCCATCCAATATGTAATAGTTTGCCTCTGCTAATCCCACACTCCCAATCCTCCCCCCCCACCCCCTTGGCAACCATAAGGCTGATCTCTATATCTGAGTGTGCTTTTGCTTTGTAGATATGTCGATTTGTGTTGTATTTTATATATTTATTTATTTTTAAAATTTTCTTACTTTTTATTTTTTTAATTATTTTTTTTAGGACCGCACCTGCAGCATATGGAGGTTCCCAGGCTAGGGGTCAAATCAGAGCTACAGCTGCCGGCCTACGCCACAGCCACAGCAACGCGGGATCCGAACCGCATCTGTGACCTACACCACAGCTCATGGCAACACGGGATCCTTAACCCGATGAGCGAGGCCAGGGATTGAATCCGAGGTGGCTATACTTATATTGGACAATCCAATATAAGTATAGCCACTTTTCCCATCCCTTCTCCCATCTCTTCACTTTCAATCTATGTGCAACCTAAATCTCAGATGAGTCTCTTGTAGAGGG
>PVHT020000193.1:17811707-17823450 GCA_004024745.2 Catagonus wagneri
TATAAATTCACGTCTTTTTTATTCCCTTACTATTTTTTCAGATTTTAAGAGGAAAGAGGCAAACATGTTTAACACATGTTCAAACCTACCTCATTTAACTGGAAGTGCCTAATTTACCGTGTTTAAATGAAAGTGTTTGAACCGGAAGCTCCTGAGGGGTCCAGAGAGGAGCCTGGCCCTCTCAGCTCCATCCTTCACGGATGCTTGAACACCCCCGCCTGACTTCTCTGCCTTGATTTTTCTTCCTACTCACTCCCCTGGGCTGTGCAAGGGTAACAGAGCACAAAGATCTGGGTTCGAATCCGGACTTCCCCACTGACTACCCCACCCCAGGATCTTATCCCATCAACTCTCAGAGCTTCACGCTTTATTACCCATATAGTTGCTGAGCTGTGTCCCAAGCTGGCTGGAGAGAAGTTCAGTGAGATTGTCGGGGCTGAAATGCTTCTAACTATAGAGCACTGAACCTGGGAGAGAATTCTGGATTCGATACCCCAGCTCACCACATTCTGCCTTGGCCTGCTGGCCTCCCCACCCCCACCCCACCCAAAGAGCCCTGGCTCCTGGCGCCCTCAGGCACCCCGTGGTTCCCAGGCCTGACAGTCAGAGGAACCAAAAGCAGCCTGGGCAGCAGTGAAGGGCCAGAAACCCTCAAAGATGGAGGGAGTCAAGAACCACGTGGGCACTTTATTAAGCTGGCAAAGGGGCAGCTGGACAGGCCGAGCAGCCCCTTGCCAGACCCTCCACTGTGCTCGGGGCCATCGATAGAGACTGACTCCCAGGGCCCAAGCCCTGGGCACTGCGAGTCCAAGCTGGGCAAGGGAAAGGCCAAGGGTGGGGCTGGAGCTGCCAAAACCAGGCATCAAGTACCAACCTGCCTCCCCTCCCGAGGCCAGGGGTTAGCCTGAACTGAGTTATGAGTCCCCGCTCGGGTTCCCCGCTCCTTGCACAGCTCAGGCTCTTCCTGGAGTCAGGAAGCAGTGAGCCCCGCATCAGCCGCGGTCTGGAAGGTGATCCCGTCCCCAGGCAACGGGGAGGCCAGGAAGGGCCAGAGCCAGACGAGGACCCAGCGGGGCCCCAGGGCCGTCTGCAGGTTGTGGCAGGGACCCAGGTCATAAGAGTGCTGGCCCCGAGCCCACTCCCACGTGGTCTGGCCCCTCAGCAGCAGCATCCCGTGGAAGAGCAGTCCGGCCCCGCACATATATGGATTATTTTTCTATCTTCATGTGTCCACCACTTATTACCACACTGAATACACAAAGTATCTAGAAAGATTCATGCCTAATATTTGCATGTTAATTGCACTCCTTTAGTTATACACTGTCCTAAATGTACACGAAATAAATATACTTTAATATGGCAATCACCTACCTCTACCTAAGCATATGTGGAGTCAAGAATGATGAGTACCATAAATTTTGATGTGAATGGCAACACCCGAGTGTGAAGTACACATAGTCCTTCACGGCATATGTTTACTTTCATACCACCATCATTTCCCACCACAGAAGCATATGAAGTGTCCAGTATGACAAAGCGCATAAATTGAGATTTGAAGGGCCTTTCTGGATTTAGTGCACTAAACCATATATGAAATAAGTCTACTTCTATGCGGCTACCCCTTAGCTCCACTTTGAGCATACGAGGAGTCAAGAAAGAATCATGGCTACAGTTGACTATGACATGGAAGGTATGGTTTAATGTACAATGTACATTGTCATTCAGGAATAAGTTTACTTTATTGTGGCTATGAATTGCCTTCACAATCCGTGAAAAACCCAGAGAAGCTATGGCATAGACTGTGATGTGAACTGCATCTCTGCGTTGTGCAGTACACTCAACTATATATGGAATAAGTCCACTTTCTACTTACCATAAGTTTAAGATTGGAAGAGTCTCCAAAACACCAGAGACTAGACCAAATAGTCAATTAAACCATTCAGTTGTGCAGTGAATGCTTATATATATTGAATATATCTGCTTTCATGTGGTAATCTCTTACTTCCATATTGATCATATAGGGAGATCAGAAAGGTGTATCACAGATAATAGTATATGAATGGCACCCTGTTAGTTCTGCAGTGTACCCAAACTACAAACAATATTTCACTTTTATGATGCCTTTAGTTCTCATCACATTGATTATATGACGAGTCCACAGGTGTCCATGTTACTAAACTGTTGTATGAATGGCATTCCTTGAAAATGCAGGACAAAGAACCATTCATGGAATAACTCTAGTTCAATGAATCCTTCATCTTCCTTTACATTGGGCATATGAGTAGCTGGGAAAGATCCATGATATAGGCTGATATGGATGGCAACATTTGAGTATATATGCACACGATTTTTCATGGCACAATTCTTTTTTTTTTGGGCCACACCCATGGCATATGAAAGTTCCCAGGCTAGAGATCGAATTGGCACTTCATCTGTGACCTATACCACAGCTCACGGCAATGCTGGATCCTTAATCCACTGAGCGAGGCCAGGGATTGAACCCGCATCCTTATGGATACTAGTCAGGTTCATTACCACTGAGCCACAATGGGAACTCCTGTCAGTCCTTGAAGAGTACAGTATATCCAACTGTAAGTGAAATAAGTCTAAACTTAACATGACCATCACTTACCTCCATATCAGCATATGAGGAGTTCAGGAAAAACTATGTAATTTACTTGACAATGAACGGCAATTCTTTAACTGTACAGTGTATCCAAAAGTACAAGGATAAATTTGCTTCATGTCCCCATCATTAACCTCTATATTTAGCAAAAAAATCCATTTATCCCCATATTTAGAAAAATCCATAGCACAGACTATGATATGAGTGGCACCACTTGTATTTTTCAGTGCACCCCAGATAAAGTACATGGCACAATCGAAACTCACATGGTCAACTTACTTGCACATGGAATATATGAGAAATGACTCAAGTCTAGTGGCATAGACAGTAATATGAATAGAATCCCTTAAGTTGTGGAATGCATCCACATTTACTTTTATTAGATCGTCACTAAACCACTAACACCACATTGATCATATGAGAAGTCCAGAAAGTAACATGGTATATACTGCAATATAAATTATATCAACTGAGTTGTGCAGTCCATCTATGAGCACTTACCTCCATTTTGAGCATATTAGGAGCCCAGGAAGAAATCTGGCATTGACTGTGATGTGAATGGCATCCTCTCGGTGGATATATATAGGATATATCGAATTATCGAATATAGGATAAGTCTTCTTTTACGTGGCCATCTCTTACCTCTGCTGAGCAGATAGAGTCCAGAAAGAGCTGTGGAATAGAGTAGAATATGAATGGTCTCCCTTCAGCTTTGAGTTCACTCAATCATGTATGGAATGACTACTGTCATGTGGGCATCGCTCATCTTCACACTGACTATAGAAGGGATTAAGAAAGACTCATGGCATAGACTGTGACATGACAGGTGCTCCTAGATTTGTATAGTCCTTTCAACCACACACAGACTAAGTCTACTTTTATGTGATACTAGCTAATTCACATTCACATATGGGTAGCCTGAATAATTTATGCTGTAGACCATGACATAAATAGCATCCCTACAGTTGTTCAGTGTAGTAATCTGTATGTGGCAGATCTCTTCCCAATATTTATTCATTGTTTTTCCTTCCATGAATTTTAAAGTTCTGATTCCCTGAATTTTAGCCAGATAAATAAATACCAAAATGAAAATGTTTCTCAGCCTCTATCATACCTAATTGTGGCTATGTAATAAAGTTCTAGACCATGTGTGCAATGCATGTGAAACTTCCAGAAAGGGTCTTTACAGTGAGGTGGATACTATTCTCTCTTCCCTCTCTTTCTGCAAACTTGGATGAAATTGTGTTAGTTGAGGTTAAAGCAGTCATTCTGGGACCTGAGGCAGAAGCTACATATTGAGGATAGCAGAACAAAAAATTCTAATGGGCATGAACCCTTAATGACTGCAGAGTCACTATACTAGCTCTGGATTGCTATTTCCTTTTTTTTTTTTTTTTGCTTTTTAGGGCCGTACCTGCGGCATATGGAGGTTCCCAGGCTCGGGGTTGAATCAGAGCTACAGCTGTCAGCTTACGTCGCAGCTATAGCACCGCCAGACCCCCAGATCCAAGCCGTGTCTGCAACCTACACCACAGCTCACAGCAACACCGGATCTTTAACCCACTGAGCAAGGCCAGGGATCGAACCTGCAACCTCATGGTTCCTAGTCGGATCCATTAACCACTGCGCCACGATGGTAACTCCTGGACTGCTACTTCTGACTACTCACTTGAAAACTGGAGTTCCCTTCAGGGCTCAGCGGTTAACGAGCCTGACTAGGATCCATGAGGATGTGAGTTTGATCTCTGGCCTTGCTCAGTGGGTTAAGGATGCAGCATTGCCATGAGCTGTGGTGTAAATCACAGACATGGCTCTGATCAGGCATTGCTGTGGCTGTGGTGTAGGCTGGCTGTTGTAGTCCTGGTTCAACCCCTAGCCTGGGAAACTCCATATGCCACGCTGTGGCCCTAAAAAGCAAAAACAAAAAACCCCAAAAAACAAAACAAAAAACCCATCTTGCTTAAGCCTTTGTTAATTTAGGATATGAGTCACACATAGCCATTCCAAATCCTAACTGATGGTTAATTTTAAGTGCCAATTTGACAAGGCTATAGTGCCCAGTTGCTTGGTCAGATGTAGCTGTGAAGGTTGTTTTTCAGATGTAATTAACGTTTACATAAACAGACTTTGAATAAAGCAGATTACTCTCCATAATGTGGGTGGGCCTCATTCAATCAGTTGAAAGCCTTAATAGAAGAGAATGAGGTCCATCCTAGAGGAAGGAATTCTGCCTTCCAAGACCTTTTGAACTCAAGACATCAACTTTTTGCTGGGGAATTTTCAGCCTGTCAGTTTACCCTGAAGATTTAGGACTTTCCATCCTCTGCAATCATATAAGTAAATTCTCATTCTCTCTGCTGTTTCTCTGAAGACCCCTGGTATACTAATTCAGTTTCCAATCTATTTCTGTTTAGTATATTATTTTTTTATAGGATGATGAAAAATTTTAAAATTACCAGATTTTGTAGAAACCAGCTATAAGCTAACAGTGTGAATTTTGGTCAAGCCACTTTATACCTCCAAAATTAAGTATAAATAGGTAATAATTAGGTAATAATACTCACTCTACATTTATCACAGAGAACAAACATTTGAGAACAAAATAATTGAATTTTTTTGACCAACAAAGGTATTTATGAAAGCACTTGTTTTTAATGGCTGCACTCATGGCATATGGAAGTTCCCTGGCCAGGGACTAAATCCAAGCGACAGTTGCGACCTACCCCACAGCTGCAGCAACACTGGATCCTTAAACCACTGCGCTGGACCAGAAACTGAAACCCAAACAGCAACCTGAGCCACTGCTGTCAGATTCTTAACCCACTGAGTCACAGCAGGATCTCCATAAGTACTTTTAAATATTGTAAATAAAATTGTAAAAATAATAAATAAATATGAGCGATCATTATTTTTGACATCTAAAACAAGACATTTATTAACTGTTAGGTAAAACAACTATTAAACACCTAAAAAGAACAGACATTGTAGCTTATAAAGAGAGATTACTCCATTTTCAAGGGCTTCAAACAAAATCTGAAATGTATGTTGATAAAACACCATTCATGACTGGGCTATTTTATCTGGCTATTGGGTTGAGTAGAATGGGAAATTGCTGTGCTGGGTGCTCATGCCCAGTTGCCCACCATCAGGATTTTAAAGGGGTTTTGGAAGTCCTGTTAAAGTTGTATACCAAGAGGCATGCCTTTTCCACCCCACCTGTGTCGCCGGATCTTAGCATCAGAATTCACTAGCTCATAGAATATCTCTTGTCCTTGACCCAAAGGGAAGCCTATGTTTCTAGCCTATTCCTGTGACTTCTCTTGGTTATGAAGAAGCTACTTAAGAAACAAAACAAGAAAGTTGCCTTTATGGCTCAGCGGTAACAAATCCGACTAGCATCCACGAGGATGCAGGTTTGATCTCTGGCCTTGCTTAGTGGGTCTAGGATCTGGCATTGCCATGAGCTGTGCTGTAGTTCACAGGTGCTGCTCAGATCCCACATTGCTGTGGCTGTGGTGTAAGTTGGCAGCTGCAGCTCCGATTCAACCCCTAGCCTGGGAACCTCCATATGCCATGGGTAGGGCCCTAAAAAAGCAAAAAGAAACAAACCAAAAAACCCAAAGCAAAACAAAACAAAGTGCTCTTTTCTCTTTTTTGATGTATTTCATATACATAACTTTCAATATTTGGAGTTCTGCCTCACTGTCTCTGTGCATCCCCACACTCCTTTAGTTATGAGGATTTGATTACCTCGGTCTTAATTTTCCCTAACACACATCAGAATTTCTTCTGCTAACCCCAGTGGTTTCTGCACATCAACATCTTCCTCGTTCTTCAACTAAAAACCTTCCTCCCTATGCCACTGTGCCATCCCCAAACTGATGACGCCACTCAGCACGCTAAAGCTCTTATTCTTCTGGGTATCTCACTCTTTGACAACCCTCCTGGGGCTATGCATTTTTCTTCCCTATCCATGCTCCTAATACTGCCTAAGCAGAATCTCTTTTGCAGGGGAAATCTGGGTGTTAGCTTGCTTAATCTTATGCATAATCAGCACTCTTATTCTTTAGGCCATTCTTGCTATGAGAAAAAGCTCAAGGGCCATCTCTTGAAAAACAACATTTTAAAATTCATTTTTTTGGGGGGGAAAAAAGTAATATAGATATATTGTACAAAAGCATAAAAACTTCCCATGGCATCTAATTCTTTTAACTGGAGTTAACCCAAATCCCCAGTTCATACAAATTCTTCCTGAGATGGTCCAATATTTAAAACACACACACACACACACCCCAAACACACAGAGAGAGAGAGAAAGAGAGAGAGAGTAGCATTTTGCACAAACATTATGCAAGTCCTTTTTTTCACTTAACAATATATCCTGAAGATGTTTTTGTGGAGTTCCTGTTGTGGCGCAGCGGTTAACAAATCCGACTGGGAACCATGAGGTTGGGGGTTCGATCCCTAAGGATACGGCTTTGCCGTGAGCTGTGGTGTAGGTTGCAGACGCGGCTCGGATCCCGCGTTGCTGTGGCTGCGGCATAGGCCGGTGGCTGCAGCTCCTGTTAGACCTCTAGCCTGGGAACCTCCATATGCCACGGGTGCGGCCTTATAAAGCAAAAAAAAAAAAAAAAAAAAAAGCTTTTGTATCTGTACACATACTGTAGCTTCATTCTTTTAAACAGATGCGTTATGCACTGTTATATAGATGAGCAATTATTTATATATCCAATTCCTTATTGGGGAACTCGTGGGTAAGCTCTTGCTATAATGAAAAATGCTACACTGGATATCCTTAAACATACATCATTTCACACATATATGAAGTTATCTCTATGATAAATAAGAGTGAAAATGCCCAGTCAGAGGGTTTGTGTAATTCAATATTTTTTTTTTTTTTTGCTTTTAAGGGCTGCACCCGCAGCATATGGAAGTTCCCAGGCTAGGGGTTGAATCAGAGCCACAGCCACAGCAACTTGGTATCAGAGCTGAGTCTGTGAGCTACACCACAGGTCACAGCAATGCTGGATCCTTAACCCACTGAGCGAGGCCAGGTATCGAACTCACATCCTCATGGATACTAGTCAGGTTCGTTACTGCTGAGCCATGATGGGAATTCCTATAATTCAATTTTTTATACATACTTTCAAGAATTTGCGTAGGGAAAAAATGGAATCACTTTCTAGTTCCGATTTACATTTCTCTGATCACAGTCAAGTCAAACATCTTCACTCAGCAAATTTTATAAGGACTTCATGTCAATTGCTTTATCTGATATCCAGCTGCAGTCTGAACAAATTCTCCATTATTCTAGAATCCCTCTTTTCTTCAGTGTCCACTTAGGGAAAAGCAAAGAGGCTTGGTGCTCTGAAGGGTCCTTAGAGGTGTGACCCTAGATGGTGCAGCACTACCACTGCTTCTGATTTCCTTTTTTGTCATTTTTTTTGAGGCAACGGGGGCACCCATGGCATATGGAAGTTACCAGGCTAGGGGCTGAATTGGAGCTGTAACTGCCAGCCATCCCACAGCGATGCCAGATCTGAGCTGCATCCGTGACTTACATCACAGCTCATGGCAATGCTGGATCCTTAACCCACTGAGCAAGGCCAGGGATTGAACTCATGTCCTTATGGATACTAATCGAGTTTGTTACCACTGAGTCACAACGGGAACTCTTGACTTCCTCTCTTCTGATTCACTGATGGTTATCTCAGTTTTTTCCACCCAAGGATTATGATATTTTTAGCTCCCTGAGGACAGAGGTCACTAGAATTTCCTTCTATGCATCCTGGCTGGCCAGAGTTTTTAGGCTCTCTGTGTTGGTCACTCAGAGCAGAGCTATGTATGTATGTATGTTTTACATACACACACATACACATATACTTTGTATACTAAATATAATTTGAATACTATAATTTGCATATTATATATCATCTCTATATTATGTTATATATAGTATATATATTTTTTCTCACTGCATTTCTTTTTATTTTAAAAAATTATTTATTTTTTTTGCTTTTATGGCCACACCTGTGGCATATGGAAGTTCCCAGGCTAGAGCTTGAATTGGAGCTGCAGCTGCCGGCCTACACCAGAGCTACAGCAATGCCAGATCTGAGCTGTGTCTGTGACCTATGCCGCAGCTCACAGCAACGCCGGATCCTTAACCCACTGAGTGAGACCAGGAATTGAACCCATATCCTCATGTATACTAGTCAGGTTCCTAACCTGTTGAGCCACCATGGCAACTCCTAATTTAAAAATCTCCATAAGGCAAAAATAAATAAAAATCTACATAAGGCTGTTGATGCTGGAGTGTGAAGGCTCCAGGTAGGCAGGCGGGAAGGAAAGAAACATGAAGTAGGAAAGACAAGAAGAAGCTGGAACCTGTGAGGCTGAACCTGAGCCCAGGAGGGTAGACTGGAACCTCTCAGTCTCTCACAACCTTTGAGGATGGGAGTGTCCTGAAGGGGAAGCTGGTACCTCTTGCCCAGAGTTAAACACACACCTGGACTGGGAATCAGAGAAGCTGGTGGCGGGTGTGACACAGGCTTGGAAGGGCCATAGGCCCTCCTGCTGCCACGTGCCAAGCAGGTGATTCAGTAGACAGGGGGACAGGTAGTGCTGGAGCTGCTCTAGTCGCTCATGATTGACTCCAACCTTCGGAATCAAAGAGAAAAGGACTTCTGTTCTACTTCCGCCTTCTGAGTGATGTGCAGGATGTCTTTTGATGCCAGCTAAACTGGAACTATGCAGGGAAGGAAGTTCTGAGAAACGTCGTTTCAGCTTCATTAAGTTGACACAATACAAATCCTCCACATGCTTCCAGAAGAGCCTTGTCATCCAGGTTTATGCTCCTGCATTTGGAGACCTGCACCAAGCTGTTGACCACACTTAAGCAGCTTTCCCACCAGTCCTTATCTTGGGACCTCACCCGTTAACTTTTACTGTGCACCAAACCAGATCAACACTTAAACGTTTATGATTTCTGATCTCTCATGAGTCTGTACGCCAGGTGGGCAACTGCTCTTTTCTGATCACGATCTGTTTGGAGGCGGAGTGGTCACGTATTTATAGCGGTCAGGCTGTTGCTCAGGTGGCCTCTGCTGACATGGCTTATCTCTGCTCCACTGCATGTTATCTCATTAACACAAATTGTACTGGCTCCATCCTTTGTTGCAGAGCCAAGCCCTCTAGCATCCCTTCAGGATCTTAAATATGCATCCTGTTTGGAGTCTTGGTGGGGGGGTCGGTCTCACATAAGCTCATCACCTGTCTTCTCAACTTCTTCAGTACTCTTGTGGATATCTGGTTCCCACAAAGCCTTGCAAGGTGGAGTCTACAGCCTCCCACAGATGGTTATGCCCACACTCCATGAGAATTCTGTTCCTTCTGATTCTTAACGCTATAAACCCTCAAGGTATCAATATACCATTTTATTCCCTGGACTCCTAAATATACCACTTCTGCTTTTTACATGCAGAAGTGGGGATAGGCACCCTTGTCACTTGTACTTTTGTTTTTATCCACTGTATTAGTCAGCTTATGGGGCTGCTGTAACAAAGTGCCACAGACTAGGTGGCTTAAACAAAATAAATGTATTGGCTCACAATTCTGGAGGCTAGAAGTCCAAAATCAAGGTGTCTTGTAGGCTTAATTCCTTCTCAGGCCTGTAAGGGAAAGATCCGTTTCAGGTGTTTTTCTTTGTACTATCGATGGCCATCTTCTCTCCCTGTTTTTCTTTTTTTAAAAAATGAAGTATAGCTGATATACAATGTTGTGTTAGTTTCAGGTGTACAGGAAAGTGATTCAGGTATACATATATATATATATATATGAAAATGTATGTTGTATAACATATTACATATATATGATTCAGTTAAACACACGCATATATATATAAATATATATATACACATACACACATATATATTTCATATATATATGAAAATGCATGTTGTATATGATTCGGTTATACACACACACACACACATATATATAAATACATATATATATAAATACATACATATATATACATATATATATACACACACACACATACACACACATATATAAGTTTTCAGATTCTTTTCCCTTATAGGTTACTACAAAAAAATGAATATAGTTCTTTCCTGGTTGTATTTTATCTCTTGGGTATTGACATGGTCTGCTTGTGACTCTGGGCCAACATTTCCTTTTTAGGTTTTTTTTTTTTTTTGTCTTTTTAGGGATGCACCTTCAGCATAAGGAAGTTCCCAGGCAAGGCGTCGAATCAGAGCTACAGGTGCCAGCCCAAGCCACAGCCACAGCAATGTCAGATCTGAGTCACATCTATGACCTACACCACAGCTCATGGCAATGCCGGATCCTTAAGCCACTGAGCAAGGCCAGGAATCGAACCCGCAGCCTCATGGTTCCTAGTTGCATTTGTTTACAGATGCCCCACTACAGGAACTCCAAAATTTCCTTTTAAAAATAAGTTCCTCAGCTTCTGTCTGTATTCCCAATGGTAAGTCTTGAGTCCCAGGGCAGAGGACTCCTATCTGGGACAGATATCAGGCTGTCCTTTTCATCACACAAAGGTCTATTTGTACAAAGAGAGTCCTCTTGACCTCTTACTCACTAATGTATCAGGTTAGCCTGAATTCCAGCTCAAGTGAAACCTGTCTCTTCCTTCACATTCACCCTCAACCTCATCCTCCCCAACCTCTAGGTCTCTGTGCTTGAACCACAGTGGCTACTCCCTTAATGTGCATCAGCTTTTACATCTCCTTAACTTTATGCATGCCGGTCTTTCTCCTTGAAATACTCTTTTACCAATTTCTACTTGGAGAATGCTTCTTCACTCTTCACAACTCAGCTCAAATGTTTACTAACCTCCTAAAATTTCCTCAAGGTTTTGGCCATCATTAGTTACTCTAGTAGCATCTTTTAAGATAATTTTCCTACCAAAGTATTTATGATGTTCTGACTTGGAAATATTTATGACTCAACCTTGGCAGTCTCTAACTGGGAGGTCAAACACAGACAGTTACCTGATGGTAGGGACTATCTCCTAGCCTCTGGCACTGGGGATAAGGTAAGACAAATACTTAGAATGTCAGTGATCAAACCACT
>PVHT020000193.1:17824450-17861732 GCA_004024745.2 Catagonus wagneri
CTAGTAGCATCTTTTAAGATAATTTTCCTACCAAAGTATTTATGATGTTCTGACTTGGAAATATTTATGACTCAACCTTGGCAGTCTCTAACTGGGAGGTCAAACACAGACAGTTACCTGATGGTAGGGACTATCTCCTAGCCTCTGGCACTGGGGATAAGGTAAGACAAATACTTAGAATGTCAGTGATCAAACCACTGAACAGATAAAGAAGGAATGATGTAGAAGACAGGACAGCATGTAGGAAGCAGATGGCAATGCGATAGCTGAAGGCATGGAGGAATGACAAGTGTTGCCCTAGATCTGGGAGTGACGAGTTATTTCAGAATACTAAGAAGGGGATCTGTTGGAATCCTTGACTTCTTGGTCAACGTGCTTTGATCAAAGTGCATTTGAGGAGAGGAGGTACAGTTCCTGAAACTGGAACTTGTCCCAGTAGGGGCAGGGAGCTTGAAGGTATTTGTATACTAGTGATTTAGGAAGGGGTGTCCTAGGTGCTTTTGAACTGAGACTACCCTGAGGAGGGGGGTGCTCTCAGGTCTTGGACCTCCTGGAGGTTTGAAGATGTCTGGATAGACACAAAGCTGGGCCTTGTGGCTGTATATTTATAATAACAAATGAGACACTCAGTACATTGAGTGGATAAATAATAGAAAATAGTTCTAGCTTTGAACTGGGCAGCTATCAGGCAGCTATATATGGAAATGTGTATGGTACATTTATGTAAACAGTTTTCCCCTAGTCCCTGAATTTAGATGACACTGTATTTTATATACGGCAATATTCTAGTCATTTTTTTTTTGTCTTTTTGCCTTTTTATCTAGAGCCGCACCCGTGGCATATGGAGGTTCCCAGGCTAGGGGTCTAACAGGAGCTGTAGCCGCCGGCCTTCGCCACAGCCACAGCAACGCGGGACCCGAGCCACGTCTGCAACCTACACCACAGCTCACGGCAACGCCAGATCCTTAACCCACTGAGCAAGGCCAGGAATCGAACCTGCAACCTCATGGTTCTTAGTCGGATTCATTAACCACTGAGCCACGAAGGGAACTCCCTCTAGTCATTTTTAAAAGACTTTTTTTTTTTTTAAGAAGAGATATAGGTTTACAGCAAAGTTAAGCAGAAAATACAGAGATTTTCTATTCACTCCCTGCCCTCACAATGCTTATTTCCCCTCCTCCTTTTTTCATATATAAGCAAAATATATCCATTATAAGACAGAAACCTCAAATAAGTGAAAAGGAAGGGGATGGAAAAATTTCCCATATAACATCTTTTGAAGATAACCACTGCTAATTTTTGGTGAGTATCCTTACGTAGGCAAACATTTTTCTTAATAATCTTGCTTACACATAACAGAAGAAAATAACTTTTCTCATATATTATAATTTTTTAAAGACTTACCCTCTTTTGTACAAAAGGTAATTCAGATACAAAATATTAATTGCAAAAGTCATCAAAGGGTATATAGCTTCTTCCATACCTTCCCAGATATAATGTATGAATTTAGAAGTGTATTCACCCCCCCATAAATGGTAGCACATGCCAAACATTATTCAGCATTTTGTTTACTTACAATAGATCTTAGAGATCTATTACATTTCAGCTCAGTGAAATTTTCAATACTTTTGTTAGGTAGCAAAAACTATTAAAGTCAGAGACCCATTTTTGAGTAAGACCAATTAAGACAATTAAGCGATTAAAGAGAACCTGATGCCTTCTGAATGATATGCAGAACTGCTAATAGGAGGCCCAGAGAATGGGGATTAGGCAGAGAACAAGAACTATGGAGTGGACAGTAGGGAACGGGCCAGATGCTGGGGAACGGTGGGCAAGAAGTTGCTCAGTTCTACATTCTCTAACACCACACACAAAAGTAAACTCAAAATGGATTAAAGACTTAAATGTAAGGCCGGATACTATAAAACTAGAGGAAAACATGGCAGAATACTCTTTGACATAAATCACAGCAAAATCTTTTCAGATCCACCTTCTAAAGCAATAAAAATAAAAACAAACAAATGGGACCTAATTAAACTTAAAGGTTTTGCACAGCAAAGGAAACCATTAACAGAATGAAAATACTACACACAGAATGGGAGAAAAATCTTTGCAAATGAAGTGACCAAGAAGGGACTGACCTCCAAAATATACAAACATCTCATGCAGCTTTATATTAAAAAAATAAACCCAAACAATGCAATCAAAAAATTGGCAGAAGATCTAAACAGATATTTCTCCAAAGAAGACAGACAGATTGTAAAAAAGCACATGAAAAGGTGCTCGACATCAATAATTATTAGAGAAATGCATATCAAAACTACAGTGAGATATCACCTCACGCCAGTCAGAATTGCCATCATCAATAGGTCTATAAACAATAAAGGCTGGAGAAGCTGTGGAAGAAAAGGAACCCTTCTGTAGAGTTGGTGGGAATGTACATTGGTACAACCACTATGGAGAACAGTATGGAGGTTCCTCAAAGAAACTAAAAATAGAAATAGCATGTGATCCAGCAATCCCACTCTTGGGCATTTTTCTGGGGGAAACCATAATTCAAAAAGATATATATATCCCAATGTTCAATGCAGAACTATTTACAATAGCCAATAAATACATGGAAGCAACCTAAATGTCTATCAACAGAGGAAAGGATAAAGAAGATGTGGTAAATATATACAATGGAATATTATTCAGCCATAAAAAAGGAAGGAAATAAGGCCATTTGAAGCAACACAGATGGATGTAGAGCTTCTCATACTAAGTGAAGTCAGAGAAGGACATATATTACATTGCTTATATGTGGAGTGTAAAAAAAATGATACAAATGAACTTACTTATAAAACAGAAACAGATTCAAGGATTTTGAAATCAAGTTTAGAGTTACCAAAGGGGAAACATTGGGAGGAGAGATAAATTAGGAGGTTGGAATTAACATATACACACTGCTCTATATAATATAGCCAACAAGGACCAACTGTATAGCATGGGGAGGTCTACTCAATATTCTGTAACGACCTATATGGGAAACAAATCTGAAAAAGAATAGATATAACTTATTCACTCTGCTGTACCCCTGAAACTAACACAACATTGCAAATCCAATATACTCCAATAAAATTAAAAAAGAGAAGTTAGGGAGTTCCCGTCGTGGCATAGTGGAATCGAATCTGACTAAGAACCATGAGGTTGCGGGTTCAATCCCTGGCCTCGCTCAGTGGGTTAAGGATCCGGCATTGCCGTGAGCTGTGGTGTAGGTTGCAGACGCGACTTGGATCTGGCATTTTTGTGGCTCTGGCGTAGGCCAGCAGCAACAGCTCAGATTAGTTCCCTAGCCTGGGAATCTCCATATGCCACAGGTGTGGCCCGAAAAAGCCAAAAAAGCCAAAAGAGAGAGAGAGAGAGAGAGAGAGAGAGAGAGAAGTTGCTCAGTTTTAGTTGGGAAGAGAGGCTGCAGGGGAAAATGGGAGTGGCTGAGGTCAGTGATGAGAGATAGGAAGGGAAAGAGAAATTCATGGAGAACAATGGAAATTTTTTTTTTGTCTTTTTGTCTTATCTGGGGCCACACCTGTGGCATATGGAGGTTCCCAGGCTAGGGGTCTAACAGGAGCTGTAGCCGCTGGCCTTTGCCACAGCCACAGCAATGCGGGATCCGAGCCGCGTCTGCAACCTACACCACAGCACACAGCAACGCCGGATCCTTAACCCACTGAGCAAGGCCAGGGATCGAACCTGTGTCCTCATGGATGCTAGTCAGAATCCTTAACCACTGAGCCATGATGGGAACTCCTCCCCTACCCCTCCCTTGACCTTCCCTTCCTTCTCTGTCCTTCTGCCACAAGTTCCCACCATGAACTCCATCCAGCCACAGATCCCGCCACAGACCCTTTATAAGCCTAGGATCTCCTCACAGTCAGTACTGGCACCATCTTGAGCTCAGCCCATACCCCTCTGATGCCTTAATAAATCTATTTTGCTTTACTAACTTGGCCTTGTGCATTCCTCCCTTGGCAAACCAAACATGCACCTGTTTCATGTGTCTCTGCTTGAGGTGACTTCATCATGGCTTCAACAGATGCCAGGAGGAAATCAACCGCCTCTCCCTTGAGACTCTTTTCCTATTCTCTCAAGGGGTCCAGAACCTTTGTTCAGTACCTTTCTCCTAGTAATGGCCTGGAGCTCCCACTACTCATAGATCCTCTGTTCTTTGCTTAGAGCTGGGAAGTTTGGGGAACTAATGGCTTTTTGAGGGACCCAGGCGATACTTGTATTATAATTCTTGGACTGGGGATTTCTGCTTATCCTCAGTGACAGTGCCTAAGTTGGATTAATGCATTTGTATCCTGTGTAAAGGTGGGGATTTTAGTTTGTACAATGTTCAAACAGTTCTTAACACAGCTCTGAGTTAAAAAAAAAAATACATTGAATAGCTAGAAATAACAAGGAGATAGAAAAGTGGTTAGGTTCCCAGACTAGCACATGAAAGCTTAATCTGAATGAAGGTGGAGTCTATGTTAAGAGAACTATAGATCAGAACCACTAGGTGTAGCAGTACTTCTAGGGCAAATGTCTTCAGAGGTTCCTGAGAGCTAAAAGGGAGAGCAAATCTCTCCAGATCCAAGGTCTAGGTAGAGTCCATGTGGGCAGAGAGTGGAATTCTAGGGCAGGAAAACAGAGCTTATTACGGGGAATGCGAAGGCCTTAGGAGGGAGAAACCCATACTGCATTTGGAGTTGAGTGGCTATGGTGGCCTTGAGTGAAATGATGAGCCTGAGAAAGGGAAGCTCCCCGTGGAGAAGACAGCTTAGTGGTCTTTTCCTTTCTCGTGCATAACACCAGAGAGCTTCTCTGTGTGATAAGCTG
Source organism: Catagonus wagneri (assembly GCA_004024745.2). Classification (NCBI taxonomy): domain Eukaryota; kingdom Metazoa; phylum Chordata; class Mammalia; order Artiodactyla; family Tayassuidae; genus Catagonus; species Catagonus wagneri. The sequence goes on from PVHT020000193.1 coordinate 17,829,314, forward strand.
AGGCTGACCCCTCAGGGGAAAGAGGGCCAGTGGGAAGAGAAAGACAGGGAGGAGTGGCAGCTTAAGAAGTGTGGCATCATTCGTTACGGAACAGGATTTTCTCTCCCCCACTTTCTTGCTGGTACATGCTGTTGCCCACTGAGGGAGGGCTTTCCTGCCCCTCAAGTCCCTTGTCTTCTTGCAGGACCCCTCTACACTGCTTTGGTCCGGGAAAGGCTGGAACGTGCAATCAGGACTTGAGAAGGGAGACAGAAAAGATGGAAGTGTGGCAGGAAAGTAGAGCCAGAGTCAATAGCAGGGTCCGAAGTAGGTGAGAGAGAGGGGACAAGGATGGAATGCCATGGTCCATGTGGAGGCAGGTCCTCGAGCACACGTGGAAAGAACAAATGGGGTGCCTGCTTTCATGTTTATGCTTTTTCATAGGTAAAATGAGTAACCTTTCCTTTTTTTTTTTTTTTTTTTTGCTTTTTAGGGCCACACCCACAGCATACGGAAGTTCCCAGGCTAGGGGTCGAATCACAGCTACAGCCGCCGGTCTACATCACAGCCATAGCCACACAGGATCCAAGCTGCATCTGCGACCTACACTACAACTCACAGCAATGCAGAATCCCCGACCTGCTTAGCAGGGCCGGGGATTGAACCCACATCTTCATAGATACTAGTCAGATTCGATTCCACTGCACCACAATGGGAACTCCTGAATAACCTTTCTTTCTGGATGAAAAGTCTCCCATTGGCTGGAGAAATGGAGTTCCACTTAGGGAGAAGAGCTTATGTCTTGGTAGTTAACATATAAACCCGTTTTACTGGATTGAGTAACAATACCATGGCCATTATTTTTAGAAAAAGGAAATATACCCCAAGATGACTAATTCTTGTGGCGGCAGATGCTAAAGGAAATGGTTCTATTGTCACACCCATGATTATTCCAGTTCATTGGTCTTCTCCAGGAACAGGTGTGCTCTTCGATGGGTGCCTGTCATATGCTCAGTATGACAGAGACCACATAATTTTCCCATCTGCAGACACAGCCACCACATCCTGATATTGAAAATCTGAAATGTAAACTGAACCATACTCCTTTTAGGACTCTATTCTTAGTGACTTACGTGAATTAACTTCTTGCCTAAATTTCCACACACTTAAAAGGTTTTTCCACACATGCTTTTGCTTCTCCTTGAGAAAACGAAACAAATAACCAAGGCCTTTTGATCACATGGTATTTCATACGCAAATAGGCAAAAGTATTTCATGTATTTAAGAAGTCTGTTGTTCAAAAACCAATTACAAATATGCCAGTTATAGGTATATTTTAATTTTAGGTTTTTCTCATTAGTGTTTTTAATTAGGAGATGTTTTAGCAAAATGGTTTTGAAATCAGCTTGGGTTAAAATCCTAGTTCTACAATTATTATCTCTGTGCCCTTAAAAGCTAAGTAACCTGGAGTTCTTTTGTGGCTCAGCAGGTTAAGGATCTGGTGTTGTCACTGCAATGGCTTGGGTCACTGCTGTGGCACATGTTCGATCCCTGGCCTGGGAACTTCTGTATGCTAAGTAACTTCTCCCTTTCTGTTTTCTTATGTCTAAAATAGGGCTAAATAAAATAAAACAGGGCTAAGATGAACCCTGTTGGCAGGATTAAATCAATTAATACATTTCAAGTTCTGAGAACAGTTTTTAGAATACAGTAAGTGCTCATTAAGTCTTAGTAGCTGTTATTTTTTTTTTTTGTCTTTTTGCCTTTATTAGTAGCTGTTATTTAAACCCACAATAGTTCAATAGAAGGAAAATGACTTGGTGTACTGGCAAGGGAATAAATTTAACGTTAAGAAGGTCTGGATTTGGGAGTTCCTGTCGTGGCACAGCGGAAACAAATTCGACTAGGAACCATGAGGTTGTGGGTTCGATCCCTGACCTCGCTCAGTGGGTTAAGGATCTGGTGTTGTGGTGAGCTGTGGTATAGGTCGCAGATGTGGCTTGAATCCTGCACTGCTGTGAAGGTGGTATAGGCCAGCAGCTGGGCCTAGCCTGGGAACCTCGATATGTCACAAGTGCAGCCCTAAAAAGAAAAAAAAAAAAATCAAAACAAAAAAAAAGGGGGTCTGGATTTATATCTTTAAATCCTGGTCCTTGCTTGATTTAACATTTCTGACCTTCAATTTTCTTATCTGTAAAAAAAGCAAAAACGATCTCTACTTTGTGAATGTTCCTGCGAGTCTTAATAACTCACCTGTTGTAGATATTCTAGTCTTAGTAATATATACGTAAAAAATGAATTTAATTTTATTAAGTCTTGACCGTTTAGTACTCTTTTTTTTTTTTTTTTGTCTTTTTAGTGCCATGCCTACGGCATATGGAAATTCCCAGGCTAGGGGGTCCAATAGGAGCTGCAGCTGCCGGCCTACGCCACAGCCACAGCAATGCCAAATCTTTAACTCACTGAGTGAGGCCAGGATCAAACCTGCATCCTAATAGATACTAGCCAGGATTGTTTCCTCTGAGCCATGATGGGAACTCCCAGACCCTTGAGTACTCTAAAAAGTATTCTCTGTGGAGTTCCTGCCATAGTGCAGTGGCTCAAGTCACTGCGGAGGTACAGGTTTAATCACTGGCATGGTGCAGTGGTTTAAAGGATCTGGCATTGCTGCAGCTGCGGTGAAGTTTGCAACTGTGACTCGGATTCAGTCCCCAGCCTGGGAACTTCCATATCCCGCAGGTGTGGCCATTAAAAAAATTCTCTGTAATGAAATGCGAAACACACAGAAATCACTTTTGCTGCATAATAAAAGAGAATTAATGCCTATAGAAAAAGCACTTGAGTGACTGACTTGTGAGCTGAACTAGCAGCTTTTTTTTTTTTGTCTTTTTTGCCTTTTATGTAGAGCCACACCTGCAGCATATGGAGGTTCCCAGGCTAGGGGTCTAACAGGAGCTGGAGCTGCCGGCCTTCGCCACAGCCACAGCAACGCGGGATCCGAGCCGCGTCTGCAACCTACACCACAGCTCACGGCAACGTCGGATCCTTAACCCACTGAATGAGGCCAGGGATCAAATCCACACCCTCATGGATCCTAGTTGGGTTTATTACCACTGAGCCTCGATGGGGACTCCTAGCATATATTTTCTTGAAGAAAAATGGAACCCGTCACTAGAGGAAAACAAATGACAGCATATGTTTCCAAAGACAAAATTCAAATTTTCAAATGAAAATTAAAGTTTTGGAAAACTTGATCCACCGTTATGAAATGTGTCAGCATTTGGAAGGGCCACATAACTCAGTGGACAGTATTTCTGCAAGTGACTGATGTCTGGTGTTGCAAAATTATACATGAGCAAAGGATACATTCAAAATATGTTACCTTATACCTATCAGAATGGCTATTATCAAAAAGATAAGAAACAACAAGTTAGAGCGGATGCAGAGAAAAGTGAACCTTCAAGCCCTGTTGGTGGGAATATAAATTGTTGAAGCCACTATGGAAACAGTATGGAAGTTCCTTGAAAAATTAAAAACAGATATACTGTATGATTCAATAATTCTACCACTGAGTATTTATCTGAATAAAAAAACACTAATTTGAAAAAATACACGTATTACTATGTTCACTGCAATATTATTTGCAATAGCTAAGATATGGAAACAACCTAAGTGTCCACTGATGAATGAGTGGATAAAGAAGATGTTTTATACACACACACACACACACACACACATATATTGAACAGAATACTATTCGGCCATAAAAAAATAACTTCCTATTTGTGAAAACACAGAATGACCTTCAGGATATTATGCTAAATGAAATAACTCAGACAGAAAAAGACAAGTATCATATGATTTCACTTATATGTGGAACCTCAAAAACAAACAAAACCCAGACCCAAAGACACAGAGAACAGACTGGTGTTTGGCAGAAGGAACGGATGCTTGAGGAGGTGGGAAAATGAGTGAAGAGGATCAAGAAATACAAACTCTCATCCTAGCCTCAGCAATCAGATAAGGAAAACAAATAGAAGGTATCCAAATTGGAAAGAAAGAGGTAAAACTGTCACTATTTAAAGATGACATGATACTCTATATAGAGAACCCCAATACTCCACACAAAAATTATTAGAATTAATGAATTCAGCAAAGTAGCGGTATATTACTAATTTATAGAAATCTATTCCATTTATTTACACTAACAACGAAATAACAAAAAAAGAAAGTAAAAAAAAAATCCCATTTGGAATCGCCACTGTGGTGTAATGCGATTAGTGGCATCTCTGCAGCACCAGGGCTCATGTTTCATCACCAGCCTGGCGTAGTGGGTTCAAGGATCTGGAGTTGCTATAGCTGTGGAGTAGGTTGCAACTGCAGCTCAGATCTGACCCCTGGCCCAGGAACTCTATATGCTGCGGGGAGGCCAAAAAAGAAAAAGAAAATCCCATTTAAAATTGTGCCAAAAAAACCCCAAAAACAAAGCCTAGGAATAAACTTAACCAAGGAGATGAAAGACCTATATGCTGAAGACTATAAAACATTGATAAAAGAAACTGAAAATTATTCAAAGAAATGGAAAGCTAGGAGATCCCATCGTGGTGCAGTAGAAATGAATCTGACTAGGAAACATGAGGTTGTGGGTTTGCTCAGTGGGTTAAGGACTGGTGTTGCCGTGAGCTGTGGTGTAGGCTGCAGATGTGGCTTGGATCTGGCTTTGCTGTGGCTCTGGCACAGGCCGCAGCAACAGCTCTGATTAGACCCCTAGCCTGGGAACATCCATATGCCACAGGTATGGCATTAAAAAGACAACAAAAAAATATTGTTAAAATGGTCACACTACCCAAAGCAATCTGTAGATTTAATGTGATCCCTACCAAAATATCCATGGAATTTTTCACATAAGTAGAACAAAAATAATATTAAAATTTGTATGGGACCACAGAAGACCCAGAACTGTCAGAACAAGCCTAAGGAAAAAGAACAAAGCTGGAGGCATAACCCTTCTAGACTTCAGATAATTCTACAAAGCTATAATAATCAAAACAGTGTGGTACTGGCACGAAGGTAGACATCTAGACCAATGGAACAGAACAGAGACTCTAGAAACAAATACACACCAATGGTCAATTAATCTTTGACAAAGGAGGCAAGGATATACAAGGGTGAAAAGACAGTCTCTTAAGCAAGTAGTGTTGGGAAAGCTGGACAGCTATATGTAAATCAGTGAAGTTAGAATATTCCCTTACACCACATACAAAAATAAATTCAAAATGGCTTAAAGATTTAATAAAATATAAGACATGACACTATACAACTCCTAGAAGAGAACACTGGCAAAACATTCTCAGACATAAATGTCTTCTTAGATTAGTTTTCTAAGAAAATAGAAAAAAAAGCAAAAACAAACAAATGGGACCTAACCAAACTTAAAAGCTTTTGCACAGCAAAGGAAACCATCAACGACATGAAAAGACAACTTACAGAATAGGAGAAAATATTTGCAAACAGTGTGACCAACAAGAGCATAATACACAATATATACAAACAGCTCATACAACTCAACAGCAACACTAGACAACCCAGTCAAAAAATGGGCAGAAGATCTAAAGAGACATTTCTACAAAGAAGACATACAAATGGCCAAGAGGCATGTGCAAACATACTCAACACTGCTAATTACTAGAGAAATGCAAAATAAATCCACAATAGGCTATCACCTCACAATGGTTAGAATGGCTCTCATAGAAAAATCTACAAATAATAAATGCTGGAGAGGGTGTGGAGAAAAGGGAACCCTCCTACACTGTAGGAGGAGTTTGGAGAACACTATTGGAGAACAGTATGGAGGGTCCTTAAAAAACTAAAAATAGGAGGTCCCATCGTGGTGCAGCAGAAACAAATCTGACTAGGAGCCATGAGATTACGGGTTTGATCCCTTGCCTTGCTGTGGCCCAGTGGGTTAATGATCCAGTGTTGTCTCTGCGGCAGCACTGGTTCCATCCCTGGCCTGGAAACTTCCATATGCAATGGGTGTGTTCAAAAAGGGAAAAAAAAAAAAACCCACCAATGCTGGACGCCAGCCTAGGTAGCTTAAATCTCATCTTTTAAGTTTAGAGTCTGGGCATTAACATGTATGTATATTTTCAAACTTTTCAGGTGATACTAATGTACATCCAGGGTTGAAAACTATAGCCCTAGTGTATTGTTTTCTAAATTCATCCAGTCTTAAGTATCATATGAGATGTTTGTTAAATGTTCCAGGTCCTTCCTTAGATCTAATGAACCAAATCTCTGGGAAAGTGGGTGGAAAGTCTATTTCAAAAGCATCACTGATGATTCTTAAAAATGAGACAATTTGGGGGAAAACTGCACTATTTTCTTCCCAACCCCCTCATTCTTGCCACAGCAGTGACCCAATCTGCTGCAGTGACAACACCTGATCCTTAACCCAGTGTGCCAGAAGAGAACTCCTAACCTCCTCATTCTTTTTTTTTTTTTTCTTTTTAGCTCCACACCCGCAACATATAGAGGTTCCTAGGCTAGGGGTCAAATCAGACTACAGCTGCTGGCCTACGCAACAGCCAAAGCCACGTTGGATCCAAGCCGTGTTTGCGAACTACACCACAGCTCACGGCAATGCCGGATCATTAACCCACTGAGCAAGGCCAGGGATTAAACCCTCAACCTCATGGTTCCTAGTCGGATCCATTTCCGCTGTGCCACAATGGGAACTCCATAACCTCCTCACTCTTGATGGCAGTCTAGCTAAGGCATTAGTTACTAAGAAAGGCATTACTCAATGAATTCAAACTACAAAGTTTACAGTACACATTTTTCTTTGTCTTTTTTGTCCTTTTATGGCCACACCCGCAGCATATGGAGTTTCCCAGGCTAGGGATCTAACAGGAGCTGTACCTGCCGGCCTTTGCCACAGCCACAGCAACACGGGATCCGAGCCGCGTCTGCAACCTACACCACAGCTCACGGCAACGCCGGATCCTTAACCCACTGAGCGATGCCAGGGATCGACCCCGCAACCTCATGGTTCTTAGTTGGAGTTGTTTCCGCTGTGCCATGATGGGAACTCCTACAGTACACATTTTTACATTTCCCCTGGAAAATTACCTATTAATATGAGATTCTGCATGCAGAAGTGACTTTAAAATTTAAAGGAATAGGATTTTTTTTTTTTTTTTGCCTTTTGTCATTTTTTTTTTTATGGCCGCACCCGCGGCATGTGGAGGTTCCCAGGCTAGGGGTCTAATCGGAGCTGTGGCCACCAGCCTTCGCCGCAGCCAGCAACGCAGGATCCGAGCCGCGTCTGCAACCTACACCACAGCTCACGGCAACGCCGGATCGTTAACCCACTGAGCAAGGGCAGGGATCGAACCCGCAACCTCATGGTTCCTAGTCGGATTCGTTAACCACTGCGCCACGACGGGAACTCCATGGAACAGGATTTTTGATGAGAAACATTCAGACCAGAGTGAGGTCATACGTCACTGTAGTTTTGATTTACATTTCTCCAATAAATAGTGATGTGGAACATTTTTTCATGTGTCTATTGGCCATCTGTATGTTTTCTTTGGGAAAATGTCTACGTAGGTTTTCTGCTTACTTTTCAATTGGGTTGTTTTTTTGATATTGAGTTGTATGTGCTGTTTGTATATTTTGGATGTTAACCTCTTGTGGGTCACATCGTTTGCAAGTATTTTCTCCCATTCTGTAGGCTGTCTTTTCATTTTGTTGGTTTCCCTTGCTGTGCAAAAGCTTTTCATCAAAAAAATCTACAAATAGGAGTTCCTGCTGTGGTGCGGTGGATTAAGGAACTTAAGCTGTAGCCACACCACTGCTGAAGCTGTGGCATGGGTCAGAGCTGCTGTTCACATTCAATTCCTGGCCTGGAAACTTCCATATGCCATGGATGCAGCCATAAAAAATGTCTATAAATAATAAATGCTGGAGTTCCCACTGTGGCACAGCGGAAACGAATCCGACTAGGAACCATGAGGTAGTGGGTTCAATCCCTGGCCTTGCTCAGTGGGTTAAGGATCTGGCCTTGCTGTGAGCTGTGTATAGGTCACAGACATGGATGGCCTGGGCCGGCAGCTGTAGCTCCAATTCAACCCCCCTAGCCTGGGAACTTCCATATGCCTCAAGTGCAGTCCTAAAAGTCAAAAAAAAAAAAAAAAAAGCAAAAAACAAAACAAAAATAATCAGTGCTGGAGAGGGTGTGGAGAAAAGTAACCCTCCTACACTGTTGGTGGGAATGTAAGTTGGTACAACCACTACGGAAAACAGTATTGAGGTTACTTCCTACTATGTGATCCTGAAATTTCGCTCTTGAGCATATATCTGGAGAAAACCATAATTCAAAAACGGTCACACACCTCAATATTTCTTGTAGCAGTATTTACAAGAGCCAAGACATGGAAACAACCTAAATTTCCGGTGACAGACGAATTCGATAAAGAAGATGTGCTATGTGTATGTATATGTATGTGTGTGTGTGTGTGTGTGTGTGTGTGTGTGTATTTAAACTAGAATGAAATAATGCCATTTGTAGCGACAGGGATGGACCTAGAAATTATCACACTAATTGAAGTAAGCCAGACAAAGACAAATATATGATATTGCTTATATGCAGAAATAAACAAACAAAAAAGATTCAATGAACTTATTTACAAAACAGAAATAGACCCACAGATATAGAAAACCAATTCATGGTTACCACTGGGTAAAGGAGGGGTAAGGATAAATTCTAAGTTTGGGATTAACATATACTCACTACTACATATAAAATAGATACACCACAAGGACCTACTGTATAGCACAGGGAACTAGACACAACAAGGGGAAAGAATATGAAAAAGAAAAAAAAATGTGTAACTCAATCACCGTGCTGTATACGTGAAACTAACATCATGGTAAATCAACTCTATTTCTATTAAAATGAAAAGACTATAAAAATTTTAAAAATTCAAGGAATAAAGACAGTGTAATTATTTGACAAAGTATTATTCTTGTATGGAGGCACTTTTCTCCCAGGCCACTCAAGTTTCATAGTTTTGTGGGAAGTACTTTACACATCTGGGCTGGGCAAGGGAATTTTGCATAGGCAGCTGACTCCTCAGCCCAAGTATTCAGAGGGACCTAAGTCAGATGATTGGCAAGAACCAGGTTTTCTTGATTTGACTGTCTCAGACCTAGGATAAAAGCTTTGTAAACACAACAATTTCATTTCCTCATGAATTGTACGAAGGCGAATAGACCTAAGGAGGGGGTCAAATGGATTACCGTGGAGTGCTGAGCAGAAAGTAATTTATAGGAATCACAGTGGAGAAGTGAAACTCGCCTGAGAGAATACCCTTAAATTCCTACTTTTTATCTGTGGGTAAAACAGGAAGAAGGCGCTGTCAGTATTCAATAGTAATTTCCTGTCTGCAGCACCACAGTCATTCTTTTTACTGGTCAAAGAAATGTAGAAATGACTCGACAATGAGTGAGTGGAGGCAGAGATGGAGTCAATGTACTAAATGTGAAATGCCTGGTTCATAATAAATGCTAAATAATAGCAGTGATCATTTGTCCAGAACAATGTTAAAAAGGTATAAGAATATTAGTGCTATGTAGAACATTTCTTTAAAGTGACTTGTTTTCAACAAGACTCATATGGGAAATTTGTAAAAAACCTATGAGAAAGACTAAGGTCAGCCAGAAAGGATAACTGTAAACAACAGTTTCCTCTGGGAGTAGAAATGAGCAGGTTAGAGGCAGCAATTTTTCCCTTTAAAACTCTCTATTTTTTTTTTTTTTGGCTTTTTGCCTTATCTAGAGCCGTACCCGCGGCATATGGAGATTCCCAGGCTAGGGGTCTAACAGGAGCTGTAGCTGCTGGCCTTCGCCACAGCCACATCAACGAGGGATCCGAGCCGCATCTGCAACCTACACCACAGCTCATGGCAACACCGGATCCTTAACCCACTTAGCGAGGCCAGGGATCGAACCCACAACCTCATGGTTCCTAGTCGGATTCGTTTCCGCTGCGCCACGATGGGAACTCCCGAAATAGGTTTTTTATCTGTTAAGTATGCCAGGGCTAGTTTTAAAATTCTATTGGAAATGGGCCTGTAGTTTAACACGAGAGATTAATGAGAGTTAGTCTACAGTAATTTTAGGAAATATGTTAATTTTTTCCTTTCCAATTTTGTTATTATTTAACTCTGATATGTGCACAACACCTAAAAGCCTTTGTCTATCTTTGTAGGTATATGCCCAATTTCTGCCATTGTAATGTTGATTTCTAAAGGGTAGCAGCTCTTCCTCATCTCTGTTAAAGAGTTTTGTACAGGACCTAGTATATAATACATAACGAATAGTGCTTTGGTTTTGGAGTCAGAAAAACCTAGGTCCAAATCACTGCACTTACTAGCTGTGTGACCTTGGATAAAAGAATTAACTCTTCTGAAAGCTGAAATTTCTCTACTTCAAAAAATAATTACACTTACTTTATATGATAATTTTTGAGGATTAAGTGACATAAATCAAAACTTCTAGTCAGTGCTGAACACATAGTAGGCATGCAGCATGTAAAAACTTTTTCTAAAAAAACCTCTTATTAAGATGCAGAACACAGGTGCTTTAAAACCTGCTACTGAAGGTGTGGTCCTACACACAGGAACAGCATTGTCATCCCCTGGGGGATTTCTGGAACTATAGAATGTCAGGCCCCACCCCAGAACTACTGAAATTGGATTTTAACAAGATATGCAGGTGATTTCTCTGGAGGTCACAGCTGGAGAAGCACTGCCTGAAAAGACCTTAAAGTAAAGCCAAGAGGTCTGTAAATTGATCTGACATGATATATGGGCAATTAAGCACTTAAAACCACTGGGTTAGATTTTCACCTAATCTCATTATTTGATTGGAATTTCTGATAATGAGCCCCCCAAAGAAAGTTTGCATCATTATACTGCATCATAGTAATTCCTCCGAGTTGAGAGAAAGGATTTTTCTTCTCTAAACCTAATCAATCAATTGATTTCTACTAAATGTGAATGCAGAGGGTTTAAAACTTACCTTGAAAGGTTTAAAACTTACCTTGAAAGTTTTTTTTTTCATTAGACTCCAACAATTTTATTTTCATTCCTAGGAATTAAAGAGCAAGGGAAAGAGTTACAAAGAGTAACTAGGAGTGGCTTAAACAAAACTTGTGTGTGTGTGTGTGTGTGTGTGTGTGTGTGTGCGCGCGCGCACGCGCGCGCGTGTCTGTGTGTGTTTAGGGCTGCACCCTCGGCACAAGGAAGTTCCCAGGCTAGGGGTCGAATGAGAGCTACAGCTACTGGCCTACGCCACAGCCACAGCTACGGCAATGCCAGATCTGAGCTGAGCCGTGTCTGTGATCTACACCAGAGCTCTCACGGCAACGCCCAATCCTTAACCCACTGAGTGAGGCCAGGGATCAAACCTGTGTCCTCATGGATACTAGTCAGATTTGTTTCTGCAGGGCCAGACGGGAACTTCAAAACTAGCTTTTGAATTTATAGTCCAATATACACATTGCTTGAATTTTACTCTATAAGGACAGGAACCAAAGGAGAGTTTGATGGGCCCAGTAGGAGACAGAGAAAATTTCTACCCCAGAAGACTATTCACTAAAGGAGGAAATCTGGAGTTAGGGCTCAACGGCACTATTTTCACTTCCCTGTTGCTCTGTGAAATAACGTTACTTGGACTGAAGTTCTAGTTTCTCCTCCATAGGCCTCATGTGTCCCTGGCTGCATTTAAACCATGAGTCAGTATAATGGCATGATAAAAATAGAATCGGGGGGGGGGGCTAAGAAGAAGCATTCCAAAGAGAATGTCAATTTTAAAAAATCTGGAACTTTGTCTGAGGTGCTAGAAACTTCTACTTGGCTTCAGAGTGCACAGTCACTCTTCCTTCAGAAATCTACCCAAATTATACAGTTTGGTGGAATTAGATCTCACAGAGATTATGCAGGTTTAATTTTTCTAGGCTTGTTACTTTTGAGCCATAATCTAAGAGTTGTTCAGCTGTCTTTCACAAAGGACTTCTGTGAACTTCTAACAACTGCTTGGTGATAGAAACTAAAACTTTCATTAGAAGTCTGGGTATAAAGCAAGATTTAAACTGCTTGGGAGCTTCACCTTCCGGAGCCACTGTCCTAAGTCAGTCAGGTTTGGGGAGAAAGATGCATTTCGGGAGCCACAAATCCCTTTGAAGTTTTATTATGCTCATTTTTTGTGTTATAGTTCAGTTATCTAAAAATGCAGAGACAAGGATGCTAAAGAGAATGGAGTCCATATCTTATCAAAAAATTCAATTTTAATCTTTGGTTTAATATATCCTTTTCATCTAATTCAGTCCTTTAGGAAGGCATGAATAAGAAGGAATAATAACAAATTCAACTTTTCCTTCAGTCTTTTAAAAATCTGAAAGGCAGACCCAAAAAAGGATAATGAGATAGAGTTGACTTTAGGATTAAAACTGATGCATGAGGAGTCCCTGTCGTGGCTCGGTGGTTAACAAACCTGACTAGCATCCATGAGGACGCAGGTTCGATCCCTGACCTCACTCAGAGAGTTAAGGATCTGGCGTTGCCGTGAGCTGTGGTGTACGTTGCAGATGCAGCTCGGATCCCGCGTTGCTGTGGCTGTGGCGAAGGCCGGCAGCTACAGCTCCTGTTAGACCCCTAGCCTGGGAACCTCCATATGCTGCGGGTGCAGCCCTAAAAAACACACAAAAAAACCCCCAAAAAAACCCTGATGCATGAAAATTGAGATTCTCCACAAATTTGGTTCAGTCTTTGGCCTCCTAATCTTAACAGAAATAAATTATTTTGAGACTGAAGAAGAGTACATGCAAATACTCATTTATGTGATCTGCAAAGAACAGGTAAACAGAGTACATCAGTAAAAGAAATTCTCAGCTACTCCATCTAAGGAACAGAACAGTTTTTCTCTTCAAGACCAATTTATGGTGGAGAAAGTGAAGAATTATTTTGACTTGAGGAGGAAGTGTCTCTGTGTCCCAAGACTTGGACATCAGACTAGGAGGAGAGATAAGAGGGGCAAAATATATACAGATGGGCGAAAAGAAACAAAAACTTATAGCACAACTCTGCCAAGTGTTTCCAAGGATAACTTCTTTTAGAATTAACAACAGAGGTTACAGTTTTCCTGTTAAAAAATTGTGCTAGATCTTTAAGACAGAGAATGTTAAGTAATAGCAAAGATGGACAATGAGAAAACAGAAACCAAAATAGTTCATGGGATTGCTGATTCCTTAAGCATTCAGGTACTTGCTTTGCTACCTCTGATTAATGCCAGGTAGAGGGTAAGAGCCAGCAAAGATGAGTTATTCTACATACGATACTTGGCCTTAAAATGAAACATATGGGATTAAATTCAATTTGCCCCTTTAATTTATATCATATTTCAATTTTGAACCATTTTTCAGCTGAAAGAATTTCAAAATGCTTCAGAAACTTTACAAATGCAGTGATCATATTATTTGACGCTGAAATGAAAATCTCTCTGAGGTGGAAAATGGGAGTTATTCAAGAGCAAACAGCATCCATTACAATCAATTATATTCTAAATAACAAAATCTCTAGTGCGCAACAAGCCATTACAGCTTCATAGGAATTCAGAATGTTGTACTTAATAAAGCAATTATAATCTGTCATCCTGTCCTCAAGATAAGCAGTACTGCCTCAGAAGCTTACCTTATGGATTTCTTTGGTATAAATTAGACCCACTGAAGTAAAACCAGGAATTTTTAAATGTCATGTTAATTTTACCCTATGGAATATGGAATATGGTTCTAAACTCTAATACGTTCATGCTAATTTTTATAGACTAATAATTAAAATTAATATTCTGCATATTCTACAGAGGAAATGCACTAAAAGTTTATATATAATACCGTAATTGTGTCTGCAGGAAATGGTGATTATAAGAATGCTTAAGATAAACTATGAAGAGTTAATATGGAAAAATGCTTAAGATAAACTATGAAGAATTAATATGGAATCACATTTTTAAGATATGTTATGTTATACATTATTATGAAAAAAGTTTATTTTTATACCATTATGTATTATCATAAGGACAATAGGGCTTTGGTTTTATTCACTGAAGGCACAGATAAAATCCAGCTATAAATGCTCTGGTCTATTGAATTGACTTGTCAGGCATTATTGACTAATTGTCGGGAATAAGGTGGAATTATAAAATACTTCAAGGTACTGAGCTTGGGTAATGCTATAAAGATAAGTAAGTATGAATTTTGGGGTCAAGAGATGAAAGATTTGGCCTTATTTATGTGAACCATTCAAAGATGCACAAAAGAAAATCTGGAAGTCAGAGGAGATACAGATTCCCAGGCCATCCAAAGAGGATACTGTAAGGTGTGGCAAGTGATGAGTTTACTAAGAAAAGATACTGGGGGGGAAAAGCAAGAATCTCAGTTCTTAGAATATAGATGGTTGAAAGGAAACCAATGAAAGAGCTTAGAAAGGAGAAAGTGAAAAGGCAGGACAACTAGTAGTGTGCTATGACATCACATTAGCTGGGTGGTGGTGGGGAGACCACCCTAAAAGAGGGGTGGCATCAACAAAGAGCTGAGTAAATAGATTAGTATTGGAATGTCCATGCATTGGAAATCTATGTAGTTATTAAAAAGGATGAGGTCAATCTGCACGTACTGACATTGAAAAATTTACACAAAAAGATATGGGACAAAACAGCATGCATAATATCCTATCATTTGTATACAGAAGAGGACATACGCAGTCTTTGGACTGATGCCCTAGAAAATGACAATCATAATTGCCTCTGGGGAGGATCCTGAGAACTGGAGAGCTGATAAGGAGAGAGGCTGAATTTTTACTGTAGACTTTCATTGTAGATACTTTTTATCATGTGGATGAATTGTTTTAAATAAACTATTAAAAAAGAGAATACTGAATAGTGTCAAATACTGTAGAAATGTCAAAAAGGCTAGAGACTGAGATAAAGGTCGTTACACTTGATGACTAAGGGGTACTGTGAACTTTGAGAAAGTAGGTTCAGTTGAGTCATTTGATGTTGAGAGAGAAAAAAATGTATTCTAAGTGGCTGGGGAGCACACTTCAGGAAGACAAAGAATTTACCCTGAAATAGTTGAGGTTTGACGGAATAAAGTTGTGAACTGATCAGTTGTGTGTATGTGTATATATAAATGCGTATATATATATATACACACACATATATACATACATATATATATATATATATATACATATATATATATATATAATGTAGTATATAAATATATACCTTTCTCCAGTTATGGGAAAGGCAATAATGAATTTTATTTCGAATTGGCAATTGCCAAGTAGGACGTGAAAGAAAGACAAACTGTTAAGAAATTTGAAAATGCTGGCAAGAGCACTTGGAAAAGAGCACAGGGTGGACTGGGTGGGGGGAAATCATGAGGATTGAGGGTGAACTAAGTATGGATGACATCATAATGGAAATAGCTTGGAGGAAGTTTTGACACCAGGAGAGATAATTGAATAATATCCATTTAGAAGCGTTGCCATCCACCACATTGACAGAAAATCCTATTATTAGATCTCAGCTACAAAGGATGTAATTCTGCTTTATTATAGTCAGCAAAGAGAAAGCAGTTTAAAGCCAATTTCATAAGCTCAAGTCTTATCAAAAAGCAAACTTGACATAGTGCTTTTTGACTACAGAAAATATTTACTGAAAAGGATGAATTCCATAAAAATGAGTAATTTAAGAGACAAAAGCAAGAGTGAACACAGTAAAAATTCTGTATATAGTATTTGAATAAAACAATAAACACAAATGAACCTAACCTAGAGGAGATGGGATCACCCCATAGTGGTTATAGCATGGCTCTACAGGTCGGCTCTTACGGAGTATGTGAGTGTTTGTGGAGGTAGGTAAGACACTCTAGGATATCCACAGTATATCTGGTTGTGGCTGAACCTACACTAGAGTGAAATGAAACAATATTTAGCCCTGAAATTGCTATGACCTCTTGCTCACCACTAAATTCTTTTTTTTTAATTTTATTTTATTTTTGGCCATGCTCACAGCACGTAGAAGTTCCTGGGCCAGGGATCAAACCTGTACCACAGCAGTGACCCAAACTACAATAGTGACGACAGCAGATCCTTAATCACTAGGCCACCAGGGAACCCCTCACAGCTAAATTCTCTATGGGCTAAAAAAGCCAGGAGACCTCCCTGGGCCTGATTTTATAGGATTACACTGCAAATGAACCTTCCCCTGGGGCAATGAGTCTGGTTGTTCTAGTGGTAGCAGGTTAAGTCAGATTCCAGACAAACTGAGAAATTGTGTTATGGCTCGTATGTGGGAACCTGACTTTTCAACTGGATCTAAGAAATGTTCCATGAAATAATGCAGAAAATTAAAAAAAGACTAACAGGACAAAAAAAGTCAGTATATTTTTAATAGTATAACTTTTCAAGGTAAGTCATAGATCAAAGGTAAACAAAACAGGAGTACCTCCTGTGGTGCAGTGGGTTAAGAATCCCACTGCAGTGGCTCTGGTTATTGTGGAGGCACGGGTTCGATTCCCTGCCAAGTGCAGTGCGTTAAGGGATTGGCATTGCCACAGCTGCAAGGTAGGTTGCAGCCATGGCTGATTCAGGCCCTGGCCTGGGAACTTCCACATGCTGCAGGTGCAGCCATAAAAAAAAAAAAAAGATAAATAAAAGATACCCATTAAGTAGAAATGTTTACATATTCAGAGTTTGGAACTTAGCTTTGATCAGAGTTAGGTAGTAAAAGGTACCAGAAGTGGATATTATTTGAGGCAGGATTATTCTTTGTCGGTTTAATTGAAACAAGCAGGGCAAACTAGCTAAATTATTTTGAGAACCCTGTTTAGAGTTTTTCTGCTTTGGGGCAAGAATAGCTGATCTATTTACAGACAAACTTCTCTGTCCTCCAGGAAAAATATATGAGCTATAAAAATCAAATAAAATTAAATATGACTTAAAAATGCTATTTTAAAAAAGTAGTACATATACACAGCAGAAATTTCAAAAGGATACAATGTGAAGATTAAGACATTTTCAAAAGGCAACTGTCTTTTTCTAGTTCCTTGTATATCCCTATAGAAATACTCTATGCATCAGCAAATATGTGTACATATATATATTTTTTTCCTTTAAAAACACATGCTGGAGAATATTATATGTTCTTGCTAAATAATGTAACTTGGAAATCTTTTCTTTTTTAAAAAAATTTTATGGGGGCACCGGCGGCATATGGAAGTTCCTGGGCCAGGGATTAAATCTGAGCCGCAGCTGCTCCAACGCTGGATTGTTTAACCCACTGCTCCGGGGCCAGGCCAGGGATCCAACCTACATTTGCACAGTGAGCTGAGCCACTGCAGTCGGATTCTTAACCTACTGCACCAGGGCAGGAACTCTGATGTATTTTCCTTTTGTTAGACTTCACTAACAACTGCATCATTTTCTATAGCAGGAATATACTCTCAGCTATTTAGCCAATATCCCATTTACGAATATTTTTTCCTAGCTATTTCTTTTTTTGTTTTGCTTTTGTTGTTTTGTTTTCTTGGCAGTGCCCTCAGCATGTGGAAGTCCCTGGGCTAGGGATTAAACCCATACCGCAGGAGTGACAATGCTGGATCCTTAACCTGCTCAGCTACCAGGGAACTCCTCTTATTTCTTAATTAGTGCTGCAACAAATATCTTTTCACATATCTTTTGTGCACGTGTGCAAATATATCCAATGGATAAACTTCAGAAATAAAAGTTGTTGAGTACAAGTGTTTGAATATTTAAAATTTTAGAAAAAATCTTGGACAGATACTGGGGAATTGACTTTTTAAAATGTTTATAACCTCACCAATAGTGAATGAGACTGCTTGTTTATCTGCAAACTTGCCCACTCAGTGTACTAACACCTTTTTGACTTTGGTTAATTTGAAGGAGAAAACTGTTTTCATTTGCATTTTTAAAAATTATGAGTACAACTGAGAAATAACCTTAAAAATTATAAGTTAATGATGGAACTGGGAATTCACTAAATCATATATGACTTTGGCTCTCTTTTGGGAGAGGGGTCCCAGAGAATTTATTGTTAGAGGAGTCAATTTATGTGGAGAGGGTTATTACATAATGTGTAGCAATAAACTATTTTAACAAGAAACAGTTTCATAGATAGGTTTCATTTTTCTAAAAAGGGGAAGAAACACCATTCTGTGGCTCGATGTGGGTTTGGCAGTTATTGCCTCCCCCTTCCTGGGACTTCCCACAGTTCTTTAGCACAAATCAAACTTGAGCAAAAACAAGTTTTTCCATAGGATCAGTTACAAAAAAAAAAGACAAGTGCGATGATCAGCTAACGACCAAGTTTCTTGGTGTTACCAGTGAAAAGCAGACTCACCAAAGGCTTGCAGACATTTCTGGCAAAAGCACTGGCTGGCTTCTTCATCTCTTATATGGTCAATCGTTGTTTCTGCAGGACCAAAGGCACAGACTGGTTAGTGAAGGTAAGCAAAGGAGGCAACAGGCTCTCTGACTATGAACTTTTTCTGTCATTTCTCTTCTTACACTTTCTTCGTCCTTTATCATTAGAACTCAGCTCCTACCTCATGACAACTAAAATGCTCTTGTCATTTACCAAATCAGAGCTGAGTGGGCATGTAAGCAAGCATTCAATGGCGTTAGACAATAAAGGGAAATGAAGCCAAGTACCCCCCTTCTCTTACCTCATGCTCACATTTTGAGCATTTCTAAATTTTTTTTTAACTTAAATTTGGTCTGATCAAACAGTTTTCTGATTTATTCAGTCCCCGTTCACTAATTGCTACACAGGTTTAGCTTCTGCATTTTTTTTTAAAGGCCTAAAAATCTAAGCAGAATTTGGCGGGGACAGCGTAACTCTTAAATCTGGTCCCAGGGATGGAGTTTTAGAGATGAATACAATCACAAAAAATTCCAATTGGTTTTGACTCTCAATTATGCATTGGTTGAACTGGTGGTAAGTGTTCTTCTGTGTGGCAGGACACAAAGCGAACGCGCTCTGCAGTGATGTGCTTTTTGAATGGCCATCTGGGTGATTTGGGGCAAGTCTCCCTATTGGTATTAAACATAGTATATGCACAGGTGGGCTTCTGTTTGAATTATCTTTAGACCTGATCAAACATTCTTTTTCTTATGCACATCTCCCTACACTTGAATATAAACTTGCTTTGGCCGGAATATTCATACTGATATTTTTAGACAGTTTCTTGTGGAGGTCAGTGTAAGAAGATTGTGTTTCTGAGCTTGAGAGCCTCTTGGAGGAGTAGAGTATATTTGAAAATTGTATAAAACATTCATATTATAATAGTAATTTGGGGCTGTACAAGCATAGTGCACTAATGTTATTATCTCAGAGTAATGTTTTCAGTATCTCTTTCAAGTTACTGAAACATTTCCAAACACATACCAAGTGATTATCTCAGATATGTAAGATACTATCCCTCTGAGCTCTGCAGAAACATGATAGAATGTAAATTTGCCTTCATTAACTAAATCTAGTTACTTCCCCCCATTTTAATCTTGCAAAGTTTCAAACCTATATAAAAATGGAAAGAATAGTACAACGAACACGTTTCCATCAGTAGATTAATCAGTTTTAGCATTTTGCCACCATTTATTTTCTCTCCTGCTATGTCTGTGTGTGTGCGTGTATGTATGTGTATGTGTACACGCACACAGGTTTTCTTTACTTAACTGTTTGAAAGTATGCTGTTCACTTTAGGACATATCACCTTCAAATTCTTTAGCCTGTATCTCCTAAGTAAAAGGGCAGGCTTCTACATGATTATAATGCTAAGGAAATTTAACATTAAAACAATACTATTATCTAATATACAATCCATATTCAAATTTCCCCAATTATCCATATGTCCACTGGAGAGTTTTTATTTTTTAAATTTCAGCATCCAATCAAGTATCTTGCAATGTATTTGGGTGATAGGCCTACAGTTAAATAAATGTTGATGGCAACAGCCATAATTAACAATATAATTAACAATGACTAACAATTATAAGACCAAGGAAGTTTAACATCGATCAATACTATCTTTGATCTTATTTTTTTAGTCCCCACATTTTGTGTCAAAGTATGTTCAGAGTAATTTGAGAAAGTGATCATAAGCTTTAATTTTTCTGCTTGTGATATGGAAAGAAAGCGTATGAAGAAAAATCCAAACTATGACAAAAAATATATTTACTAGTAAGTCTGCACCAAAATTTACATTTTCTGAAATAAGGAAATTCATATCCAGATAAAGCTCTTGGAAGTAGCTTTTATCTTTGATCATAAAGCTCTAAGTAGAACTGAATAGAATATTATTTACTTGATGTTAATATGAAAAACAGAGACCTTCTGACTTATTAGCTATTGAATTAGACTTTCAGAAACTAACCTGTTAATTAGGAATCACTTCATGGGGGATAAATAAGTAGTTTTGGATTAACATATCCACATTAATATATGTATATAAAAATAATCAACAAGTACCTACTGTATAGCACAGGGAATTCTACTCAATATTGTGTAATAACCTACATGGGAAAAGAATCTGAAAGAGAAGGATATATGTATATGTCTAACTAATTCACTTTGCTGTACACCTGAAACTAACACAACACTGCAAGTCAACTATACTTCAATATAATATAAAAATTAAAAAAGAATCCCTTCATATTTGACAGGAGAATGAATAGCCCCAATGATATATTTTATAATAGGAATTGAAACACAAAGTAAGAGATTCTTTTAGAGATCTCAACAAATGCCACAAAATATGAAATAATAGGAATATAATCCAAGGTATATGCTTAAGTGGTTATTTTCAGCTCTAAAACACATGTATTTTCTAAGATAAAGGTCAGGAAAATGCAGACGCTTTTTTATATAGAGAGATCCTTCCTAAAGCAACCCCTTGTTTTGGGTAAGAACCTTATATAATCCGCTTGGAAAAAAGATGTAATATAGATTTTGTTACATCATCATAACTAGATTAAGGACCAAATACAATCTTTTAAAAACACATCGTTCATATGTGGAATCTAATAAAAAATACAAAGAACTCACTTATAAAACAGAAACTCACAGATTTTTAAATCAAAATTATGGTTAGCAAAGGAGAAAATGTATGGGGGAGAGGGACAAATTGGGAGGCTGGGATTAACACGTACACACTACTGTATATAAAATTGCTAAGTACCAAGGACCTACTGTATAACACAGGGAAGTCTGTTCTGTAATAACCTATGTGGGAAAAAAGGATATATGTTTGTGTAAAACTAGTTCACTTTGCAGTACACCTCAACTCATAACACCACTGTAAATCAACTATACTCTAATAAAATAAAAAAACCCACACAGATTGGAATTAAGGGCTCTAAAATGTAGATTATAGGGGAAATAAAGAGATGAAATAGAACATTTTGAGGATAGGGTAGTAAAAAATAACATTTCTGATTTATCAACACATAAACTTAAGAGTGTTGGCTTCACTCTCAAATTTGAGGCAAAAATAAATGTTCTCATCTGATCGGAAAATTAAAAAATAATAGTGTGTTGAGGAACCTCAGTAGAAACAATTAATCTCAGACATTGATGACGAGAGAATAAACTGGCCCAAGCTACTTGAAAGACATTTTGCAAGAGATGTGATTTAGAAATGTTATCTTCTCCAAATGTGGCCTAAGGAGACATTCATGGAGGCCTATGCAGTGATTACACAGAGTGAAAAAAAGCAAGGAAAAAACCTTGACATCTACTATGAGAAATTATTTGCTAATGTAAGAAATGCCTACAGATGTACTATTTTCTGTTAAAAGGGAGATTTGTATAAGCAGACCTGCTGACAGGTGGGAACCCAAAGGCACCCCAACTAGCTAGGCTCCAGATCTTTTATAGAACTGAAGACAACACTTTCCTGTTCATACTACTATGAGGTTCTATCTGGCAATGCTGGCAGGCAGCCCCATCCCACCGCATCCATTTTCGTGCAGCTGTGGAGCTCTTCTTTGCAATGTCACAACCCAGCTTCTCAGGAGTCTTGTTTCACATGCTTGCAAATTGTCCTTCCAGAGACAGGATCTGTTTTGTCAGCTGTCACTCCCTCCCAATACTCCATCTAATTTTGCTATTGCCAATTACTCCATTATTTAAAGACTTGTCCCAATGATTTATTTCACCATTTAAGGTAGCAGCTGGATTTTGTGAAGTTTCTATGCAATTCTGATAAATATACTGGCATAGGAGAGAGAACTTAGAATTTCTTTCTGATTTACAGACAGGAATTTTGAATGGATGGCCAGGGGCTCTGTAATGTGGGGATAGGAGACTTAAAGGGTGTGGGTGGTGTGTCAGATGATGGAAAGGGAACCAGAGCTTTCACGATGGAAGAAAGGCACCAATGCCTGGGGTGTGCATGAGGTTTGGGGAGAACTAAGAGTTCAGCATGGCTGCTGGGTCCTGTGGCAACAGACAGAGATGAGATGGAGAAGGCAGATAAGGACCACCTATCATGAGGGCCTAATATGTGTGGACTTCATTCTGGAGGTAATGAGGAACTGCTGAATTTACGTAGGGCATCTGCAATATTAAATTACTCTGTGGTTGTAAAATTAAGATTGAGATGATGCCAGGCTAAAGCACAGAAATGGTTAAGGAAAATGTTCATATGGTTAGATTAAAAGATCAGAGGATAAATTATTTGTATATCAGAAAGACATATGAACATTGATACACAAATGGGACATACTGTAGCCCTATAGGGTGGGCACTAGCTGTCTCTTGGAACTTTTCTTTCTGTATTTCACTGCACCATCCTTCATTTGGCAAGCGTTATTTTTAAGTGGAGTCAGGCCAGGTTCTCTTTTCCTGGAAGGACTCACTGCTTGTCATGACTGTGATATTAAACTGCTCTCAACTATGCACTAGTGTGATCTATTCTTAAAAATTTGCGCTTAGTAAATTTGGACTTGAATCTTGCCTCTAGTACTTATTTGCCCTGTGACACTGGGAAGGTCATCTGTCCTATCTTCGCCTCGGTTTTCTCATTTGGAAAACTCAGATTATGATGACATCTAACAGTGCAATGTTGTTGGAAGATGAGGGGTAGTGTTTGGAAAGCACCCAACACAAGTGCCATTATTATGTCCTATCCAACTTTCTACATCTTTTTGACGTAAGTCAAGGATAGGCAAGTCATAGCCTGTGGGTCAAACTGGCCCCCTGCCTGCTTTTGTAAATAAAGTTTTATTGGAACACAGCCACACTCATTTATTTACATACTGTCTGTGACTGCTTTCCAGCTATGATGGCAGAGTTATGCAGTTGTGAAAGAAAGCTAAGATAGTTAAGTATTTGGCCATTTACAGAAATAGTTTGCTGATACTTAATTTTGGCTTTTCCAAACATTCCCTCTTTAGTTTTTCCTCTCTGAATCCATGCTTACATTGTGTGAGTGTAAACTAAAAGTATGTCTATGTACAAAATTATAAGTTTTCTGAAAAAATGATGCAAATGTTAGTGTAGAAGGCAGAATTTACATTGCAATTTTTTCCCTGAAATCCAAGTAAATGATTTAATAAGGTGCTGCACTTTAGCACATACTTAAGTTGTGAATTTCTACGAGTTAATTTTGGTATTCCCCTGTCTGGTAATGATTAATGGAGGCTAAATTTGCCTAGAAAATCTTATCTGCAAATGTCGTTGAGAATCTTTTCCTTCACACTTAATCAGTCATGGAGAATTCCAGATACAGCTCTGTCTTTGTCTCTATCTTCTCTATGATGAGAAACTAAAATTCAAGTGATAAAATATGTTCGAACAAATGAAGTAATCCATTGGCATAAGTTTTACTGTCCAGATGAAATTCAGTCAAATATGTTAATATCTGTTTGAAGTGTATCTTTTATGATACCTTTGAAGAGACTGACATCTAAGAATTTTACAGTCACTGAAATTCATTATGAAAAATGCCAACAATTTAAAAAATAAACAGAAATACCTTTCTTCAAAAATTTTAAAATGTCATGGAGTTCCCGTTGTGGTGCCATGGAAACGAATCCGACTAGTATCCGTGAGGATAGGGGTTTGATCCCTGGCCTCACTCAGTGGGTTGAGTGTTGCCATGAGCTGTGGTATAGGTCACAGATGCAGCTAAGATCCCACGTTGCTGTGGCTGTGGTGTAGGACTGCAGCTGCAGCTCTGATTCCCTAGCCTGGAAACTTCCATATGCCATGGGTGTGGCCCTAAAAAGTAAATAAATAAATAAATAAATAAATAAATAAAAAGCAAAAAATAAAAATTAAAGATATGATATGTAACAGTATTTTCATTCTAGTGGTAAATTAAAAGGTTTTTTATAAAGATCAAATGAGCTATATAGCGCAGACAACTTCTGCATAATATTAAGTGATAATCTATGCAGGAAAACAATCTGAAAAGAATGGATGCATGTACATGTATGACTAAATTATGTTGTACAGCAGAAATGATCACAACATTGTAAATCAACTATACCGCAATAAAACTTAAAAAAATGAAAAGATAGATTAACAAGAATATACTGAATAGCACAGGAAAATCCACTCGAGAGTTTGTAATAAACTATGTGGGGAAAAAAGAATGGATGCATTTAGATGTATGGCTGATTCACTTGCTTCACTTTGCTGTATACCTTAAACTAATACAATACTGTAAATCAACTATAGTCCAGTTAAAAAGAAATGAACATTTAAAAATAAAAAATTTAAAAAAAATTAAAAAATTTAAAAAAAATTTAAAAAGATTACATGAGCTAATATATGTATAATTTTTGTTTCTCATATTACTCTGCATAGCTTGAGAACAATCTTTCAAAAGCTGCCTTAGTATGCTCTCTGCTGCCCTCTGCTGCTAACTTTCAGAAATTGACTTTGATTCTGAGAATGTTCACCTCACCGTGTCCTCTTAATATAGTCAAATTCCCAGAGAATATTAAAGTTTGAGGTGCCCCTATAGATAATTAAATCAAGCACTCTAAATTTATAGATAAGAAGCGGACTCTCTGAGAAGTTAAGTGACATGTGAGTGCGGGCTTTGTTTTCTGACAGTGTTTGAATGGCTGCTGGCTGTGGACTTATTACTTAATTTTGACATCTACAAATTAAGTATAATTAAGTATAAATTAAGCACTATCTACAGCTTAGAGTTTTGTGCATATCCACTGATTTAGTACATAAAAAGAACTTATAATAGAGTCTGGGTTGTAGCTAGTACTAATGTCAGCTCTTTCATAGACCTGCCATTAACCAGACAGCTAATGACAAGGTCAGAACTAGAATTCTGGTCTCTTAACTATCAGCTCAGTTTTTTTTTTTTTTTTGCCTTAATGAATATAACAACTAAGTTACCTCTGAATGTAGATTTTCAAAATGTGACATGTTCACCCTTGAAGCTCTTGTAGTCTTTACAAAGCTATAGACATTGCAACCTTTATTGGTGCTCATTTCTCCTTGTACTGTTCAAGGCAGGTTCCCCATAAAAATCATTATAAACAAAAGTTCCTCAAGTCCCTCAATATTAAAACCTACATCCCACACTTGGGGAGATGACTTCACTGTTGACTCTAACACCTCTAACAAGCTCCCTGCCTGAATTTCTAATGCACAGACAATTAAATTCTTTCAGTCAGTTTACCTCATGTCAGACTCAGGAGAAACTGAATTAAACCCATCAGCTCTTTCTCTTGCTCCTTCTCCTTCCCATTTTGATCAATGATGGTGCCCTTTGCCAGCATGCCTAGGCTCAGTTAACTTCTAACTCCTCTCCTTCACTTCCAAGCACAGGAGTCACGGTCTCTCGAGTTCATTACTTCTCTTGCTTTTCTGCTACCTCCCTCCTGGTTCCTGTCCCAGTTACCTCAGGTGGAGATGAAACCAGCAGCCTTCTAACTTGAGCCCTTGACTCCAATCTCACCCTGCTGAAATTCACCTTGACCTTTACTCATAGATCACCTCATGCCTTGAATAAGTTTGCTTACCTTCCAGCCCTTTGTATTGTTTCAGGGTAAATGATGCCCTCAGCTTTGTATATTCCAATTTACCTCCTGGACCTTTTTTCCCACGCCTTTCTGCAGGAATCTCTTCCATTAGGCATGGGTGTATCTATCCCTACATTACGACACATTTTCTGCTTTTCCATCATTGGACCTACAGCTGTACTGGTCGGCCCTGAGTCTCACACATCAGAATGGTAGGGCTCTTACTCCACCAGAATGAAGGTACCAACAAAGCTCTCAGCCCATGAGAAATAGGGCAAAGGGCCCACTACTCAAAAATCCTGGACCTGCTTGCTTCACTGAGGTGAAGGAATGTATACTCCCTGGAGGACCCATAAAGATCATCCACATAAAATGAAAAAAAGAAACCATTAGGGCTGATTGTTTATGTGAAAAATATGATGAATAGCAGGCAATTTGGGATATGACTGAAAGGGAAAAAGGGGTACACAAGAGTGATGCTTCATCACCATCATCGCTATTTTCTCAGTCTGCTGTGCAATATCTTAGCCATGTTTTAAAATTCAAAGTTAATTCATTAATTAATGAAATTCAGTTTGATTAGCCCCATTTCAAGTGCTCCATAGCCACATGTGGCTATTTGTTGATACTTTGGACAGCACATACGTAGAGCATTATGTCATCCCAGAAAGTTTTGTTGAACTGCACTGGCCTAGATCCTCCATTTGCTTCGCCCTGGCCTACTGCTTTCCAGCTTCTAAAAGGCAACTGCTCTCCCTCATCTCTTCTCCCTTTGTGTATTACATTTTTAAAAGTCATTTACTGTTGTTTCAGTGAAATTTGGGGGAAGGAAAAACACAGGTAAATGCCTAACCTGTTATTTTTTCTGAAAACTTTTGTTTTTATGTACCTCATTGTGATCTTGCTTTTGAGCTCATATGCTGAGTAATCACTGTCAACCGAGCTATTTCTGTCACTTCAGGGGTCCCTCCTACTTGGGTTTGCCTCTAAGTTCTGGCTCGCTTCTCTAAAGCCATAGGGTCAGCTGGGGATGTGGGGGGAGGGGGCAGCTGGTTTGTAGGCGTCATCATGTAGTCTCGTTGGCATCCATGGTGATTTCTCATCCTTCACGTGGCCCCTGGCAAACAGTCTATAAGTCATGTCTGCAGTCTTCCCAGTATAGGAGGGTTCCCTTTTCTCCACACCCTCTCCATCATTTGTGATTCGTAGACTGGTTAATGATGGCCATTCTGACCATCGTGAGGTGGTAGTTTTGATTTGCAGTTTCGTAGCTTTGATTTGCATTTTTCTAATTAGTTATATTAAACTTTTTTCATGCGCCTATTGCTGAATAGATCTTGGAATAGTTCCAAAAGAGGAAATAAACATTGAAAACACAACTGAAATGAGTATACTAATGACATTAATATTATTAACTTTACACAATTAAAAACAGCTTGGCAAATAACTAAATAAATATAAGAGAGATGCTAAAATAAGAAAAGGACCCTTGGGAATAAAATAATCCTCTTCTAATTTGACTTGTCATTTTTCAGGATCAAGTTGATGGGTCTGTTTTAGAAGCCCAGCCCTCAAGGCCAAAGAGGACAAGTTCACCTCGCTGTTGTCTGTTGCTCCACTGCCAGGAATGCCATGTGTTCCTTTTTTAGAAAATGCAGCTGCTGGTTTCTAGCCTATCCTAACCACTCCAGAGTCTAGTGACAACTGTTGAAGGGGTGGGGGCAGGTGGAAGAAAAGCTCTCTATCAGGAAAGCCCCTTGGTAACTACGGTAGACGTAAACACAGTTAGTCACAGGGACATTTCCAGGACATAGTCTGAAAACTGCCAAGGACAGAGCAGCAAGACAGCCATCCTGGGCAGCAAAGGTAGATGAGGCATCATGGTCCTTCATGACGGGTTGATAGTGAATTAATTTCATACCATGCTATTGCTGTTGAATATTTATTCAAGTTAAGTTTCTTTTGATTCCCTCCTAAACGCAGACAATAATGCTAATTCCCAGGGATAAAATAAAAAGATGAGTAAGATACAGCTCTTATATCCAGTATAATCTGCCACATATTTCTTCATTTTTTAAATAATTCAACAATTTTTTTTTTTTTTTTTTTGGTTTCTAGGGCCACACCCACGGCATACGGAAGTTCCCAGGCTAGGGGTCCAATCGGAGTACAGCTACCGGCCTACAGCACAGCCACAGCAACTCAGGATCCAAGCCTCATCTGCGACCTACACCACCGTTCGTAGCAATGCCGGATCCTTAACCCACTGAGGCCAAGGATCGAACCCAGAACCTCATGGTTCCTAGTCAGATTCGTTTCTGCTGTACCACAACAGGCACTCCATTCAACAACCACTTATTGGATTAAAACAACCTAGAAAATTCAATTACCCAGAAAACCCCATTCCCTGAACATCCTTTTATTTATTTTTTTAATGGTTTTTATTTTTTCCATCATAGCTGGTTTAAAGTGTTCTGTCAATTTTCTACTGTACAGCAAGGAGACCCAATCACACATACACGTTCCTTTTTCTCACATCACACTCCATCATAAATGACTAGAAATAGTTCTCGGTGCTATACAGCAGGATTCATTTTTTTTTTTTTTTTTATAACACACTAGCTATGCTGCTTCTCCAGCATGTAGCTCCTCAACCACTCTCCGTTTCCTTCGGGGCACAACACAAACGCCCTTGCCTGACTCTCAAGGCCCTTTAAGATCCGATTCCCGCCTATTTTCTGAGCCCTTTCTGCTGATGTCCCATGTTTTATACATGCCAAACAGGACGTATCACATTCTCTTGTAATTCTGCCTAACTCAGTTTGGCAGAAATGTCACCTTCCCTGGGACAAACCCCATCACTTCTCCTCCTTCACCCCAGGTTGTTAATTAGAGGCACCTTTTCTGTACTTGCTTCATACCCATCACTATTATAACCTTCAGCGACAAATACTGGAATTGTTTATGTCCAGTTAATTTTCTCCAATAGTAGAAACTTCTCAAAGGATGAAACTGTGTCCACTTCATCTTTATACTTCCAGCACTTGCCATTGCCCTTGGTATACAGTAGGCACAGAATGAGTAACGGCTTGGGAAATGAATGCAAATGAGCTTATTTATTGTCCTGTACTTTTTTGATATACCAGTTGCCCATTTTAAAAATTCCAATCTTCTTTTCCCTCATTGTTACTCCCTAAGTCTCTTCCAGGATGCTGTCAGAAGGGTATCTCAGTGGACTCGCCTATCAGAATGACATCTACCGGAGCTGTACGTCTTATAATGAGCAGGTAGCTGAGGAAAAAGAACGGGAGACTGAAGCCACAGCTGCTACTGCTCTTTACTATTCCTCTGTGGACAAAACCGAAGTCCGAAGTCTCTATGTGAGCTGCAAATCCTCTGACAAGTTTATTTCTTCAGTGCATTCAAGAGACAGCCATCCTAGCAGAAATCCGAGGATTACGGTGTTGCAGGCCAACCCCAATCCTGTGTTTGAAAGCCCGAACTTGGCCACAGTTGAATTATACAGAGATCCCAGCAGAGAGACCTACCTGGTTCCCCCTTCCTGCAAGAGCATTTGCAAGAATTACAATGACCTACATATCGCAGGGGGCCAGGTGATGGCCCTTAACTCAGTGACAACAGATTTTGCTTCCGAGAGCAGTTTTGAGCATGGCCCTTTGCTGAAATCATCTGAGATTCCTTTGACCATGGAGGATTCCATGTCCACTCAGCTCAGCGACTTTCCACCAAAACCTATCCAGCGCTACTCATCCTACTGGAGAATCACCAGTGTCAAAGAGAAAAGCAGCCTGCAAATGCAGAAGCCTATTTCAAATGCAGTGCTGAATGAGTACCTGGAGCAGAAGGTGGTGGAGCTATATAAGCAGTACATTATGGACAATATGTTTCATGACAGCTCTCCTACCCAGATTCTGGCATCTGAACTCATTATGACAAGTGTGGACCAAATTAGTATTCAAGTCTCTAGAGAGAAGAATCTGGAGACCTCAAAAGCCAGGGATATAGTCATTAACCGCCTGTTACAGTTGGTGTCAACCGAAATCAGCACACCAAGTCTCCATATTTCTCAGTATAGTAACGTGAATCCATAGAGAGGATGCTTCTATTCCTTTTTCTCGACTCCTTACATCTTAGGCAACAATCATTCACTGACTCTGAGAATGTGCAGGAGAGGGTTGCGAAAGGGAGCCAAGAATTGGAGAAATAAAGGTCGGCTAGAGGTCAGGTGTGGATTAAGAAGAAATCTCCTAATAATAACAACACACGAAGGAATGTGGGACAGGAACTCTAATGACTTCAAAGCGACAGTTATATAGCAACAAAGCAAAAACAAAAATGATCAGAAAACATATGATTTCCTTAAGGGAATTAAGAAATTAAAAAAGACACACCCAAGAAGAATGCACACCATGGCAAAACTAGAAGCCAAAGGTTTCAGGGTAAGGAGTTAAGACTATGTTTGTCACTCAAGTAAATTCCTCCAAGTTTTCCCTCCTTGAGGGAAATGGACTGTGAAGGCTGCTACATTTGGGTAGAAAGACAGGTTCAAACAGGTTACAAAATATGTTTCTATCTCTTTTCTCTATCCTGTATCAGACAATTTAAAAACATATTCTTCATAAATATTAAAATAGTAGCAAATTGAAATTGTGTTTTTATTTTTAATGACTATTTAGCTACAAAACAGCCACTCAACTCTAATTCTGTTTATCGGGGGAGATGAAGTTTTCTAAATGGAAAATACCGCATAATGAATATTCAACTATTGTTTTATTTTGCTGTGTTTTATTTTCTGGTTAATACTAAGCTTCTAAAGAAATGAGGGATCTTAATTTTTCCCATTTTAATCTGTTCTTTTCTTTTTGGCCACACATGTGGCATACAGAAGTTGCCAGGCCAGGGACTGAACCTGCACCAAAGCAGTGGCAATCCCAGATCCTTAACCCAGTAGGCCACCTGGGAACTCCTTATTTTTCCCATTTTTTTTCCTCTTCCTCTTCTACATGCCCTCTTGACCCTTCTGGAGCAAGGAAAGGGTCCTTTCTGGTTTCTCTTATAAGCTCTAGGGTCTCATGATATCAAATTCTGCAAATTCATGCACTAGGATGATAGCTTCATGAGAGCCTGACTGCTCTGCTCCATTCCTCTAGCTCAGGGGTTGGCAAACCATGGCTCATTGGCCAAATCTAGCCTGCCACCTGTTTCTTTTATTGAGATATAACTGACATATAACATGTTAGTTTCATGTGTATGACATGATTTGCTATTTGATTATGAAATGATCTACCACACTAAGTCTGGTTATCTCCTTTTTCAACTCCCATAAGCTAAGAGTTTTTTCCATCATCTTAAAATGGAAAAAATAGGAGCTCCCACTGTGGTGCAGTGGCTTAACAAACTGACTGCAGCAGCTCGGGGGCCTGAGGTTGATCCCTGGTGCGGGGCCATGGTTAAAGGATCTGGTGTCGTCACCGTTGTGGCATAGGTCACAGCTGTGGCTCGAAATCAGTCCCTGGCCCGGGAACTTCCATATGCTGAAGGTGTGGCCGTTAAAAAATAATAAAATGGCAAAAATAAAAACAGTATTTTGTAACATGAAAATTATGATATTCAAATTCAGTGTCCATAACATAAGGCTTTAATGGAGCACAGCCACGCCCACGTATGTATTCTTTCTGGCTGTTTTCCCACTCAAAGAGCAGAGTTCATTAAACGTGACAGAGAACATGTGGCCACTGAAGCCAAAAACACCATCTTTCCTTCCAGAAAAGAATGTGCCTGCCAACCCTGTTGGCACTGCCCTGCCCATTCAACAGTTGCTGGACTTAATCTAGCTTCCCCGGGGAAGCTGACTGCGAGATGGAGACTGACCAGCAAGTTTTCTGGGGTGTGTTGGGTACAACTTCTGTGACGGAGTAAGGGAAAAGAGAATTGGTTTCCACACAGGCCTCAGGCATCTCAGGGAACTCTGGGATTGTGACGGCCCTCCAAAACGGATCCAAATTGAAACGGGAGGCTTGGCGTTCGTTCTCCTGCTTGACCAGCAGGGGGCGTAACCTTAGAGGAGGCAGTTCAGGGAATCCGCTGGGAGCCTTTAGCAGCCAAACCCCTAACAGCTGTTGGGGGAATGAGTTCCTCAACCAGGAGGAGGAATCTGGGAGGGGGACAAACAAGATCCTCTCCATTTCTCACCATTTGTAGAAATGACTTTTTTTTCCTCCAACATGCAGAAAACATGGAGAAAACCTGGTTTTGAAATTATTAATAGATGTCATTCACTG
>PVHT020000193.1:17862732-17900351 GCA_004024745.2 Catagonus wagneri
TAGGGGTCTAACAGGAGCTGTAGCCGCCGGCCTTCGCCACAGCCACAGCAACGCGGGATCCGAGCCGCGTCTGCAACCTACACCACAGCTCACGGCAACGCCGGATCCTTAACCCACTGAGCAAGGCCAGGGATCGAACCCGCAACCTCATGGTTCTTAGTCGGATTCGTTAACCACTGAGCCACGAAGGGAACTCCGGTGGAACTAGATTTTAATTCAGTTCTATTTTATTTGAAAAGTCCTGGTTCTTAACCATTACCACCTGCTCTCCTGTTGACCACCATATTTGTCTCATTAAATACTCCAAGGGAAAATAACTTTATCTACCGTTATGTTACTTCTTTTCTTTATAGTATTCTGTTTGAGAGTATTTATTTGCTTATCTTCCCCCCCTCCAAAATTGAAGCTCTGACTCACTCATTTTTTTCTCCATGTCCTAAGCAGTTATTTTCACATGGTAGGTAACTGAGTAATACATGTCAAATGGATCAACACGTTTTGGCAGCATTGGCTACTGCATCTGATGGTTGAAATTAAAGACCCATCAAAATGAACAAGATACTTCTGACTAGAAAACAAGTGCTAATGAGAGTTCCTCTTCAAGAAGAAAACAGAATAAATGAGATTAATTCATTATAGCACTTTAGTCAATAGTATAAAATGTACTATAATACTATCACAGATGTTTTCACCTTTGACTACTTGAGAAATGATTTGTTACAAGTCACTTTTTTTTTTTGAGTGATCATTTATTGGATGCTGCTTTTTTGGAGCACTGTGTGTTAAACGCATGCAAAGATGACACCTACGTACGTGGGTCCACGCACAGAGGTGTAGGCCCTGATCTCTGAAAGCTTATGTTGTTAGAGAGACCTGGCAAATAACTCAGGAACAAGTAACAAAGCCACTTGGCAAAGAACTTGGCTAAATGGACCAAAAGGGATATAATTATCAATGGTTGCAATACAAGTATGGTTAAGTGCTGAAAAGGAGATGTGTTAGGAGGTATCAGTTAGTGGAGGAGACCAAAGCAACTAGGGACTCCAAGGGGAACTGATGGTTTAAATTACTTTTGAAGAGTAAGATAGGAGGTAGACAGATGGACGGGAAAGGTGTTCCAAGCAGAGGCGGGAGAGTGGAATGACAGTCAATGGTTGGAACTGGAGTTGAAGAAATACATGAATGAGTGGATTAATTTTCTATTACCATTTTAACAAGTGACCATAAAATCTGTGGCTTAAAACAACATCAACTTGGAGTTCTGTCGTGCCTCCGCAGAAATGAACCCACCTAGTATTCATGAGGACATGGGCTCAATCCCTGGCCTCACTCAGTGGGTTAAGGATTAGGTGTTGCCGTGAGCTGTGGTGTAGGTCACAGACTCGGCTATGATTTTGCATTGCTGTGCCTGTGGTGTGGGGCAGCAGCTACAGCTCCGATTGGACCCCTAGCCTGGGAACTTCCATATGCCGTGGGTGAGGCCCTAAAAAGACAGAAAACAAACAAACAAAAACACCACCAACTTATCATCTTACAGTTATAGAGGTAAAAAGTCCAAAATCATTCTGACTGGGCTTAAGTCAGGGTGCTGGGAGGTTGGCCTACCTTCTGGAGGCTCTAGAAAAAAACTGATTTCCTTACCCCTTTGCAGCTCCTAGGGGCGGCCTCCTTCCTCAGTTCGTGACTTGTGCACCACCCCCACCGACCGTGGCCACCATCACACCTCCTTTGAGTCTGTGCCTCCTGCCTCCCTTTTATAAGAACCCTTATTATTATTATTATTTTTTGTCTTTTTGTCTTATCTAGGGCCGCACCCGCGACATATGGAGGTTCCCAGGCTAGGGGTCTAACAGGAGCTGTAGCTGCCGGCCTTCGCCACAGCCACAGCAACGCGGGATCCGAGCCGCGTCTGCAACCTACACCACAGCTCACAGCAACGCCAGATCCTTAACCCACTGAGCAAGGCCAGGGATTGAACCTGCAACCTCATGGTTCCTAGTCGGATTTGTTAACCACTGAGCCACAATGGGAACTCCAAGAACCCTTATGATTACATTGACCCCCCCGGATAATTGAGGCCAACGTCCCCTTGCCAAGATTCTTCAGTTAATCACATCTGCAAAGTCCTTTTTGCCTTGAAAGGCAACATATTCACAGGTTCCAAGGATTAGGATATGAATATTTGCTGGGACAAGACAGGGCGGGGGACGCTATTCACAGACACGATCATTTTTTTCCTCTTGATCGTCCACAATTTACCTCTCCACCATCAATTCTCCTTATTCAAGATGAACAGGTCTGGGAGTTCGCATCGTGGCTCATTGGAAACAAATCTGACTAGTATCCATGAGGACAGAGGTTTGATCCCTGGCCTCGCTCAGTGAGTTAAGGATCCGGCGTTGCTGTGAGCTGTAGCATAGGTCGCAGACACAGCTTGGATCTGGCATTGCTGTGGCTGTGGTACAGGCCACTGGCTACAGCTCCAATTTGACCCCTAGCCGGGGAACTTCCATATGCCACGGGTGCGGCCCTAAAAAGACCAAAAAAAAAAAAAAAAAAGAACAGGACCATGTTTGCTTACATATATGGAAGAGTTTGCTTCCTTTTCCATCTGCTGTCATCCCACAATGTATATCTTGTTTTGACCAGATACACAAATCCACTTTTTCTTTTGCTCATTTTAGACATCCTTTTTTGGACTCTAATTTTATTTGTATCTTTCTTTTATTTTTTTAAATTATTTTTTATCTTTCTGTCTTTTAAAATGTTTCTTTTTTCCATTACAAAGGTGATTTTGCTCACTTTAGAAAATCAGGTTAAGTTTTATTCTTGCTTAAGTTTTGTTTATTTGGATAAGCAAAGTAGAAAACATCACCTTTAATTTCTTTTTTTTATTATTTTTATGGCTGCATCTGCAGCATACGGAAATTCCCAGGCTAGGGGTCGAATCAGAGCTGCAGTTGGAGTCTGTTCCACAGCCACAGTAACGTGGGATCTGAGCCACAGCTTGCAGCAACACCAGATCCTTAACCCACTGAGCGAGGCCGGGAATCAAATCTGCATCCCTACAAAAACTGTGTCAGGTACTTAACCCCCTGAGCCACAACAGAAACTACTCACCAATAATTTCTCAATCCCCAAATATTCATAGTTAACATTTTAAGTGAATTTCTTTCTCCATATATTGTTATTTTTGTTTTTCGTTTCTCTGAGTAGTGATTATGTTATCTTTGAATAAAATACTGTATCTTTTGTTTTACTGACACTGTAACAGAGGTGAAAGTTTTCAAACTAATAGATTTGCATTATTCACCTGTGGACAGTCTGTTTTTTGCTTCCCTATACACTCTTTGATAATATGTGACATTTTGTGGACATTTTTTTTTTTTCTGTTGTAGAGCACTGGGCCAATATAATCAGGAAATTTTGTGTTAATAACAAAGTCTCTGAGTTGTGTTAACCTAGATTTTGGCATTCAATAAATATATTTTTTTTTGTCTTTTTGCCTTATCTAGGGCCACACCCGTGGCATATGGAGGTTCCCAGGCTAGGGGTCTAACAGGAGCTGTAGCTGCCGGCCTTTGCCACAGCCACAGCAACGCAGGATCCGAGCTGCGTCTGCAACCTACACCACAGCTCACGGCAACGCCGGATCCTTAACCCACTGAGCAAGGCCAGGGATCGAACCCGCAACCTCATGGTTCCTAGTCGGATTTGTTTCTGCTGCGCCACGACAGAAACTCCAATAAATATAATTTTGGATTATTTTTCTTTTATATTGTACTCGTCCATACTGAAAACCACCTGTAACATTTTTATCTACTCAAACTTTAAATTCAGCTAAATCCAATATTTACTGAGCATGAACTGTTATACAAAGATGAGCCTCACAGTCCCTGTTTAAAAAGCTCATTTATGTAGTACAAAACCTATTAAACGAAGGCACACTAAGTATAATAATACATGTGCAATGACTATTCAGGGTGTACTGAATCACTTTTCTTTCAATTTATCCCAATTCAGTATCTGCAGCCTTTGCTGATCTCTAATTTATTTTCTTACTTTCGGACCCTCAGGCATTATTATAGGGTTATGACTAGACTCTTCTGTACTAAACACTCTGAGAAGTGAGGGAAGGGGCAGAGGTGCATTACTTTCAGTATGGACTTAAGTAATCAGCCTTGGCTTTGACCTTGACTTGGCCTTAATGGCAGAGTGGTCATGATGTGTGGCCACTGCACATTTGTTACTGAAATCTCTCCCTTCCTTCCCACAGCCCTTATTTCTGTCTTCCTGTGCCCAGTATCTTGCCAGGAACAACTCAAATGTTGAAGGGAATGAGCTCAAGTAGAGAGTCTGTCAACATTTCGCAAGAGATCTGCAGAGAATACTTGTTCAAGAGTTTTTGTGATTCACTAACTTTGGGGATTAAGAGGATGACTAAAACAAGGCTAAGTGTGAGACTGGTTTTTACAAATTTTCTTTGGTAGGCTTACAGTTAATTTTTTCCTCTTGAAAAATAAAGGCAAAGATCAAAGTTCAGGGAGTGACTATTTCAGCTCAAATTGCAAGATGAATTAAAAGATATTTTGTATATCCTAGTCGGAAAAATATTTTGATTTAGCAGATTATTTTAAGAGAGATAAAGCATGTGGTTGGAGGAAAAAGAGATTTCCTTGCCTCTAGAGTTCCGCATGTAACTCAGTTTCTTAATATTAGTGTTCAACTTGGGGGCAGCAACATGAATTAATGATTGCAAGTGGGAAGAGCTGATCATCTAGAAAGTACAGGGGCTAAGGAATTTGATCTTCAGCTGTGCTGGAGTTTTTGGCATTCCGTGTCAAAGATCTGAGTGGTGAGTCGGTGATAGAATTGTATATTTTCCGAGGTTGTATGAACTCTTGATACTTTGATCCTGAGAGTATAGCATCTAGGTCCATTCTTCAGTCCTTTCAGAATGTCTATCTAACATTCTTTACTACACTTGTTGTGCTAAATTAGTCTGTGAATCCTGTTTGAAACTAAGAATCCTGGTAGACACAGGAGGTATTTAAGAGAGAGAGGTTGAGATAAAGTTGAAATGGAGTCACTTTACCATTTGCTCCAGAAACAAGGGACAGTGGTGTGGTTAGAAAGAGAACTAGAGCTAGTATTCCAAAGCTGTCCGTGGTTCAAAAATGGCATCAGGAAATTTCTGCATGATCCCAGTGGGTTGCCTACAGTCTAACTGGATAGTATACCAGAGTGGGTTGCTATGGCACTGCTGTCTGTAACTGAATGACAACCATGGCATGTATAGATTAAGAAAATGGCTGCAAAATACTTGTTTCCCGCTATTCGTGCCTTTTGGTAGTGTGCTCTCACAACTGCTTTAGCCAACAGGCCGTTAGCAAACATTATGTAAACATTGGCTTGAACAGCCGTAGTACACTGGAGTTTGCCCTCTTCCTGCTTTTGGGACTTGGCTGTTGTATGAAAAATCTGGGCTAGCCTGCTAGATAACAAGGGGTATATGGGCTAGTAACCTCCACTGCCCCTGCCTAACACCAGATATGTGAACGGGACCTATGAGGCCACCCATTCCCCAGCTGGCTGATCTGCCAACTGACCATAAATGCATGACAGAGCCTAGCTTGCTCCCTTGAGCCTGGCCCAGACAGAAAAATCCCCAGCAGAATCATGAATGAAATAGTTGTTTTAGACCACTAAATTTGAGGGTGGATTATTATGCAGCTAAAGCTAACTGATACACATCAAGAGTTTAGAGGTTTCTCAGGCACCACTGGCAACTAAGATAGGGCCAAGTTGTCAAAAAACTGGTCAAAAATCACACCAGCCAAAATACTAGCAGCAGATACGCAGAACACATAGGAATGGGACCAGATCAATACCATAGTATAGACTCCATCTTTTCCCCCCAGTGCAATGAGGTACAGTAAGACCTACAGACTTCTTAGAAACAACAGTAAGTGCAAAGAAAATCTGAAATCTGGGTTCTTCCAAATGAAACTAAGTTTAAATCATTAGACTGAATGAAATTTACCAGATTGGACTAGAACTTAAATTTTATTCTATTAGTGGGGTAAATGAAAATATGCAAAATGTTAGTATAAAGATGACCCATATAGGCAAGATAATATTTCTATAAATTATTAATTTCTATGTAATTTATGATCATAAAAATTAGTGTCAATTAAATATTAATTATAAGAAGAATGTTTAAGTGACTTATGTAGCATTTGGTAAATTATTTCTCAAAGTTATTTAAAATGCTATTTGGGAAGATTACGTAACAGCATAGAAAAATATTTATGACGTAATATTAAGTGGAAAATTACATATAATACTATATATCCAGTATGACATATTTTTCAGATAAGTAACCTGTGCATAGAAAGTAGGCTGGAAGAAAGGACATATAATATTCAAAATGATTATATGTAATGGGTAATGAGACTAGACATGACATGGTCTTTCTATATTTTCTAAGTTATCTTTAGTGAAAATGAACTCTTTATAATGTTGATCTTGAAATATTTAAATTGAATTATATGACTTTTAAAGTTTCTTCTAGGTCTCAGATTCAATGATTCTAAGAGTCCAAAGCTATTCACTGAAAAATGGTTTCATGACATTTCATGCTTGTGCAATAATTTGTTACTTTCATTTTTTGCTTTTTGCTTTTTTTTTCTTTTTTGTCTTTTTAGGGCCATGCTCATGGCATCTGGGGTTAAATCGGAGCTGTAGCTGCTGGCCTACACCACAGCCACAGCAACGTCAGGTAAGAGCTGTGTCTGAGACCTACACCACACCTACACCTACACCACACCACAGCAACATATCAGATCCTTAACCACATGGCAACATTGGATCCTTAACCTACTGAGCAAGGCCAGGGGCCAGGGATGGATTCTGCATCCTCATGGATACTAGTCGGGTTCGTTAACCACTGAGCCATGACGGCAACTCCTATTTTTGTTTATTAAAGCCAGTGTCAGAGTTTGCACTGTGGCGCAGTGGGTTAAGAATCCGACTGCAGCAGTTGAGGTTGCTGAGGAGGCACAGGCTGGATCCCGCCCAGTGCTGTGGGTTAAAGGATCCAGTGTTGCTGCAACTGTGGTGTAGGTAGCAGCCGTGGCTACGATTAAATCCTTGGCCTGGGAACTTCCACATGCCATAGGTACAGACAAAAAACAAAACAAAACAAAAAACACATTGTCTAATAAATAAGAGTGTCACTCATGGTCAAATAACAATTCATTACTGGCTAGAAGAATCTACCTTTTTACGATGACTCTTCCATTTCAGAGTCATAAATAATAATCATTAATTCGTGCTGGTATTGTGAGATATAAATGAAGACTAAACTTCAAGACAAAATGGGAAGTATAGCCATTATAGTGCCTCTAACTTGTTGAACAAATGTAGACTCACAACAGAGCTACACATGTCTAGAGGGGAATGAAATTATCTTCTAGAACCCCAAGCCAGAGAAGAGAAGCTTCAGGTTTCCAAGAACCAAACATGTGCATTTAACTAATTTTTTGGTAGACTGGGTGGAAGTTGTTTTGTGGCAAAAGAGTTCTGGAAAACAATGTGATACCATAGACATGGACTTGTTCATTTTTCTTTTGAAGAATCATTCCACTTTGATTATTATTTATGAAATGAAGGAAGACTCTCAAGGGAAATGGAGTAGTAGAATAAGCCAGTACCTCTTCCTTACTGCACTAAGAATAGAGGGTCTTTTAGATACAAAGACTTTGAAACTTTAGTGCAGCAATACAGGAAAGTTCATAGGAGAGGAGCATACAAATGTGTGTGTGTGTGTGTGAAAAAGAACAGGATCGTTTGTTCTCAAATGTATAGCTGTTCAACCTGTGACCCACAGACTTCTGCTGGTCTGCAAATTATTTTTAGTCCCCAAATAGTCTTAACAAATTCATGCACAGGCACTTGATATAGGTTTGTCTTATTGGCTTATATTTATTCGTTCTCAGTGCTTCTTAAATGTTAATGCTAGCTTCAAAACTAAAGTATACACTTGCTAATTCTGGGGCCCTCTCTTATCAATCTTTGTATGCTCCCCAAATCTTCCCGGAGCACTTAATGTACCAATATTTCTTGGTACTTTGTTAACTCCTTTGTGTGTTGCCTTTTGATAAAGGGGTACAAAAAGCCTAGTGCAGGTGGCCCAATGTTTTATTATAGGTTTATTTTTAAATCATCTAGATTTTCATTAGAGCCACTTTTCCTCCTAATGACCAAAGAATCCTTCCGATGGAGGGGTAATTTCAAATGGCTGCTATTCCACTGTACTCAAAATCACCAGTGCTTCTCTGTGACCAAGGCCTTTGGAATCAGTTTCAGATCTTTGTGACTGATGGTAGG
Source organism: Catagonus wagneri (assembly GCA_004024745.2). Classification (NCBI taxonomy): domain Eukaryota; kingdom Metazoa; phylum Chordata; class Mammalia; order Artiodactyla; family Tayassuidae; genus Catagonus; species Catagonus wagneri. The sequence goes on from PVHT020000193.1 coordinate 17,871,124, forward strand.
TTTCTACAATTCACAGCTGCTGCAACATGAATTAATCATCTTCTGCAGTTTTGTTGGCGTGTCAAACTCACTGTGATACTTTCTCTCTTCAAAATAAAGAATTTACCGGGAGCACCTCAGTCTCATGCAAATACACTTCTGACCACCTGTTCCAACAATTAGCCAGACGTGGCCAGACAGGTTTGCGTCCCTGATTGCTTTTCATCTGGTGCCAGGAATATTACTGCTGCTGCCTTGTTGCTGCTGTGGCTACTATCAGTACAATAACATTACATATGTATAGCACTTTACAATTTACAAAGGAATTTCCAATCAGTGAGCCCACCCAATCTTCTCTAAAACCCATGAGGTAGGCATTATCATCACTTTTGTGAGAATTTGTGATTTCCACTTTCAAGGCCATTGTGATGATTGTAGATATAGAGAAGATGAGTAAGATGAGAGGAAAAGACAGAGAGAGGGGTGGCAGGAAGAGAGTGGTTTTTCTCATCAGCAGAATCTGACGGAGGTTGAAGAAATAAGAATGTGATTAAAGAAAATGTGTGCTGGTAGATCTGTGCTCTGGTATTGCTAGATATTGGAGAGGTTTAGGAAAGTGAGGCAGAAATTATTTCAGTAACACAGGTGTGGGTTTTCTTCCCTTCCTCCATCTCTTCTGCCATTAAGTTTTCTTTCTTTTTTTTCTTTTGTCTTTTTGCCTTTATCTAGAGCCACACCCACGGCATATGGAGGTTCCCAGGCTAGGGGTGTAACAGGAGCTGTAGCTGCGGGCCTTCGCCACAGCTACAGCAACGCGGGATCCGAGCCGCGTCTGCAACCTACACCACAACTCACGGCAACGCCGGATCCTTAACCCACTGAGCAAGGCCAGGGATCGAACCCGCAACCTCATGGTTCCCAGTCAGATTCGTTAACCACTGAGCCATGAAAGGAACTCCCTGCCATTAAGTTTTCTGAAGATTATCACACCAGGAAGCAAAGATAATGGAAGTACAGATACAGTATTTCACTTTTCCAATAGGCAAAGGGAAGGGCCACTACTTAAATATGGCACATTACTCAAATGCGAGTTGAGTATAATCTTTGCGGCGCTGGAGAAAAAGATGTGAGAGAATCTGAAAGAAGAGTGGGCAAAATCAAAGAGTAATTAAAATTGTTAGCTTCTATTAAATGGCTCAGAGAGGTTAAGTAATTTGCTGCATAGCATATAGCTATTGAAAGCTGAAGCTGAGATGTGAACCAGAGTGTGTTGGGTACCAAAGATGATCTTCATCCCACAAAATAGCACTCTGCCTCATCTGACAGGTCCACCAGAATAATACTTAGAGATAGAACCAAAACAGCTCAGGCATCTGATCTTCCTCATAGAGATGAGATTCCAGAATACACAGAGAACAGTCAGACTCTTTGGTTTCAAATTGAAAAACAAAGCCAAGGTTATAACTTAAGAGAAAATAGTTGGAAGATTATATAATCAGTAAAAGACAGTTTTCTTCACCCCTCAGCCTAGATGCAGATTCATAGTCGGGTCAAAAGGTAGACAAGTTCAGGAGTTCTGTTGTGCTCGGCAGAAACAAATGTGACTAGCATCCATGAGGATGTAGGTTCGATCCCTGGCCTTGCTCAGTGGATTAAGGATCTGGCATTGCTGTGAGCTGTGGTGTAGGTCGCAGATGCAGCTCGGATCTGATGTTGCTGTGGCTGTGGTGTAGGCCAGCGGCTACAGCTCCCATTCGACCCCTTGCCTTGGAACCCTCCATATGCTTTAGGTGTGACCCTAAAAAGACAAAAAAAAAAAAAAAAAAGGTAGACAAGTTGAGAAAACAGGACAGAGCTTGAACATTAATGCAGTTCCTGAAAAGAGGCCCTTTACCCTGACTATCCCTGCCAAAATTGGGCCAAGTCCTTGTGGGAAAGGGAGACTTGAACCCTAAGAACCCACTAAAGAATGTCTTAGGTTCATACTAGCAGTCACATTCAAAAGATACCATTGGTTTCAAGCACCATGTACTTAACTTTAATAAAGGATGAAGTGCCAGAAAATCAGCATACATACTGACAATCCAACAATGGTCTCACAACTCCCAGGTTTTATGGCTTCCAATGTCTTTAATTACTCCATACAGACATTAATCCCTTGCAAGGTCATGAGAGATAAGACAGCATATATTGACTGCTTCATATCAGAGACACTCTGGGGTCTCAGTGTTTATAATTTTTATTTATTTATTTATTTATTTATTATTATTATTATTTTTTCTTTGACTTTTTGTCTTTTTAGGGCCGCACCTATGGCATATGGAGGTTCCCAGGCTAGGGGTCCGATTGTAGCTGTAACCACTAGCCTACACCACAGCCACAGCAACTTGGGATCTGAGCCGTGTCTGACCTACACCACAGCTCACGGCAACGCTGGATCCTTAACCCACTGAGCGAGGCCAGGGATCGAAGCCGCAACCTCATAGATGCTAGTCGGGTTTGCTAACCAATGAGCTACAATGGGAACTCCTATCTCAGTGTTTATATTTTTATAGTACTGTAAACCTTTCAGGAGCATACAATTAGATTCCATTCTCCAATGTTTCTGAATCTCATCAATCACAGATTATGCTAAACAATGAATACTTTCAGTGACCATATACAGTTTGCCTGTATATCAGTGTTCAACACATAGGCAACCTCACTAGGACCCTTTTTAAATTTTGAATCTGGTATATTTCTATACATTTTTTGAGTTAGTGGTACAAGAAGTTAGACCATGGGTCAAATCTTCAAGCACCTTTGAGATGAGGGAACTTTTATAATGCACCTATTAATGGCATGTAGTCAAATGTGCCTGAGATATCTCTATAGAAATAAATTATGAGCCCACAGGACAGACCAGTAGCCAAAAAGACTTGATATCAACTTACTTAAAAAGCCTTGCCACTGGCCAAGGAAGATTTAGCAGGGACCTGTGTAGACTGATGACTGAAGAGCAGAATAGAATGAAGGGGGAAATAGAAGATGCCAGAATGGATATGTGATGGCTATCCACAGAGGATGACCTTCATCCCTCATGCTTAAATTCATGAAAGTCCATTGCCTAATGTATAGATGTAATCCCAAGGGGAAAAACTGATATACGTAAGAATTAGTTTTAGCCATCTGGTGCACTGTTGGGTTTCAGCAGGTTGAAATTATCTGCCTCAATTATTTACTCTCCATTTATCCATGACTTTTGCCATATAATTTGTAGCTTTTCGCACAGAAGGCTGAGAGCATACTTCCCTACACTCTGGCTTTGGATCTGAAAATATGGCTTGCTTTGGCTAATTGTGTGTTGGTAGAAATCAGAGTTTGCCAGTTTCAATCCTAAGCCTTGAGAGGCCTTAATGTTTCTGTGTACCCTCTTGAGCCTCTACCATGACCATGAGAAAAGCTTCCTCAACAGAGCTGCTGTTCCTTCTATCTGGACTCCAAAATACGCACAGGTGGGGTAGAGCACCCCTCAGCCACTCCTAGTAAGACCTGCAGCTTTAAGTAAAACCATCCAGCTAAACCCTGTTTAATTCAGCTTATAAACAATGCTTATTATTGTATTCCACTGAGATTTTGAGTTTGTTCCTTATGTTGAATTATTTTGGCAATAATGACTTACACAGGAATGCAGAATAGAAACTGAATTCAATTTCAGAAAAATAAGGCTAAACTTTTAGCACACAATTTTTGTGGACTGAGATTTATACCTCACATTTCAAAGTTTTAGGAAAATAAAACAAAGAAAAAACATGAAAAGATGGTCAACATTATCACTAATGAGGAAATGCAAATTAAAACCATAAAGGGATATCGCTACGTATCTATCAGAATGACTGCAATAAAAAAGAGCGGTAATACCAAATGCTGGCAAGGATGCAGAGAAACTGTATCATTCATACCTTACCAATTGAAATGTAAAAAGACATAGCCACTCTGGAAAACAGAACTAAAACTGCACTTACCATATGTATTAATTGGCTCAGGTTGCCATGACAAAATTTATTTTCTCATACTTTTGGAGGCTAGAAGTCCAAGTTCTGGTCACTTTGGTGAGAGTTCTCTTCCTGACTTACAGATGTCCGCCTTCTCAGTATTTTCTCACATGGCCTTTTCTCAGTGCATGCATAGGCAGAGTGAGGAACAGACAGAGTGAAAGCTCTCTGGTGTCTTTTTTCCTGTAAGGACAGTAATTCTATAGTTATCAGAGCTTCACTCTTATGACCTCATTTTAACCTCAATTATTTCCTTATTCCAAATACAGCCACACTGGGAGTTATGGCTTCAACACATGAATATTTGAGGGGACACAAATATTCAGTCCACAACACCATACAATCTGGCAGTTTATTCTAGAGAAATGAAAACACGTTCACACAAAAGTTTGTACTAAATGTTTATAGTAGCCTTACACATTACACATTAACTACCATTGAGGCTCCTAAGAAATGTGCCAGAGAAATACATTAACTCATTAATACCAACTAATGTTTTTAAGCAGCATTTCTCCCTATGTGGTGAATCAACTCTAGAGATCCTCTTTACCATTCTCTTGGAGTCAGATCTAGTATAATGGCTGAACAGATAATTTTTGAATCTCTCTCCTCTTGGCCTCAACACTTCTCATCATCTTCCTGAACTGTTCAGAGGCATATGGAGCTTTGGAGCCAATGAAATCATAAAAATTCCATCAAAAGCCTCTGTATGCTCTGGTTTAGAACACCCTTTTTTTTCAGAGGCCCCTGTCTTCCCTAACCAAACTAAGTCCTCTAATAGGTGACCTAAGGAGGTGGAGAAGAGGGGAGAGGGTGTCTGCCACCATTTCTGGTTCATGACGAGATATTAATACAAACCACCTATGCCCTTGAGCATTTCTAATCCTTGAGGATTTCTTAATCCCCTATATAACTTTGTTATTTGATATTGATTTCTACTAGGTCCTTTCTTTGAGATATTGGCCCAATATATTTCATGGACTGGCTAAGTATTCTTCATGTACTTCATTCATTTGTTCATTAACCCATCTATTCATTCATTTAATCAATTTGGATTGGACTCTTCCCAGGTTTTACACACTCTCCTAAGCATAGTGTTGGTATAGTATATTGAGCAGCTTCAGGACACAGAGAGTAAATAGGTAAAAAAAAAAAAGTAAAAAAATCACAAATCATAGAAAGTGTTATGAAGGAAAGAAGTAGAATGCTATAATAGCAAATAATAAATGTTCTTTGAGGGCTGATTTGGATAGGGCGGTTAGTTTGTCTAACAAGAAGATATTTAATTGATTCCTAAAGTATAAGAAGGTAGGTATGTGGTTATTCAGAGATTTCTGGAAGAAATTACCCTCTTCCAGGGAAAGGCAATTTGGTATATTGGAAAAAGCAAGGGCTCTGGGATTGAATGAGGTCAGTCTGAAGATTTCTTTAGCCTTTCATCTGCTGTGTAGTCACAGAAATTTTCGTAACACTTATGAAGCTTGGTATATAATAATACTTATTAGTATTAATTTGGATGATTAAGTGGATAATTCCTATAACACTTCTACTATTCTTCATAAACATCAATCCCCTAAATCCTCCTAAATAAAGGAATCACTTTTTAACATGTTTATAGAGGAATTTGCAATATTTTTAATGCATCTATAGTATGCTTTACATGTGCTATGTACCACAACAGTTAAATATCTTGACTTCACATGTGGAAAACTGAAAGTTAGATAAGTTTAATGGCTTTCTCAATGCCACACCAACAACACAAAGAGTGAGCACAAATCTAGTTCAGCACATCAGCTTCCAAGTTCCCTAAACACAATAGGTAGAACTGTGAGCAAGGTGAGGGCTGCAACAGCATCATATTCATCTTCAGTTGCATTGTGATAAGCCTGGCACATAAGAGGATCCGATAGTGTTTGAAAACTAATAGTGCGAATACTTTTACTCCTCCTCCTCCTGGAATTTTTTTTCACAGTAAAATTTTAAAATTAATATATATATATATATATATATATATATATATATTTCATTTTATGGCTGAACTCATAGCATATAGAAATTCCTGGGTTAGGAATTAAATCCAAGCCCCAGTTGTGACCTACCCCAGATCCTTTAACCAACTTTGCCAGGCTGGTGATTGAACCCACACCTACACAGAGATCAGAGACTCTGCAATCATATTCTTTTCTTTTTTTTTCTTTTAGGGCCACACCTGCGACATATGGAAGTTCCTGGGCCAGGGGTCAAATTGGAGTTGTAGCTGCCAGCCTATGCCACAGTCACGGTAACACCAGATCCGAGCTGCATCTGTGACCTACACCGCAATTTGCAGCAACACCAGATCCTTAACCCACTGAGCAAGGCTCCTGGAATTTTTACAGAAGAAAAAAGGGAGGAAAATGTTGCAAAAAGTCCATTTTGAATGAAACCAGGAGACAAATAAACCTCAGACTCCAAAATACATTATATTTACATGCATTTGTGTAATACATATATATACACATATATATATATACACACATATATATATATCACATTATTTAAGTCTACACAAGGAAGCTGAGGTTGAGTAAAGTATATAGGAGGAAGTGGACCAAATAATGAGAATGGTGAGAGGAACTAATAATGGTAGCCCTTAGAAAATGCCAGAAAGGAAGGTGGGGGGCTTACTCAGACGTGCTAAAGCAGTATACACTATTTGTAATCGTAAGTGCAGAACCAAGCCATCTGCCCTAGTGGCAGAAGCTCTCAGAAGTCCAGTTTGGGTCAGAGAGTTAGGGGAATTGGGGCTACACAGATAATCACACAGATGCGACACAACTGCAGGAAGCAATCTGTCTCTGTGGTAGCAGAGGCGAAGCCTTTGTTTTATGAAGCTGCTCTTACCCCCTATTATTCCCCTCACCACCACCCCCACCCGCTATAAACATGTACTGGAAATAGCTGATCCATGTAACTGTAACTTAATCAATTATGAGTAACAGAAAAGAAGCAGGTACAAAGACACCATACAAAAAATGTCTGATAGAGCAATAAAGGTTACCAATACCTGAAAACATTCACCAGAGAAATGTTGCCTTAGGGAGTTCCCATTGTGGCTCAGCAGTAACAAAACTAACTGGTATCCATGAGGATGCGGGTTCGGGTTCGATCCCTGGGCTTGCTCAGTATGTTAAGGATCCGGTGTTGCCGTGAGCTGTGGTCTAGGCCACAGAGGTGGCTCAGATCCCGTGTTGCTGTGGCTGTGGTGTAGGCCAGCAGCTACAGCTCCGATTAGACCCCTAGCCTGGGAACCTCCATATGCCATAGGTGTAGCCGTAAAAAGAAAAAAAAAATGTTGCCTTAAAACCAAGGAAAACTGTGACTGATGGACATAATTGGTGCCTGCTCTATCCCCATTTGCACTCACAGTTCTGGAACACACTGATGGCATTTCGCTACAAGCTCCTATGGCTTCATGACAGCTTTCTCTGGTTGCTCTTCCCACATGTGAGGCCAGGTGGCCAAGAGTTCATGTCCCCAGGGGCAGCCTTCAATCAATAACAGACTCACCCACTGGAAATGTGAGGGGAAATTCTGAGATGTGTTCTACATCTTTATTACTCAACACTACCTGGGATCTTGATAGAATTACAAAATCTCAAACTCGCTGAACAAGAATTTTTATTGTTGGATTTCCCTCTGTGGCTCAGCAGTAATGAATCCAAATAGTATCCATGAGGATACGGGTTTGATCCCTGGTCTCGCTCAGTGGGTTAAGGATCCAGTGTGGCCATGACCTGTGGTGTAGGTCACAGATACAGCTCAGTTCTTGCATTGCTGTGGCTGTGGTGTAGGCTGGCAGCTGTAGCTCTGATTAGACCCCTAGCCTGGGAACCTCCACATGCCATGGGTATGGCCCTAAAAAAAAAAAAAAAGAAAGAAAGAAAGAAAGAAAGAAAAGAAAGGAAAAAAGAATTTTTTTTTTTGGCTTTTTAGGGCCACACCTGCGGCATATGGAAGTTCCCAGGCTAGGGGTCGAATCAGAGCTACAGCTGCCAGGCCTAAGCTACAGAGCTGCATCTGTGTCTCACACCACAGCTCACGGCCACATGGGATCCTTAACCCGCTGACCAAGGCCAGGGATCAAACCCACAACCTCATGGTTCCCGGTCAGATTCATTTCTACTGTGCCACAATGGGAACTCCAAGAATTTGTATTTTAAAAAGATCCCTAGGTGATGTGTATGTCTTTAAAACCTGAGATTTGCTATTATACACAGAGGACTGTTATACCTAGAGGACTCCAGCAGGATAGAGACCCACCGTCCACAGTAGTAACCTGCTTATTAATGTACCACATATCGGCTGCCATCCCTACCTGGCCTCAGGTTCACGCCCATGTTTCTTAGGATCATCTGCCAGATAAACAACTTGCTCTCACATCCTTGTCTGAGGGAATTCAATCTATGACTTTGAACATTTTACCAATAATTAAAAAATAATGAAAGCAATTGCTACTCTGAAGAAGAGTCACAGAGAAGGAATGTATTACTCAGGAAGACGATGACAGTCAGGCATCAGAAAGATAACTGAGTTGTCAGAGCATGGTAGAGTATCAGAAGAAAAATGGCTGAATTTCACAAATAAAGATGGAATTGGAAGGAAAGCAAGAGATCACAGATATAACTAACGATATTAGAGTAAACAGGGGAGAAATGGAAGATAGAAATGAAAACAGTAAACCTAATGAAGCAGAAATAAAAAACATAGTTAAAAGAGATTAGAGAGAAAATACTAATTTTAGAAAACAGCCAAAGGAAATCTAATACATGCATAAATCCTAGGAGAAGAAAAACAAAACATGGAATGAGACATTGTTTAAATATGTAATAAAAAAACTTTTCTTAAACAAAAGAATATCTTTACACTGTGTCCTAGGGGGGGAAAAACAAACGTAGAATGGTCTGCATTAAAACATGTCCTGGTAAATTTTTTTTTAGGGCCACACTCAAGGCATATGGAGGTTCCCAGGCTAGGGGCTGAACTGGAGCTATAGTTGCTGGCCTACGCCACAGCCACAGCAATGTGGGATCCGAGTTGTGTCTGTGATACACCATAACTCATGGCAATGCCAGATCCTTAAGCCACTGAGCGAGGCCAAGGATCGAACCTGTGTCCTCATGGATACTAGTCAGATTCCTTTCCGCTGAACCCAATGGGAACTCCGACCTGGTAAATCTATCAGACCGTAAAGATAAATGAAGAATCCAAATTTGAAAATCTTTACTAATATACATACACCCACACCCCAAATATTTTTCTCATGTGAAAATTCATAAGTAGAATATGAAAATTCTTTTTTAGTGCAGCACCTATAAAAATATATATAGGAGATTCATATATATATGAATCCATTGGGCAATCATGCCAAAAAAAAAAAAATGAAGTCACTGAGGCTGGCCTCAGGTTTCCATAGCATCAGTCCTGGCCAAAAGACAATGGTGAACTTCCTACAAAATACTCAAGGAACAAAAGAATGAACCAAGGATTTTATATCTAGCCCAGCTAGAAACAGAAAGTAATTATGAATATGCAAGAATGCAAGGGGTATTTTTATCACAAGCGCTTCTTAAGAAAATTATAAGAGGATAAACTTCAGCCAACCGATAAATGACTAGATAAAGGACTAGTGGTGAGCACCAAGTATATTTTATTTTACTTATTTTACTAATTTTTGCTTTTTATCTTTTTTGTCTTTTTGCCTTATCTAAGGCCACACCTACGGCATATGGAGGTTTCCAGGCTAGGGGTCTAACAGGAGTTGTAGCTGCCGGCTTCGCCACAGCCACAGCAACGCGGGATCCGAGCCGCGTCTGCAACCTACACTACAGCTCACGGGAACGCTGGATCCTTAACCCACTGAGCAAGGCCAGGGATCGAACCTGCAACCTCATGGTTCCTAGTCGGATTCGTTAACCACTGAGCCACTATGGGAACTCCATCACCAAGTATATAGTCCATCACCAAGTAAATGCACAGCTAATACTAAAACACATGTGGGGATTAGGAAGACAGATGATAATATAAATGTTATATTTCCAAGCAATGCTGGAAATAATGCACATAATGTGAGAAGAAAGGAGAAAATTATGTTTTTTTGGACTGCTTTAACAAGGAATCAAATGCATCATTTTGGACTTTCAAATAAAATCATAGAAATATAAACATAAGCAACAATGTACAAAGATAAGCATCGAGATAGAGAATATTATTTAAGAAATAATTGGTGAACAACAAGAAGGAAAGGGAGGAGAAAAATGTAAATGAGTTTATTTATAAATTTCATATGAATAATTGCTTTGAACAATCAATTTTTTTTAGTTAAAATGTATCAGAGCGTTCTTAGTACAAAACTATTCAGTTGCAACGCACTAGGGAAGACGATTTGAAGGTCTAAACGTGACAGTGTAATTGCAACAAGGAATGATTTTATGAATGGACTGGAGTTTGTCATTTAGGTAGCATTATATGAGATTTAAACCACAGGGCTCCACATTGCTGAAAGGATACATGATTAAAATAGCTTTATAATGCATGTATTTACTTCCATTAAAAACTTATACACAAAGCAATTGTGAAGTACACTGTTATGATACTATAAATTTTCCTTCCAAGGAAGGATAAACATTTAGGTAGCTAGATGGAAGGGTTGTATTTGCCACTCGTGAGTAGCTCATTATTATAACAATTGTGCTCATTTAGAACATGCTGTAACAATCAACTTCATACAATTACTTTGAGCTAAGTTATCTCATGGAAAGTACTATAAGATTAAAGGCTTTCATTTGTAGAACCCATAACTAATTTCGAATTAGTGTTAAAGAAATCCATAAACTCATTGCATAAACAGCTAATCTGGATACCTCAGAAGATTCAAGGATAAACACTTCCATTGAAAGAAAATTCTTGCTGAAAATGTGCTTTATAAAATTTTCTTTCATAGTGTTTTCTGCTTTCTGGAGCAGGCAATGATTTGTGAAGTTATATAACGGGCCAAGAAAACTCACTAAGCTAGTGACTTACAGGCACCAGAAGTTCTGAAGCAGCCATCTAAGGCATCATATTTGGCATACTAATTATCTAAATTGAGAGAAAGAAACTTTACTCATCCATATATTCAATTAATATCAGTCCATTTGCTCCTACACAAAGAAGTGATTAGAGGTTCTCTAACTTTCAAATGTGAGTACCTTCTAAGCATCAAAACATTTTAAGATCCACCCAGGTGGTGAGAAAATGCATTATTGCAAATTACTCCTACGGATTCCACAATGCTGTAATGGCTATCTGCTATTTTTGCTGGTCAGCATCCCTTCCCTTTACTTAGGTCACAGTACCCTAGTTTTCCTATGGTGAACCATCCCTCCTTTTCTACTCAGTCCATTCATTTTGGATGATTTTGATTCAATTCTTGTCTTCAAGGGTGGGCATGTAACTCAAGCCTGGCCCATCAGAGCATCTCATTTCCTTGGCCACAGTAATTACTTCAGGATGTACGTGGGCTCACCACTTTGAGATGGTCTTTGAACATCTTTGTTGGGATTATTGAGACTGAGATAGTCCCTTTTTTCCTGGACTGTTGGGATTTGCCTATATAAGCCTTTAGCTCTTGGCTACCACCTTCACAATAATAAAGTAACCATGAGAATAAAGCTCAACGACAGGAGAGAAAAAGCTGAGATATTTAAAGAGATGGAGTACTATTTTCATGGTTTGGGCCCCACAACTATTCACACCTGAATTTACTCATATATTTTTCAGATATATGAACCTTTAAATATAATTTTTAGTTTGAATTAGGTTTCTCTTGAGTCTCTTTTAATGTAAATGCTTTGAGATGATATTTTATTTTATGAATTCCAAGAGCAATAATTCATAAAATATTAGCACAAATATTCATGAGACCTATTATTTAGTTCATGAGAAATTAATATGCTGTGTGTTTATGAACGTGAAGACCTTCTGCAATTAACTACCACAAGGGGTCAAAGATCTATGGCTTTGTAACCATTTTAAGCTAAATTTTGGAGGTCATACAGATACAGATTAAGGTCACATTAATACAACTAAAGTGCAGAGTAGAAGATGATTATCTAGAAAATCTAGTGAGGCTTAGAAAGCTAATCAACACTGCATCTTCTGTCTCAGTCAACATAGTCTCAAAGTCAAATATGGCTTGCATCTAAAAAATACGCACTGCAGTTAGATGGTGTTTTACAGTGACTGAAACTATTCCAGGGAATGCACTACAATTTTACTTTAGCAGGTGGAATATTTAGAACTTCCATAAGCCTACAAAGTATTTTTCATTAAAATAAAATAACTTCATTCTCAATGTTGACTAAGAACAAATCACGAGAATGTTACAGAGCTATACCTTTTTTCTTTCAAGCATTGCTTTATTACTCTGTAAATTTGTCAGGCAAATCTACTTCTTTCCAGGTGCCTCCAAACACATTATTTCAATTAATTCTAACAGTTATTCTGTAAGGAAGTACACTAGACGTTAGTGACATTTTGTTGAGTTCTATGGTGGGTGATGCATAAGCACATATACATACTTTAAAGTAACACTATAAGGTATTACTATAATTATTTTATACACAAGAAAATTAGGGCTCAAAAGGTAAATAAGATGTTCTAGTTCACATATTTAATACAAAGCAAAGCTTGGATTAATACAAATTTTTCAGGACTCAAGATCCTATCTATGTTTGACCTTGTTTTGTACTTCTAATAGACCTAGGTAGGGTCTATGTGTTTGAAGCAGAATTAATGAATGTAGCTTTGTCTAATTGATGAGTGTTGGGCATATCTTAATTTCTTGCCTCTACATTGACTGGAATTATTGAAAACGATCATCTTTATGTGATTCTACTGCACCTCAATGGATTCAATCAAAACATTCTTTCCTTCCTCTTCCTTCCTTTCCTTCCTCCTCCCTTCCTTTCCTTCTTGTTCTTGTTCTTCATTTGTCATCCCCCTCTTCTTCCTTTCCCTCCCCCTCCTTCTGCCTCTCCTCCTTCTTCTCTTCCTGTGGTGATGATTTGGTGGAGGGCAAATCTTGCTTTGCTAACTTGCCAACTTTTTATTCTATTCCTTAGTCTGATAAAAGTGACTTTTATTTTTTTTTGTCTTTTTGTCCCTTTACGGCTGTACCAGCGGCATATGGAGGTTCCCAGGCTAGGGGTCTCATCGGAGCTGTAGCCACCAGCCTACGCCACAGACACAGCAACGTCGGATCGTTAACCCACTGAGCGATGCCAGGGATCGAACCCACAACCTCATGGTTCCTAGTCGGATTCATTTCCGCTGCGCCACGATGGGAACTCCAACTTGAGTATTTTATATGATTTCTTTTTCTATCCTTTCTTAGCATATGTTATACTTTAAAAAAAATTTAAGTGGATGCTCTACGGTGTGCAGCATAAATTTTTAACTAACCCAAGACCACTTGCATAATACACTATACTACTTCAAGGTAATGTGAGTATTTTGTAGTAACAAAATAATCCTAATTCCTCCCTCTTGAACCTTTTGTCATTGTTCTCATTCATCTCATATATGCATGTATATATGTTGCTATATATAGTTGGTATTATTATTTTGAGTAAATTGCTATGTTAGTGCAATTAAGAATAACTAAATTTTTTTAAAATTTTACTTTCACTTATTTCTTCTTCAATGTTCTTTCTTTCTTTATGTAGATCTGAGTTTCCAACCTGTATTATTTTTCTTTATTCTAAAAAAACTTTTTAAAAATGTTTTTTGCAAGGCAAGTCTACTAACAACACATGCCCTCGTTTTGTTTGAGAAAATCTTTCTACTTCATTTTTAGAGGATAATTTGGCAAGATACAGAATTCTAGGGTTGTTTTTTCTCTCTCAACACCTTAAATATTTTACTCTACTCTCTTCTTATATCCATGGTTTTGGAGAAGTTGAATGTAATTCTTTGTTCCTCTACAGGTAAATTATTTTTCCCCCCGTCTTCCTTTATGATTTTATCTTTGATATTCTATCATTTGAAGATAATACACCCGGCTATACTTTTTTTTTTTTTTGGCATTTATCTTGCTTGGTGTTCGCTGAGCTTCCTGAATCTGTGGTTTGGTGTTTGACATTAATTTGCGGAAAATTCTCAGTCAATATTGTTTCAAATATTTCTTCTGTTCCTTTCACTCTTTCTTCTCCTGAAATTATGTGTATGTTACACCTTTGGCAGTTGTCCCACAGTCCTTGGATGAGAAGGCATTCTATAGTCTTATGATTAGATATTGGTCTTTCAGAGAGTCTGTGCCTCTGTACTGTGAACTTCAAAAGTATTTCTCAATTTTTTTTCTCTCCCCTTAGGTGGGATAGGATGGTTAAAGTGGGCTGAAGTTGGGTATTTCTCTTCTCCCGTGTGGAAGGTAATAAAGCTATTTATTTTCTCCCTCACCCAAAATTCTTGTCTCTGGTTCTCTATTTGGCACTAGTGGACAGAGGCTGAGTTTCGGCAACACAGTCACTTTTCTGTCTCTTCAGCCTTTGGGGTACTGGTTTGCCCTGTGTCCTCTTCTCTCTTATGAATCCAGAAGGAGTCATTGATATTTCAGTCTGCTCAGCTTTTCCTTTGCTGTTAATGAGTGACCTCCAAGCTCCTTACATGTGGAACTTGAAACTGGAAGTCATTATGTCTCTTTATATTTCTTAAATTTGGACCATCCTTCCCATTCCCCTTGCTGACGCCCCGGTTTGAAGTTTCATTATTGGGCTATAATAGCCATCTTGTTATTGTCCATCTGATGTCTCCTCTAGTGCAAACTCATATCACTTTCAAATTTATCTCAAATGCAACCAACCTTTTCTTTTCTTTCTTTCTTTTTCTTTTTCACTTTTTACGACCCCACTCGCAGCATATGGAGGTTCCCAGGCTAGGGGTCCAACTGGAGCTACAGCTGCTGGCCTACACGACAGCCACAGCAACATCAGATCTAAGCCAACTCTGCAAACTACACCACAGCTCATGGCAATGCTAGATCCTTAACGCACTGAGCAAGGCCAGGGATCGAACCCACAACCTCATGGTTATTAGTTGGATTCATTTCCACCGTGCCATGATGGGAACTCCCCATTTTCTTTAACTACAGTGCCCTAGTTAAAGAACATTCCCAGTCCTGGTTAGTTCGGAAGTTACTTCTTTCCCTAAGCATTGCTGCACTTTGGACAACTTTTTAAGACAATTATTTATTATTCTGTACATTTATATTATTTGTGTACATCTCTCATTGTCCCTGCTAGATTGGGAGTTCTCTGAGGAAAGGGGTTATTCATATCTGTAATCCTTACAATCCTTACTAAATGTAATCCTTACATTTAGTTTATGCTTTTTTGAATGAAAAGTGATGAAATCTTAGGTTTGGATTATTTCTCTTATGGTGACTGGAAAATTAAAGAATAGTTGTGTGTATTCATTTTAACCTCTATTCTGAACCTCTTTTAAATTTATGATTATAATTTTAATTTATGATTATAAGGAGTTAAGGAATAGAAAAGCGTTTGTCTTTGTTCTTTCTGCTATTAAGGCACTGTTGAGGGCTGTTTTTAAAGCATGCAGATAGACAGAAGGGAGAGTTCTATAATATTTTAAAATTTAGATAGAAACAGTATAAATCATTTCTGGAGGTGACATAGTACCCCACTGTAGTACTGTATCTGAGAGGGTTGTTAGATGAAAGTAATATTTTCTAAATTCAAACTGACATGGGAACAGTTAAGTCTGATTTGTGAGCTACTGAAGTGTCATCTTTTATTCTTCTCAAAGACCTTAACAACTTGAAGGTGAGAACAAAGAGAAAGAAAGAAATGGAGGCTCATTTATTTTTCTTGATGTAGAAATTGATGTTCCTCAAAATCTTCTCTTGAATGACTTGCAATGATACAATTGACGGGTCATAAAAATGTTCACAGAGTTTTGACATATTGGGTCACATTTTAATTTTATTTCTGGTAGATTTAGGGATTCAGCTCTCTTTTCGTGGATGGGATTGTGCCCCACTAACAGTGGTGGTATAAATGACCACTCGTACCACAATCTGCCATAATTTCCTAAATATGTTTCCCATTTTATTTTGAGTATATGCATCCAATCTCACATTTTGTTTATTTATAAAAATATTTTTCTTCACTAAGGGGCCAGAAGGGGAAAAAACTCACTTCATAAGCTCTTCTAAGAATTGAAACATATCCCTACTTCTGATGGAAGTGGATAGTGCTCTGAACTGCAGAAAATGAAAATGTGAAAAAACTGAGTATGACAAAATATTTATTATGCTTTTTTATTGTAACTGCATGATAGAGGTCATGAATATTGTCTTAATATTTCAGAGATAATTATCACAAGGAAGTTATTTGTGGGTTTTTTTGGTATCTACTTTTTCTGTTTCTTCATTCACTTATCCACCAAATATTCTGAATGCTACTCTATACCAGATAGAGCTCTGGGTGCTGGCATTCAATGATGCCTTCCTAATTGATGGGGTGACACCTCCACTCCCAATGTCATCTTTACCCACTACACAATATCCAGCACTGACTATGGAGGCTAACATTTTATCTTTTGCCTGTTTTTATTGTGTTTTGCATAGTATACAGGTGACAAAGTGATTCTCAGAAATTTATCATGATGTGAAGACATGTAAGCCTGATGCAAACTGAAGTTAGTTTTATCCATGCCAGTGGGGCAACTACTTCAAATAAAAGTTTCCATGAAGATTGATACAGTAGTTCTGTTTCAATTAAGAATGAGCCTCTTCAAGAATATACAATGGAGGAAAGACAGTTTCTTCAATAAGTGGAACTGGGACGCTACATGTAAAAGAATGAAATTGGAACATTCCCTAATACCACATACAAAAATAAACTCAAAATGGATTGAAGACATAAATGTAAGGCTGGATACTATACAACTCTTGAGGCAGAACACTCTGACATAAACTGTAGCAATGTCTTTATGGATCCACCTTTAAGAGTAATAAAAATACAAGCAAAAATAAACAAATGGGACCTAATTAAACTTAAAAAGCTTTTGCATAGCAAAGGAAACCATCAACGAAATGAAAAAACAACCCATAAATGGGAAAGAAATCTTTGCAAATGAAGCAACTGACAAGTGTTGCTTTTCCAAAACTTACAAACATCTCATGCATCTTTATATCAAAAAAAACCAAACGACCCAATCAAAAAATGCTCAGAAGTTCTAAGCAGACATTTCTCCAAAGACAGATGACCAAAAAGCACATTAAAAGATGCTCAACATCACTAACTGTTAAAGAAATCAAAACTACAATGAGGCAACACCTCACACCAGTCATAATGGCCATCATCAAAAAGTCTACAAACAATAAATGCTGGAGAGGGTGTGGAGAAAAGGGAACCCTCCTACTCTGCTAGTGGCAATGTAGATTGGTGCAACCACTGTGGAGAGCAGTATGGAGGTTCCTTAAAAATCCAAATATAGAACTACAGTATGATTCAGCAATCCCATTCCTGGGCATATACTTGGAGAAAACCATAATTCGAAAGGATAATATACCCCAATGTTCAATGCAGGACAACTTACAATAGTCAAGACATGGAAGCAAACTAAATGTCCATCAACAGAGGAATGGATCAAGAAGATATGGTACTTATACACAATGGAATATTACTTGGCTATAAAAAAGAACAAAATAATGCCATTTGTATCAATATGGATGGACCTAGAGATTATAATACTAACTGAAGTCAGAGAAAGACAAATATCATACGATATCATTAATATGTGGAATCTAATAAAAAGATAATACAAAATAACTTATTCACAAAACAGAATCAGACTAAAAGATTTTGAAACCAAACTTATGGTTATCAAAGGGGAAACACTGGGGTGAGGGATGGATTGGGAGGTTGGGATTGGCATATGCACACTACTATATATGAAATAAACTGGTAACAAGCACCTACTATACAGCTTGGGAAATTTTTTTTTTTTTTTGGTCTTTTTGCCTTTATGTAGAGCCGCACCCACGGCATATGGAGGTTCCCAGGCTAGGGGTCTAACAGGAGCTGTAGCCGCCGACCTTCCCCACAGCCACAGCAACGTGGGATCCGAGCCGCGTCTGCAACCTACACCACAGCTCACGGCAACGCCGGATCCTTAACCCATTGAGCAAGGCCAGGGATCGAACCCGCAACCTCATGGTTCTTAGTCGGATTCGTTAACCACTGAGCCACGAAGGGAACTCCTGGGAAAATTTATTCAATACTCTGTGATAGCCTACATGGGGAAAGAATCTGAAAAAGAATGGATATATATGTACATGCATGGCTGATGAACTTTTCTGTACACTTGAAACACAATATTTTAAGTTACCTATACTTTTATATTTTAATAAAATTTATTTTATAAAACCAAAAAAACCCACTCACAGATGTTGAAATCAAACGTATGTTTACCATAGGGGAAACTGTGGTGAGGAGGGATAAATTAGGAGGATGGGAATAACATATACACACTACTATATAAAATAGATAATTAACAAGAACCTATTGTATAGCATAGGGAAATTTATTCAATAGTTTTTAATAACCTATATGGGAAAAAAGAATGGATATATGTGTATGTATAACTGATTCACTTTGTTGTATACCTGAAACTAATACATTATCAACTATACTCCAGTAATTTTTTTTTTAAAAAGAATGAGCCTCTTTATGACAGGACTCATGTCTTACTCCTAGCAGCTGCTTCACTAGTCCTGAGAACAGAGTTCTTGGTTTCTTTCTCAGAGGGAACATTTGCTAGCATCACAGCTCTCACAATGCATCTTAGGAGATGGAAAATTTTAGTTTTTTCATACATATGAACAAGTGATTGTCTTTTGTATACCTCTTGTTTGACTACTGAGTTTTCATTATTTTTCCCTCCCGAGGTCACCTGAAAGAAATCCCTCCTCTATCCACAAACTCCACATTTTATTTGGTCTTTATAAATAGCTGTTACCTGACTGATTGTAAGAAACTCTTAACTAATTTGACCCCCTTTTGTCCCTGCCTGAGTGGCTTTTTAAATTTTTTTATTTTTTTTTGAGAAAGCTGATCTAATCATGTCTTTATCCAGGTTTAAGTTTCCAATGGCTTTTCAAGGCCCACCTTAGTTACAGAAGCTCCTCTGACTGCCCTTTTCCCTCCCTCCTGAGACACAGAGTCTAGATCTCTGTCTTCCTCACTTAGATTCTGAGCATGTTGAGGGCAGAGATAATGTCCTTTTTATCTTTGCCTTTCCAGCACTGAGCATGTTGCTTGGCAATAATTACATTTGCTGAACTGAGTTAAACAAATATACTGGAAGTTCCTAGTGAAGTCCTGAAGAATTTTATAGGAAACATTAAGTTCTTTTTATGTTTTATGAATCTGAACCTTTTCAGCAACCACTTGTAACTTGGTAGCATACTCTTAGTCCAAATAATAAGTCATCATATAGTAATTCAATGAGTTCTGTGGTTTTTTTTTTACTCTTGCTAAAGCATAATTGATCATTTACAATATGATAGATTTTAGAAGACATAACGCAGTTATCAGATAACCCTCATCTACGTCCATTTTGTCCTATTTATCCTTCCCAGCATCTATTTACAAAAAAGAAACAGTTCACAGACATAGAGTATAGACTTGTGGTTGCCAGGTGGGAGCAGAGAGGGAGAGGGGTGGAATGGGAGTTTGGGGCAGGTAGATGCAAACTATTACATCCAGAATGGATAAGCAATGAGATACTACTGTACAGCACAGGCAACTACATTCAATCTCTTGGGATAGACTATGATGCAAGATGAGAAAAAGTTTACCTATATCTATATCTATATCTATATCTGCACCTATATATGGCTGGGTCACTTTGCCATATAGAAATTGGCACAACACTGTAACTGAACTATAATTTAAAACAAATACGAAATAAGTAAATTTGAGGCTGTTCTTCCTTGGGCAAGTCCTTCCAAAAATACATTGTTTGAAATGGATCTTTTGAGCTCAGGATCAATCAGAATTTTAGCAAATCTCACAATAAAAGCGGAATCCAAAGGAAGTCCATTTACTTGCTTTTCCCCACAGAAGGAGAGATAAGTGAACTTCCTAAGGGCTCTGTGTTCAGAGAAAATGATCTCTAGATGGTAGTTTTTGGAGCTCACTTAGTGAAAAAGTGTTTCTCAGAAAAGGCTTGACTTTGTTGAGTCACATCACCTTTCTGCTTTCATCTCCCTTTTTTTCCCTGTTCACATTTTTCAGAGCTTCTCTCAACCCCGTGGACATCAAAGTCATGCAGCTCAATACTGTATTGAATGCTCTGTACTGTATTCTCTATAGTGTATCTGTATATTGTATCCTCTATACTGTATCTGTATTGTAATATTCTATACTGTATTGTATACTCTGTACTGTCTACAGGCCACTCCCCACACCCTAATAGAGCTAATGTATTAATGGACTGAAGGATTATTTGAGATTTCACACTTTAAGAAGGGCTTCTGGACAAGAAAATGCTCTAGACCAAGTGTGGTGCCTCCACTTGTGGATATTCAGGCACTGTAGCAAACTAAAGGGAAAGAAGATTTCACGTGTTATCTCAGATCACATTACAGAAGCCTGGGACCAAGAGAGCTTTTTGCTTTCACAAACATTGTGGGAAACTCAGTGTGAAGTGAAAGATGAGAGGATCTATTAGGCATTCCTGATTTGAGAGTTTATGGTATGGCTTTTCAAACTGTGCTCATCAGTACCTAGGGATTTTGTGGAAGATTTTCAAAGGTCATCAGGTGACATGAAGGGGACACCAAGAAAACAAGTAGGTTTGTCTCTTCCCTGCCCCCCCAACTGAACTTATAATAGTCGATTATTATAATATATTAATGCCATCTGACTAATAATAGGTTAAAAGTATCACTATCTTTTAATAAATTGGGCTTTAAATTTACTCTTATTTCCAAAAAGTTTTTTGGCAACTGCTATTTAAGCTCACACATTCTGCACCCAGGAATCCTCAGTTAAAATGCAGATGACTTTAAGCAAAAACCTATTCAGCCATCACTGGTTCAGGGGGTCGGGGGAGGGGGTGGGTTTGGTGGTGTTAGTTATCAGGTAGCTAAGCCTTGAAATGCAGCAGACAGGGTTTAGGGAAGAGTGCACTGCAGGGATGAAAATTTTGTTATGGAGACCAGAGAAATAGAAAAGACAGAGGCATGAAAGCGAGGATGATTAGAGGTGTGATTAAGCAGTGTCAAAGACAAATTGGCCTGCTTCACGACTTGACTTATCATGGACCCTGCCAATGATGCTCGACTTTAGGATTTCAGAACTTAGAGCTAGATCACCCGTGTCTTGTTTAACTGATCACTTTTGATTATCCTTTCAGCACCCTGAGTATACTAGGATGATAGCTCATTCCTTGCCTCACTACAAATACATACCTCTCAAATTCTTTCTGAAAGATTACACCACTGCAGGAGCCCACTCAAATAGCAAGCGGAACATGCTGAATTCTTGTTTCTAATTTTTTACCCTTTCCTGTGTCTGCACTCTATGCCATACTTCCATGCTCCTTAATTTTGAGCTTGGCTACATGACTTGCTTTGGTCAGTGGGATGCAGGTGGAAACAACACGGTACCCGTTTTGAGTTTAGACCTCATGAAGCCTCCTGTGTTCCACTTACCTTTGCCCTCCAGTCATAAATGTGAGATGCCCATGGTCCAGCTAGTCTGTTGATCCATAGAGGTTGAGAGATGCCTGGAGCAGACCTGAATCCAGTCCTCAGTGTGGAGCCACCTAGTTAAACCCAAATAAGATCCGCTGAGCCACCCCAGCTTAATGCGCAGGCATGTGAGAAATAATGTCTAGCTTTGTACGCCTTTGAGATATTGTGGTTGCTTACTATGCAGCAAAAGTTGGCTGATACCATAGGTAAGAGCCTGAGTTTTCAGTCAGATGGATCAGAATTTGGGCAATCTCCCTAAAGTTTCATTAGTCTCATCCATAAAACATATGTAATTATAACTGTATCACAGTATTACAGGCATTAAATTTAACAGTATATGTAGAGTTCCCGCTGTGGCTCAGTGGGTTAAAGACCTGACCTAATCTCCACGAGGACATGGTTTGATCCCTCACCTTGCTCAGTGGGTTAAGGATCTGGCTGTGGTTTAGGCTGGCAGCTGCAGCTCTGATTCAACCCTGCCCTGGAACTGTAATATCTTGCAGGTGAAGCTGTAAAAAGAAAAACAAAACAAAAACAGTATATGTAAAATAACAGTGAGAGTTCCTGTCATGGCTCGGCAGAAACGAATCTGATTAGTAACCATGAGGTTATGGTTTTGGTCCCTGGCCATGCTCAGTGGGTTAAGGATCTGGCATTGCCATTAGCTGTGGTGTAGGTTGCAGACACAGCTCAGATCTGGTGTTGCTACGACTGTGGCGTAGGCCAGTAGCTACTTTCCGATTTGACCCCTAGTCTGGGAACTTCCACAAGTTGTGAGTGCGGCCCTTAAAAAAAGAAAAAAAGCAAAAAAAATAAAATAAAGTACTAGGGAGAATGCCTCACTATTAATATTATTATACTTAAAGATACAGTGATACTTTGGCACTCAAAAATGCAATAAGGTAGGAGACATGCATTTATTTCAAGATGGGGATTAGATATTAGAACATATTGTGGTTTAAAAAAAGGCATTTATTCTGAAACTTGGGGCAGATAAATCCTCTCCCTTTAGTTTAATGACTGTTAAACTTCACAAATGTACTCCTTGGGGAGATGAATAACAGGCTTGAAACAGCTTTCCATTAAAGGGAAATAAAAACATGACTTTACCAACATCACTTGGGGTATAAAGTGCTATTAGTCACATGCTGTGGTTAGCACATTTGATTTGTTTGCAACCAAGAGTTCATGTGAATACATTTGAGATTTATTTTGTAATTTTCAACATGCCAATATAAAACATCTTTTTTTTGCCCCTCCATTGCCATCAGGTCAGAATAAATTGACTCCTGATGCAAAGTTGTAGCCAGGGGTTGAAATTTACCCGTGATTGATGGTCGGAGTGTTGACTAGCTGCACCATCTCCCCCAGCCCCTTCCTGTATATCACATCCTGATCTGGGACCTGTTTTGTATAAAATATTGAGATACTCACTGGTCTCTCTGCTCCTCACATGCCCTTGAAAATGAAGAAAAACACTTGATTAAAGTGGTTGTTAAGGAAGAACAAAAGAGAAGGACTAATGAAGAAATATGTTTTATAAAATATATTTCTCATTCTTGAGTATTCAAGTACACCATCTTCATATGTTATTTCCTAACCAACTGGCAAGTCAATTGGTTGAACCAGCTTTTAGCACCCAGTCCAAGTTTTCTTGCAGGGACTTAGAATGGACACAAAATGCCCGCGGTGGAGCCGCCCTCCCGCCTTACTGACGACTTCCCCTTGTTGAACTGCCATTTCCACAAAGAGAAACCCCATAGGGGAATGGCAGCAGGAAGTGAGCACCTGTGACAGGCTTTATGGTTGCAGTAAAATGTGCTAGATTTGTCTTTGCTTTTTTCATGCTGGTGCTTTCCTAATGAAACTAGTGAAAATGCTCAGGACCCTTTTTTTTTTTCACCTTTAAACACAAGCACATGTGTTGCGCAACCTGGGTAGAACACTGTACCGGTTTGGAAGCCTCTAAAAGCTGTCCCTGAGACAGCGATTTGGGTGCCTGTAGTTTACTTGATGGTGACCCCAGGTGGCATAGTAAGGAAGTTAGGAAAAGCAAGGAAATAAAAGGGACATTCCTGAGCGTGGGAAACTGGAGCATAATCCTGCTGCGACCCCCTGAAAAACCTTGTGGAACACAACTCAGAGTTTTCCCACTGATGGTTTAGAAAACCAAGGTGTTTTTAGTACTTTGTGCCCTGCCCTGTTAATTGAAACTGGCTCACGGGGGTGTTAACTTCTAGGCATTTACAGCCTGCAGGCAGGACTCATTTCTGGTGCTGGAAATAGATCTCTGGCAGAGAGAAGGCCTGGACTATTGAACTATCCACCTGATCTGCAGGTGACAGCTGGGGTCAGGAGAAAGGAACGTGGGTGAAATTGCCAAGAGCGTTCACCACAGACACCGGAGGGGAACACCTGTTTCCTCTATTTTTATTCAAAGTTGAAAAGAAACAAATCAAAGTTTCTCATGTTACATGAATTTTGGATGTAAAATATGTTTGTTTTAAAACATGAGTTTAAAAAAGGAAATATTTGCATTGTCCTGGTCTGGTTCCACAAGGGTTTTTAAAATTTTCTAAATTAAACTCTCTTGTCCCTACTGGTATGTGAAACAGGTCATAAAGCAGAAGCCAAGAATTTCTTCTCACAGCCAAAAGACGAATGAAAAAAGTTCAGGAGTTCCCTTCGTGGCTCAGTGGTTAAAGAATCCGACTAGGAACCATGAGGTTGCAGGTTCGATCCCTGGCCTTGCTCAGTGGGTTAAGGATCCAGCGTTGCCGTGAGCTGTGGTGTAGCTTGCAGACGCGGCTCGGATACCGCGTTGCTGTGGCTGTGGCGAAGGCCGGCAGCTACAGCTCCTGTTAGATCCCTAGCCTGGGAACCTCCATATGCCGCGGGTGCGGCTCTAGATAAGGCAAAAAGACAAAAAAAAAGTTCATTTTATCTTCAAGAACAAAGATTAATAAGGCTTGTTTTTTAAAATTTTCCCCAATTTTACTTGGCTTCTTCGTCTTAACTTTTCCCAATTTTAGGGATTTTGTTGCTAATTCTTACCACAAGATGTCACTATTTTACCAGCCTAATACCAATATACTCTGCAATCATTTAAAACTACTTTGCTGATGTTTCTTCAACAGCTTACTGAAATACATCCACTGAAACTGTCAAAATTTTTCTGGTAAAGTTAGATAATTTCATTTGAACGAAGAGCAAATCACAAACGATCTGGTCATTTCTCTCAGAAGCTAGAACCTTCCAGGGATTTTGAAGTGAACTGCCCCCTTCCACACACCCCGCCCCAGCCCCAATACATATTGGGCAGACATGATTATCATGGTTAAGTAAAATATTTTGCTTTTTCATTATTTGCTTCATTCTATGCCTTTAAGATTTATGAAGCTATACTTTAATTCAACACTTCTCAAATATTACAAAATATAACCCCATATGATGTTTCTGGGAAATTCCTTTAGAATTCCTATTTGGTTAGCAAAAGGTGAATTCTTATGAAGCCCGGATAGTCATTACAAAGAAGCTTCACAGAATTATTAACCTTCAGGCAGAAGCCAGACTTGATCACAACTATGCAAGTGCGACTTCACTGGGTACCAGGGGGGAACTCAAGTTTACAGTTCATCTCCCTGGTGTTTTCATGCAGAATCCATTTGTGATAGCTGCTTTATATTTCCCATACCTATAGGGACAAAGGAGTTTAATTTGGTATATAAAAGCCCCTTACGGAAACAGACTCAGGTTTTGCAAATGTTTGATTCAGTCACCTCATTGTTTTGAACAAATATTTTCCTTTTGAAATGCATATAACATGGAATACCATTTTGCTTCTTTTTCTTTCTAAAGAGAAGGAAAATCTTTTGAGATAAGACCTCGTGAAATGTGCCTTGGTGGCTCATAAGAGCCAGTATGACAGAGAAAGACGGTCTGTGGGCATCAAGTTATACCTAGATGCCATGCTTCTCTCTCATTCCCTCGTTGGGTACATTTCCCTTTTTATTACTTTTTTTTGTTTTTTTTCATTTTGGCCATGCCCGAAGCATGCGTAAGTTCCCGGGCTAGGGATCAAACCCGCACCACAGCAGTGACAACGCCAGATCCTTAACCCTCTTACCCAGCAGAGAACTCTTAGTTATTAGTTTTTTTTTTTAACCTCTGAGTCACCATTTTCTTCATCAGATGTGTGTGTTTTTAAGCCATAACCCCCCCAGAGTAGTTTTAAAATTAAAAATTCTATTACTATCTTATTGATGTTACAAAAAAGTACCATATATTTAGTGTCTTAAAACAATACGCATTTATTCTCTTACAGTTTTGGAGGCCAAAAGTCCAAAATCAGTTTCACTGGACTAAGGTCAAGGTGTCAGCAGGCCAGGTTCTTTCTGGAAGTTCTAGGGGAGAATCTGTTCCTTGCCTCTTTCAGCTTCTAAGATATGCCAGAATTCAATGCCCTCTCTGGTTCACGGATTCTTTCTGTCTTCAAGCAGCATAACATTTTCAAATTTCTGGTTGAATCTTTGAAACTGAGCATGGCCCTATAGGGCTCCTGGGCACAAAAGCCTTTCTGTGTCCCCCATTTCTTGTGCTTAGGAAATGGGCCTCGTTCGGTCACCATAACCCTCCCTGAGTTCCTAGGGACAGGTTCAGACAGTTGTTGCTCAAGGAAGGGAGGAACAGCCAAGCGACAATATAGCCTTGGGGCAGGATCCTGGTTCCCACTCAAGGAATATGCAAAATAATACAGGCATCTTACGCACCTAAGAGAAAAGCTGCATTCCTTATGCTTCTTTTTGAAGTGAATACTTTAAAACTGAACAGCTTAGAGTCCTTCTTTGTTCTTCCCCCTGACTTAAGTGCACCCTAAACACAATAATCCATAAGCTAAAGATTAGGCACCCTGAGCATACTTGCCTGTGGGTTAAAGATTATTAGCACATGATGCTTTTCAGGAACCTTCCTACTTTGTTCTAATCTCTGATCAATATGCCGTTTTCGCAAGTACTGTTATTCTAGGCAATAACCCAGAAGACCACCATCATGGTCATACTGAGATCTCCTGACTCCAGTTTTAATGACTAAGATTCCCCCTAAAAAAGAAGAATGCACGTTTGTCCCAATCCTGATTCCTATCTGAAAACCTGTTTTTCTCCTTTTTACTATAAAACTCCTCGCAATTCTTTCCAATGGGGGGCACAGTCTTTAAGGCATTACCTTGCTGTGGCCCCCTTTGCCTGGCAAAGCAATAAAGCTATTTTTTTTCCTTTTGCCCAAAACTCTGTCTCTGCATTTCAATTCAGCACTGGCAGACAGAGGCCAAATTTTGGCAACATCTTCATGGTTGCCTTTTCTCTTTTAAGGACTCTTGATTTCACTA
The DNA here is from genome assembly GCA_004024745.2 of Catagonus wagneri. Taxonomy (NCBI): domain Eukaryota; kingdom Metazoa; phylum Chordata; class Mammalia; order Artiodactyla; family Tayassuidae; genus Catagonus; species Catagonus wagneri. The sequence goes on from PVHT020000193.1 coordinate 17,898,329, forward strand.
GACCCACCCAGATAATCCAGGATAATCTCCCCATCTCAAGGTCCAAAATTCAATCAAATCTACAAAAATCCCCTTTTCCATTTAAGTAGCATTCACAGGTTCCAGAGATCAGAACCCGAGGGAGCCATTATTCGGCCAGCCACAGAAATATTGTATGTAAATGCCCCACCACTGACAAGGTGCTCAATGAATAGAACTATGTTTATTATCATTGGATGTGAAATATTAATTTAGCAGTGTGGTGCTTTGTCTGTGAATGACTCAGCGATAAAAAGACATTTTTCACATTCTGGGTAATAGTGAAAGGACACAGGCCTTTACTTTTCAAAATCTACTCCAGCAAGAGGTCGATTTAAAAGAAAAATAAAGCCATTTAAGTCAGTCTTCAAATATAGTGTATAGAATAAGTTGTGTATTTCCTCTGTTGAACTGAATCATTTTCATTTTCTCTTTGCTATTACAATAAAAGGAAGTCAGCGTATTTTTACAGATCAACACCTAACTTACCGGTCAGCAAAAATACTGTGTCTTTTTTAAAAAATGTGGCCTTTTTTTTAAAGGTACTTCCCTTTGTTCTTCGAATCAGGCTGAAAAAGAGCTATGCAGGGCATTGGATGTCTGTGACATGACTTCATAAGGAAAAATCATTTGTGAATCTACGGAGGAAAATTTGATAAAGATATAAAGTTTTCACCTCATTATTTTCGTTTCATATTTGTCATATCTTGTTGACATTTTCTGTGTTATCTAATCTTGAACATACTTGAAGTTATTATTTAAAAAAATAAAGGACAACATTTTGTCAGCACTCCAACTTATGTGGAATAATTACATTGAAGAGACTGTCATTTGAATACTTCAGTTTTGTACTGAGTTTAAATTACACATTTTGTCAATAGGCAATTAATTGAAGTAGAGACACCTGCAAACTAATGTCATCAAATCAAGTGTGTAAGTAGAATGTACACTTAAGTGAAGTGGTCTCTCTTCTTACATTCACATATTATATATGCAAGATGGCAGAAGAATTAAATGCTGCTCAATTAAGAACAAACCATTTACTAGATTGCAGCCTTTGGGAGACATAGGCAACAAAATTTATTTCAGGTAGGTGGAGCATGGGATTTTCTCGTGTCTCCTGAATCCCACTTCAATGTGAATTTGCCACTCACACACTTTCCATTAATTGATAATAACTAGTTGAGGAACTCCCGGGTGGCCTAGTGCGTTAAGGATCCAGTGTTGTCACTGATGTGGCTCCAGCCATGGAGCCATGGTATGGGTCCTATCCTGGGCACAAGAACTTACACATGCCATGGGCATGGCCAAAAATAATAATAATAACAACTATTTGCTCAAACTCCATAGATTAATGGTTTTTAATATAAAATTCATAGATAAAATGGAATTCAGTGAAGACCCATGAATGCCCTGAAATTGTACATGTGCATGCACACTTTTTTTTTTGCAGCGTGGTTGAAACTACCAATAGATAGCCAATATCATTTCTCCTCCTGTTCGTGTATTATAAATACAGATTTTATTCTATCTGGAAGGTGCATGGCCAAATAGCACATTGCCTGTTTTCACACTTCTAGCTAGGGTTGTCCAATGAGAATTAAATGCAAGTTCTTGGTGAGACTTTGAGTCTCCTTAAGAATAATCAGACAGCAAACATGTGTCCTTTCTTTTTACCTTTCCATTTGTCTTCCTTTTTATTACCTGGAATGTAGATGTGATGGCTGGACCACTAGCAGTTATCTTGGGTCTTTTAAAAATCAAGTAATTATATTGTTTTTATTTATTTTATTTTATTTTTTTAATTTTTGCATTATAGCTGGTTTACAGATTTCTGTCAGATTTTCCAACTGCACCATGTGGTGACCTGATTACATGTACATATATGGATTTGTCACATGTAATTAGATATAGTTCCCCGTGCATTACAGTTGGAGCTCCTTGCTATTCCATCATTAAAGCAGTAGTTATCCCCACTCCCTCCCACCCCTCCCCCGCCCCCTTG
>PVHT020000193.1:17901351-17914750 GCA_004024745.2 Catagonus wagneri
ATTTGTCCAACTTGTTTTATATTTAGATGCGTTTTTTGATGTATTTGTGGGAGAGGGTGAGCGCGACCTCTTACTCCTCCGCCATCTTCTATATTGTTTTTAAATATTTTTGTACTGACATAAAATTTCTGTATGATGAAACATTCAGATCTTAGGTATACTGTTCAGTAAGTCTGGACAAAGCACATCAAGATCCACAGTATTTCCATCACCCTGGAAAAATCCCTCGTGCACTTCCTCAGTTCATCCTCACATCTCATCTAAGAAGCAACTGCTTCTTTCATAGGTTAATTTTGTCTATTTAGAATTTCATATAAAGGGGTCATACATACAGTATGTACTCTTCATCTGGGTTCTTGCACTTAGCATAGCATTTTTTTTTTATTACCTTGAATTTTTTTTTTTTTTTTTTGCTTTTTAGGGCCTCATCTGAAGCATGTGGAGGTTCATAGGCTAGGGGTCAAACTGGAGATTCAGATGCCAGCCACAGCAATACCAGGGCCACAGCCACAGCAATACCAGATCCAAGCTGCATCTGTGACCTACACCACAACTCAGGGCAATGCCAGATCCTTAACCCACTGAGCGAGGCCAGGGATTGAACCTGAAACCTCATGATTACCAGTCGGGTTCGTTAACCACTGAGCCACTATGGGAACTACTTTTTTTATTATTTTATTTTTTAATTTTTTAAATGTTTTTTGTCTTTTCGCCTTTTCTAGGGCCGCACCCGCAGCATATGGAGGTTCCCAGGCTAGGGGTCTAATTGGAGCTGTAGCTGCCGGCCTTCGCCACAGCCACAGCCACAGCAACGTGGGATCCGAGCCGCATCTGCAACCTACACGAAAGCTCATAGCAATGTCAGATCCTTAACCCACTGAGTGATGCCAGGGATCGAACCCGCAACCTCATGGTTCTTAGTTGAATTCGTTAACCACTGAGCCACGACGGGAACTCCTAGCATAGTATTTTTAACATCCATTCACATTGTCATGTATCAGTTGTCATCTTATGCAGTTAGACTGCTATAACAAAAAATACCATAGACTAGGTGGCTTAAACAATGAGTATTCCTCTCTCACAGATCTGGAGGCTTGGAAGTCCAGTCTAAGATTAAGGTGCCAGAAGATTTGATGTCTGCTGAGAACCCCCTTCCTAGTTTGCAGACCTCTGCCTTCTTGCTGCACCTTCACCTGGTCAAGAGAGAACATCTCTCTCATGTCTCTTTTTATAACGATACTAATCCTACTCATGAGGATTCCCCACATGACCCGACTATCCTCCAAGGGCTTCGTTACCAAGTACCATCACGCTGGGGGTTAGGACTTCAACAGGTGAATTGGGGGTGAGGGGGACACAAACATTCAGTCCATAGCTATAGTTCATTCCTTTTCTATTGCTGAGTAGTATTTCATGATATGAACACACTATAGTTTCTTCATCCATTCTTCTATGGATAAATCTCTAGCCTGTTAACATTTTTTGGCTATTATAGATGAAGCTTCTACGTACACGCATATATAGGTCTTTATATGGACATACAATTTCACTTCTCTTGACTAAATAATGGGGGTACACTGATTGGGTCATAGGGTAGATACATATTTATTTAAAACTTGCCAAACAGTTTTCCAAAGTAGCTGCAAATTTTTACTCTCCCATTAGCAACATCCTTGCTAACGTTTGGTGTTGTCAATATTTGAAAAAATCTTAGTTATTCTAGCGAGTGTATAATGATATTTGATTGAGTTTTTAATTTGTGGTCCCGATGATTAATGAAAAAGAGTATTTTTTCAGGTGATTATTGGACATAATGCAATGTTGGAGTGGAGCAAGACCTTCAAGGGACACGCTCTAATAATAATAGCCACTCACTTAAACTGCTTTTAAAGGACAACGGATATGGTAACTGTTTAATGGGATTTGGGAACTTTGAGGAAGAATTAAAATGCTCTGGAGAATATTGGGGCCTTGAAAAGATCTGTGTTGGAACAGGAAAGAGGGAAGACAACTGGAACTATTAGACACCAGAAACAGACTTTGGGGCAAAAAAAAAAGGAGAATTCCAGTGGGGGCTTTAACTGAGTTTTTTTAAGGAAATTTGTGGTATAAATGAACATTCGTCCATGCATCATAGCAATTTTAGGAAAAACTACATTATTTACTTGTGCAGCAGTGGAAAATTACTGTTAGCAGACTATATCTGGGCTGCCACCATTTTTTTTTTTTTTTTTTTTTGGTGAATACAGTTTACTGGCACACAGCCACACGTTCACTTATATATTGTCTGTGGCAGCTTTTATGTTACAATGGCAGAGTTGAATAGCTGCGACAGAGATCAAAAAAGTCTGCGAAGTTGAGAGTGTTTACTAGCTGGCCCTTTACAGAAAAAACCTGTCAACCCCTTGAGAACTGTGGGATGGGGGATGGGGAGCTGCAATGAAGTGCTGAGTACTGGGGCAATGTGGGAGAGGGGTGATGATTTTTGAGGTTGGATCTACAGGTTTCAAACTCAAGGAGGTCTCAAACCTGGCTCAGCAGCAAAATATTTGAAGGTGTACTGAGTGATATGGCCAGGAGATGAACAGTTATTCCTTTCTGCAAAATTGGCTATATGCAGACTTTAGATTGATATAGTTGTTAACTCCCTAAGCTAGATGATATTGATGTGAAGGTACATGAAAAATCACGTGCTCAACAGAATAAAAATGCTAAACAATAGCTAGCATTGAAATACTTTTTTTTTGTCTTTTTTTTGTCATTTTAGGGCCACACCCGTGGCTTATGGAGGTTCCCAGGCTTGGGGTCTAATCGAAGCTACAGCTGCTGGCCTACACCACAGCCACAGCAATGCGGGATACGAGCTGCATCTGCAACCTACACCACAGCTCATGGCAACGCCGGATCCCTAACCTACTGAGGAACGCCAGGGATCGAACCTGCAACTTCACGGTTCCTAGTCGGATTTGCTTCCGCTGCGCCATGACAGGAACTCCTGAAATAAATACTTTTGCAGACCTCACAAATCCCTTTGCTCTGACTTCATGTTAACTAAGCAATTTAAAAAAAAATCAATTTCTTGAACTCACACCTGGATTAGAGAGCAAACACAAATATATGCTCTTTGACCAACTATAGCTCCCTCTATGAAATATAATCATTGACTCCCTGATTCAAATTGGTTTCATGTGCTCTTGGAGGTATGAGCCTGTATTCTTTGGTCTCAATCTTTCTTAAATAAGGTAACCAGTAAACACTAAAATTTAAGAAAGGCCCCAATGGCTAGCAGAAAGTCTATAACATTGGGGTCAAATAGGACAGGGTTTGAATCTACAAAGTTCACTAGTTCTGTGACTTGGAGGAAGTGATTTCATCACTTTGAGCCTCCTGGTGTGGTTTATTCTATAAATGAAATAATATACTGAAGCCCTTAACTTAGTGTAAGAATAGAATAAGCACTTTATAAACAAAGTTCCCTTCTTTATCTTCTATGTATAGGGTTGAAAGATCAGACTGAACAAAGGGGCTATGGGCTGAGGCTTACAACCCTCCTCCATTCATAAGTTGAAACCCTTACCCCCAGTGTGATGGTACTTAGAGCGGATGTCTGTGGGAGGTTATCAGGTTGAAATGAGGTCATGAGGGTGGGGCCCTCATGAAGGGATTAGTGACCTTATAAGAAGAAACACTGGAGAGTCTCTCTGTGCATGTATGTGCACGCGCACATAAAGAAGAGGTCGTGAGCACATGGTGACATGGTGGCTGCCTACAAGCGAAGATGAGATCTCAGAATGAAACTGACCTTGCCAACACCTTGATCTTGGACTTCTCAGCCTCCAGAGTTGGAGAAAAATAAATGCCTGTCCTTTAAAGCACTCACTTTTATTTTGTTATAGCAGCCTGAGCTAAGGAAAACTGTAACCCAATGAAGGCTGGTTTTGAAAGCTCTCCCAATTGGCTCTCCACTCCTAAGGATTTTATTTATGGTGGTAATTTAAGGAGCTATCTCAATAATTTGTGCTTTTACATAGTCTGAAAGAGGGAACACTCACCAGCTATTCACTTTCTTGTCATTCTCTACTGACTCAGTGTTTTCTTTATCTTTTTAAGCCTTAAGAGGTATTTTAAATTTCAAAGAGTTGAGCTGGGCCGGTTATGTGTGGGTAGAAAGCCTCAAACTGTAGTTTTTCGTAGGTTCAACTAAAGATAAGAGTGGTGTTTGGGATAAGGATATAATGGATTGAGGAAGTTAAGTGGTTTTTTTTAAAAAAGAATAAACTTTTAAATTTTATTTATTTATTTTTGGCCATGCCTGCGGCATGTGGAAGTTCCCAGGCCCGGGAGGGAACATGCACCACAGCAGTGATGCTGAATCCTTAACTGCTAAGCAACCAGGAAACTCCCAACAGACTTTATTTTTTAGAGCAATTTGAGATTCATAGCAGTGCTGAGCAGTACAAGTGATTTCACATATACCCTTTGCCACTGCATATGCATAGCTTCCCCCATTATTAACATCTTGCACCTTTGTTATAACTGATGAACCTACACTGAGACATCATTATTATCCAAAGTCCAGAGTTTACATTAAAGTTCACTCTTGGTATTCATACATTCTATGAATTTGGACAAATGTATAATGACATGTATCCACCATTATCATACACAGTAGTTACACGGCTGTAAAAACTCTCAGGGCTCTGACTCTTAATCCCTCTGGGACTAGACTTTTGCAAGTTTAGGAACTCTAATTCAGAATCAGAATAACAAATATCTAATTCCAAAGCTCAAAGTCCCTAGTAACTAAGTGCTGTTTGGTCAATACATACTAACTTGGTCAGCAACCAGGTCAAAGAATTTCAGGTATACTTGTTTGAATATGGACTTTGAAATATCACAGTGCCAGCTGTGAATATTTTCTGCTTTTGCCATTTCATGTTCATATTCAATAAAAAGGCTTTAAGATGTTTTTTTCTCCTTTTTTCCCCTTTTTATTTAATTATGGACTACACCTAACACGATGCCTGGTCATGATAGAAGGTGACTGAGATAAGCCTAACTTGTCCACCAAACCCTGATTATTTACAGTCAATGAGTTACGTGGAAACATATTTTTCATTCATATCTAAATAATTTTCACAAAATTTATAAAAGTTTACTCTTGCATTTAAAAAGTTCTATGAAGTACAGAAGGGTTGTAAGTTACAATGTGGTTGCTCCATTTCACTCCCACTATGCACTGAAATAAAATTTTGAATATTTATTGGTTTCTTTAATATAGTGTGCAAAGTGTGCTAACACAGTGCAGGAAAAGGTTATAAACACTGTCAGGTTTCAGGAGAACTGAAAGTTTCCCTGAAAAGCTTAGGAAATTGATCATAACTCCACCCATTGACTGCAAACTCCACGGAAGGCAAGGATTCAGCCCTGTTTACTTGTTCCTGGATCTATCCCAGTGCCTAGAGCAGTGCTTGCAGAGAGTAGCTATTCTGTAAGTGTTTTAAGTGAATGAATGAATAATGAAAAATGCATTTGTTTGGGAAGAGACATTGTTCCTAACATTAAATACTAGATACAAAGTTTCGGGATTTGTTTTTCTGTTTTTTTTTTTTTTTAAAGGAATTGAATAAACAAATTAATGCCTTTCATATGGCAAGAAACTTTCTTTTGGCCATTTGTCATATAAGTTCTTGCTTAATATAAGAAAGGATACATTAAAATATTTGAATGCACTGAACATAAATTTAGGAAAATGAGTAGGGCTGGCCTCATGCGCATGAGGCCCATACAGCTGCATAGGGCTCCGTTGTTTAGAAGGGCTTGGTTTAATGCTTTACTGTTGCCGTCTTGAAACTGTTAAAATTTCTTTTTTTTTTTTTGTCTTTTTGCCTTTATCTAGAGCCGCTCCCGCGGCATATGGAGGTTCCCAGGCTAGGGGTCTAATCGGAGCTGTAGCCGCTGGCCTTTGCCACAGCCACAGCAACGCGGGATCCGAGCCGCGTCTGCGACCTACACCACAGCTCACGGCAACGCCAGATCCTTAACCCACTGAGCAAGGCCAGGGATTGAACCCGCAACCTCATGGTTCCTAGTCAGATTCGTTAACCACTGAGCCACGCCAGGAACTCCCTAAAATTTCTGAACAAGAATTCTCAAATGGACCCTACAAATTATGTAGTCAGTCATAGAACTGAGTTTATATACTACAAGGTCATTACATACTAATTTATTATTAAGAACAGAGTTAGAGGAACTAAAGAAATATAAATAAAAACGAAACTTTCAGTTCTATAATTTGTTCATTAAGACTACATTGCCCACATAAGATAGCTCTAGATGACCTAGAGGTCTCTAGAGATAGGCAGATTGTCCCATATGGTAGGAGAAAGGAAACAAAAAATGACACAATTTTATAAATAATAACATGACATGATGTCTTGCATGGTGCCAACTTTGCCCATGTTCCCTAGCCTTCTTCAATGAGGCTTATAATTTAAAAGAGAAAAAGTAATGGAGGAGTTTAAAGTGTTATCTCTGATTGTAGATCCTCCTAATGTCTCACAAAAAATATTCTGATGAATATTCACAAATTATAGCTTAAAAAGGAGCTAAGAATAAAGATAAACAGATATGCTATTTCCAAAATCTGGGAGAAATTTCTCATAATGCTGTGGCTTATGAAACTGGATAAAGAAAATCAAATCCTTACCCATGCTTTGGTTCATTAGGCAGAACAACCCAGAAAGAAGACAGGAAGATATCTTATTCCTCTTATGCCACAGTCTGAAGCCTGAGAGATCCTGGATCTATACCAACAAGAAATTGGGTGGGCATTCATCTACTGAAAGAAAAAAAAAGAAATGTAATACATCACTAAATGTAACACATCACTAATGTTCCTTAGTTTGGGTTTTTCAATTATCAGTTGTCTAAATGTACCGAAGGCAAGAACAGATAACTGTCACTTTAAAACTGGACTTTGTAAGAAATGTTGAAAGTTGTTGAATGAAGTTAATAGCTGTGTTAGCAAAGTTAACATTTTGCTACGAAAATAAAGAAGACAGACTTAATTTCTGCCTTAGACGGAAGTGCCATCTCAGAGTAACAGAGAGCAGAGCCATACTCTATAGAACCTGCTGGAAATACTGGCAAAAGATGGCTTGGTTTTTGTCATTATCATGATCTCATTCTGTATTATGATGGCTTCAGAATCCTGAATTCCATACACGTCTTGTGATATACCTCTAACTTCCAGGTTGTCCTGTGTTGGGGGTGGGGCTGCTGAGAGTGAAGTGGACAACACATCTTAGCCAAGGAGGTCAATGAGTTGTGGCGGTATGATTTCAGTCTGAGCCTGTCTCCTCATCTATACAGGAACAGCAGAGCTGCCACACAGTTTCTTTAAAGGATTATATAAACAAAATATGTACGCAAGTATCATGTTTGTATCTAAACTTTTAGTAGGAGAGTAGGTGCTCTATAGACACAAATTTCCTTCCCAATCTACCTTTTCTGAAGTACCATTTCTTATAGGGCTTTCCCAAGGATAACATCATATCTTTCAAATATTTTCTGCTAAAATTAAAGCCAGTATGTTTACTTTTAATACTTAGTGACTTTATATATTCTGAAGTTTCAATCAATGTAATTTTCCATTTGAATCACGACTTTCCCCAGGAATTACATTTTTAGCATTCTAAAGTGTATATAAAGGCAGTACTGCTCTGTTACCAGGATGGATTCAGGAGTCAGACTTCTCTGGTTCACATCCCAACTTTGCCACTTATCATTAGTTGTGAGATACTGAGTACAATTCTGGTGCCAGTTCTGACATGTAGCTTTTTTTCCCCATATCAAGCAATTCTCTGATACTGGCTGGGTGTCCTACAATTCAACTCAATTCTGATGCTATCTACCTGGAGACAGCATCAGATTCTACAGGTAAGGGTTTGGTACTACAAGACTGCCCTCCCCCCATCCTCACTTCAAATGCCAATCAGAAGTCCAAGTTGTCACTTGTGTTTCTGACCTGTCAGCTACAGAAGTTCCAACAATCCCCTCCTTGGTGTTAATTAATTTGCTAGTACGGCTCACAGAATTGAGATAAAATTTTACTAGATTACTGGTTTCTTGTAAAAGAACAGCCAGATGGAAGATACATAGGGCAAGGTATGGGGAAAGGGTACAGAGCTTCTGGGCTCTCTGAGCATGCCACTTTCCTCAACCAGGAAGCTCTCTGAACCCCATCCTTTTGAATTTTTATGGAGGTTTCATTACATAGATATGGTTGGTTTAATCACTGGCCATTGGTTACTGAACTCAACCTCCAGTCCTTCTCTCTTCAGCAGTGAAGAGGTTAGGAATGAAAATTCAAACCCTCCCACCACAAGGATAGTTCCTTCGGTAACCAGCCCTCATTCACAGGTGCTTTTTCAGTTACCTCATTAACATAAACTCAGGAGTGGTTGAAATTTGTTATGAATATCAATATACCTTTATTGCTGCTCTTCTCACTTAGGAAATTCCAAAGGTTTTAGGAGCTCTGTGCCAGAAACAGGGATAAAGACCATATATATATTTCTTATTATAAATCATAATGTCACATGAGCAAGCCATTTAATCTTCTGGTATAAATATGGATAATGGTTGTATTACCTTCACAGGTTTCATTGTGAGGCTAAGTGAGTTAATACATGTATATTTTTCAGAGCAGTTTCCGGCATAGAGTAAGCTCTCAGTAAACATTAGCTATTATTTCTTTCAATCCTTTTTTTTTTTAAGGGCCACACATGTGGCACATGGAAGTTCCCAGGCTAGGGGTCAAGTCCGCAACCTATACCACAGCTCACTGCAACACTGCAGCCTCAACCCACTGAACAAGGCCAGGGATCGAACTCGCATCCTTAGTGATACTAGCCAGGTGCGTTACTACTGAGCCACGATGGGAACTCCTACTATCTCTTATAGTAGTTACTCAATAAGAAAAGCCAAGTACAATGTCTCACTTTCTTATGAATGGTCTCTGTTCCTCATATATTAGTAAATTTGCTAGGTATTTAAATCTTAGTGTGGACCGGCATCACCAACCCTGGGTCATTTAGAAATAGTTTAATAAATACATTTACAAATGATTAAACAGAATATAGGAAAGCTACAAAAGGTGTGAAATATCCCAGGACTAGTAAATAATGAATGCTGTTACCACCCCTAAGACTTACGGTGTGTGGGAAGGGAACTATCATTGGAGTCTGAGAAGGCAGCGTGGACAGGCGAGAAGGGTGATGGGAGTTCTGGCCTTTGTTGGAGAAAAGCAGCCAAGATTAGGTGACTGGGCAGAGAGGGAGCCAGGGGACTGAATTCTCTCACTCCTTTACTCTCCTTCCTGCCAGTACCCTCTAGTGGCCAAACTGAGCCTGAAACTAGAGGGAAGCTAAGTCCACTGATGCAGTTCATCTGAGACCCTCCTGGGTCACAGCAGGGTGGAGGAAGGGGAAGAGTGGGTACCCTGGACAAATGGAAGGTGCCCAGTGTAATAATCATATTAATCCTTCAACCTAAAATTCTGACAGTTTCATAAAACACATCTGATTCTTTAGCAATAAACTTATTTTTGTGGCAAGAAAATCCTTCAAATGAGGCTAATCTCTACTGAAATGGGAAATATTTCTACGATCTCTGTATCTGTTGACTCGTGCTAACTTTACGATTTATATTGGGGTCAATGAGTCTTTTAAATGGAGAAATTAGGTTTTTTGGAAAAAATACTATTTTATTTTATTTATTTATTCATTTTGGCTATACCTGCAGCATATGGAAGTTCCTGGGCCAGGGACTGAATCTGAGCCACAGCTGCAACCTACATCACAGCTGCAGCAATGCTGGATCCTTAACCTACTGTGCCAGGTCGCAGATTGAAACTGTGCCATCGCAGAGACAAGGCTGGATCATTAACCCGCTGTGACACAGCAGGAACTCAAAAAAATACTATTTTAAACCACAGTCAGCCATCTCACATACCTGTCTTTGGTAACTAGAGGGATAAAGCTCAAGATTTGGTTGGGCTTAGTCCAGTCCACTTCCAAAAACATAAAGATTCCATATCAGCTACATCATCTATATGAATGAAGACCCATGAAACAGGCAAAATGATAAATGTGCAATGTGATCTTTGAAGACTTTGATGTGCTTCTAACATCATATATACCAAAGGATTCCTGTTCTTTAATTCTGCTTCTTCTTGTTCACAAAGACATCCCTCATAACTTCTCATGCACATTCTTTTGAACTGAAAAGGCATAATTATCATTTCAAAATGCAGCTTCCCCTTCTCCTTTACAGGCTTTGGCATTAACTCAGTTACTATTAGGGAGAGTCTGGATAGATCCCTCCAACTCTTCAGCTAACAAGGTGGGTTTCTAATCTGAGTTCACTGACAGCCCTCTTTCCTGGCACGGTCCCCTTCTTGCAACTGGACCAGTAATGGGCAAGATGGTATTTCTGGTTTTTACTGCTGAACTTCCTTTGGATTTCTGAGGTTCAGCTTGCAAATTTAATAAGAAAATTCGCTCTTACTCATTTCCATGCCTACTCAATCATTTTCCAAGCTTTTTGGAATCAACTTAAAAATTACTCAGTTTCCCCTTCTTCATGTCTCTGATACAATAATGGAAACCGAAACCTATAAAATTCACCTAAAAATACATAAATTCCTCTCCTGCTCCCATTGAAAAGTATTTCCTGTGTTTCTCTTTATCTGGTGGGTTATTGTTGTTGTACAGCAGGCTGTTGGGAGTTTAATGTTAAGCACGTCATTAAAAATGCTTTGTGCTTTAGAAAAATTTGAAACTGATAAATCTTGACAGTGAACCGAACTTACTTGTTTTATTCTTTGTGCTTAGCATCACAGAGAGCAGTTTAAAAACAGTTTTGTTTCTACTTCAAGATATAGAAAAGCAGGACTTTACAAACCACAGCCACAGAGACAGAATTAATCAGTAGGAGTATAAAAATGGTTTTACAATTTAAAAATAAATGTGTGCATATAACTGTAATAAAAGGATAAAAATCGCTACATCGAGAGAAAAGGAAACAAACAAAAAAATCTAATATTTTCCAGGAAGAATAGGGCAAATTCATGGGTATGTTAACAATACAATTTATAGGCATTTCTGTCATGGCTTAGTGGTTAACGAATCCGACTTAGGAACTGTGAGGTTGCGGGTTCGATCCCTGGCCTGGCTCAGTGGGTTAAGGATCTGGCGTTGCCGTGGGCTGTAGTGTAGGCTGCAGACGCGGCTTGGATCCCGCGCTGCTGTGGCTGTGGCGAAGGCCGGCAGATATAGCTCCTGTTAGACCCCTAGCCTGGGAACCTCCACATGCCATGGGTGTGGCCCTAGAAAAGGCAAAAAACAAACAAACAAACAAACAAACAATAAAAAATACAATATATACAGAAAATAATTAAAATGGAAATTTGTTACTTTTTTTCTTTTTAGGGCTGCACCTGTACTGAATGGAAGTTAGGAGTCAAATCGGGGTCAAATCGGAGCTGCAGCTAGGGCCTACACCACAGCCATGGCAACATGGGGTTCAAACCGCATCTGTGACCTAGGGCACAAAGGATCCCAATGAGCCACAGTGGGAACTCTGAGAAATTTTCAGATAAATAAATAAAAAAAATTATTTTCGCTTTCCTTACTTGAAATTAATTTGTGACTAGCATTTTGATAATATTTGTCAGTAATTCAGTTTCCATTAAAAAATAGCCTTGACTGTTTTCTGTTCAGCCTGGTACTCTGCAACATTGTTACTCTAATTCATCTACTACTGAAACTACTGAGTCTTTTCTAATATTTCCAACATTTCTCCTTTCCCAAACCTTTTCTTTCATCAATACATACAAAGCACCAGATGCAACCTTGAATCTGGTGGGGAACTTAAATGACATTAGACCAACCTTATTCCAAATTAAAAAAAATATTTTGGCAACATCTCTGAGAGATGACCAAACAGTGTCTGCCTGGATACTTTCAGTGAGGGAGGCTCATTCTTTATTAGGTGTTCCACTTCATTTGTGTCTAATCGTTAGGCCTTGTACTGAGCAGGTATCTGCCTTCCTATAAATTTCTAGCTACTGGTTCTAAGAAACAGCTGAAACAACACAGGTTGATTGTTTTTTCTTCCACATTAGATAATCTTCAGACTCTGAAGATCAGTATCATGTTTCTCCAAGTTTCTTTGCTTTAGGATAAATACATGTGTGTGTCTCAACTTTTCTTCATGTAAAATGGTTTCCACATCCTTCACCGTCTTAGCTACTTTCCTTGAGATACATTCTAACGTGAAAGTTCTTTAGATGGAGCATCTAGAAATGCATGAGAGGTCTGGGCTATGTTTTTACCAGTATTATTAGGCTTCATGATGATAATACTATATATATATCCATGTGGGCTAAAAATTGCATTTTTAGGTTTTTTACTGGACACATTTTCTTTTAAGGGCTGCACCTGTGGCATATGGAAGTTCCTAGGTTAGGGGTCCAACTGGAGCTGCAGCTGTCAGCCTACACCACAGCCAGAGCAGCACGAGATACAAGCTGCATCTATGACCTACACCACAGCTCATGGCAATGCTGGATCCTTAACCCACTGAGTGGGGCCAGGGATTGAACCTGCATCCTCATGGATACTAGTCAGGTTTGTTACCACTGAGCCAAAACGGGAACTCCTGTATATATTCTATTATGAACATCACCTGAACTCAGGATTATCTAAAATCTAACATCTTTTTCAAATGCCCTGAAGCCAAATTGGCCTTTCAATTTAAATTTCATTTATTTTTTTTGGCCATGACTGAGGCATGTAGAAGTCCCTGGGCCAGGGACTGAACCTGTACCACAGCAGTGACAACACTGAGCCACCAAGGAACTCCTTTTTTGGACATTCTAAACTTTAAAAATAATTTTTCATACCTAAGTGCAGGATTTACTAATTATCTTTTGTTCCAACCCAATATTTTAGATTTATATTATATAAGTCACTGTATTAGTTTCAAACATCATGGCATCTGGAAATCTAAAAAGCATGCCTTCGATAGCCCCTTAATGTGAAAAGCATATTACTAGAGACTTGACTTTGGTAGAGATCAATATATTAGTAATGTGTCAATAGTAATTTGGAAGATTTTTTTTTTTTTTTGCCTTTTTGTCATTTTATGGCCACGGGTTTATGGCCGCACCCGCGGCATGTGGAGGTTCCCAGGCTAGGGGTCTAATCGGAGCTGTGGCCACTGGCCTGTGCCGCAGCCACAGCAACGCAGGATCCGAGCCGCGTCTGCAACCTACACCACAGCTCACGGCAATGCCGGATCGTTAACCCACTGAGCAAGGGCAGGGATCGAA
>PVHT020000193.1:17915750-18026296 GCA_004024745.2 Catagonus wagneri
TAGGGGTCTAATCGGAGCTGTGGCCACTGGCCTGTGCCGCAGCCACAGCAACGCAGGATCCGAGCCGCGTCTGCAACCTACACCACAGCTCACGGCAATGCCGGATCGTTAACCCACTGAGCAAGGGCAGGGATCGAACCCGCAACCTCATGGTTCCTAGTCGGATTCGTTAACCACTGCGCCACGACGGGAACTCCTGGAAGATTTTAAATGTAACTGATAATCAAAAATATAACAGGCAAATAATCAGTATTCACTTATTCCACTGATATTTCTGAGTGCCTGTGATGTATGAGGAACAGTGCCAGGTCTGTAAGACTATCAGAGTAACAGATCACAATTTGTTCACAGTCTCTTATCTGTGCCTTTGTGTATTCTGAATCTGGATATAGCTATATGACTTCCTTCAGCCAATGCTATGATAGAAGATGTGACACAGGAAGAAGCTTTAAAAACAGCTGTGCAGGAGTTTCCACTGTGGCACAGCAGGTTAAGGACCTGACTGCAGGAGCTCAGGTTGCTACAGAGATGTGGGTTCTGTCCCTGGCCCAGCACAGTGGGTTAAGGATCTGGCATTGCTGCAACTATGGCATAGGTTGCAGCTGCAGCTCAGATTCGATTCCTGGCCTGGGCACTCCAGGGCTGAAAAAGGAAGAAAACAAAACAAAACAATGCAGCAACAACAAAAAACAGACCTCTATGCAACAGAGCTTGGTCTCTTGCTGGTCCTAGAAACCTTGAACTTTCAGCATGTGAATAAAACAATAAACCCACACCAGACTGCCAGAAATATACAGAGCTGTTGCCCTTGACACTCCAGTCAATAGTCCAGCACCAACTGACCACTAGCACCAACTGCTAGGCATGTGAGTGAGGGCATCATAGACCAACTGGCCCTTAGCAAACCTGCCACCTGATTATATCTGTGTGAGTGAGCTCAGAGGAGACCAGCAGAAAAACTGCCCAAGTCCAGCCCAAATTTTCAAATCAAATCATGTAATCAGAAACTAATAAGTCCAGATTGGATTAAGATGGCAGAATAGAAGGACTGGAGCTCAACTTCTCTCCCAAAAAACAACAAAACCACAACCAAATGCCGAGCAGCCTTCAACCAAATGGACTGTAAACTTCCAAAAAAGATATTCTACTCCAGAAGACAAAGAGGAGACCACATCAAGAGGTAGGAGGGGCGATTACGCGAAAGAAGCAACCCCATACCTCCTGGGTGGGAAGCCCCACAGACTGGAAAGTAACTGCATCACAGAGACTCAGCTACAGGACTGAGAGTTCAGAGCCCCACGTCAAAACCCCACGCCTGGGGATCGGGCACAGGGAGAAAGAGCCCCTGGAGCATCTGGTATTGAAGGCCAGCGGGGCTTACGTGCAGGAGCTCCACAGGACTGGGGGAAACAGAGACCCCACTCTTGAAAGGCACACACAGACTTTCATGTGCCTGGGTCCCAGGGCAAAGCAGTCTTCATAGGAATCCAGTTGGAACCTGACTGCGATTCTTGGAGGATCTCCTGGGAAATCAGGGGTGACTGTGGCTTGTTGTGGGGAAGGGCATTGGAGGTGAAGTTCTCGGGAACATTCATCAGCCTGCATTTCTTAGGAGGTGGCCATTTCTGGGAAAATCTGGTCCCTCCCATCAGCGCTGAGAAGCCCCAGGCCAAACAATAATCCAGGTGGGATCACAGCCCCACCTATCAGTAAACAGGCTGCCTAAAGACCCCTCAGGCACACAGCCAGCCTCTAATCTCATCCAGAGACAAAGCCCCACCCATCAGAGGGATAAGAATCAACCCCACCTACCAGTGGGCAGGCATCAGTCCCTCCCATCGGGAAGCCTACAGCAACACCCTCCATACCAACTTTAGCCACAGGGGAGGCAAACGCCAGATCTAAGAGAGGCTACAACTCTGTTGTTGGCAAAAAGGTCACCACACCAAAAACCTATAAAAATGAAAAGACAGAAAACTATAACTCAAATAAGGGAGAAAGAGAAAAGCCCAGAAAAACAGCTTAGTGATGAGGAGATTATCAGCCTCCCAGAAAGAGACTTTAGACTGTTGATGCTGAAGATGATGCAAGGCATTGGAAATAAACTGGAGGCAAAGATTGATCATTTACAGGAAACACTGAGCAAAGAAATACAAGCTGTAAAAATTAAACAAGAAGAGATGCAAAATACAATAACTGAAATAAAAAGTTCACTAGAAGCAGCCAACAGTAGAATACAGGAGGCAGAAGAACGAATCAGCAAGGTGGAGGACAGATTAGTGGAAATCACTAATGCGGAAGAGAAAAGAGATAAAAGATTGAAAGGAAATGAGCAGAGTCTCAGAGAATTCTGGGATAATTTTAAACGCACTAACATCCGTATTATAGGGGTGCCAGAGGGAGAAGAGAGAGAGAAGGGGACAGAAAAAATATTCGAGGAGATTATAGCCAAAAACTTCCCTAATATTGGAAAGGAACCACTCAGTCAAATCCAGGAAGCGCAACGAGTACCATATAAAATAAACCCAAGGAGCAACACCCCAAGACACATATTAATCAAAATGACCAATATTAAAGAAAAAGAGAAAATTTTGAAAGCAGCTAGGGAAAAGAAACAAGTGACATACAAGGGAACCCCAATAAGGTTATCAGCAGATTTTTCATCTGAAACTCTGCAGGCCAGAAGGGAGTGGCATGATATACTTAATGTGATGAAAGGGAAAAAGTTCCAACCAAGATTGCTTTACCCTGCAAGGCTCTCATTCAGATCTGAAGGAGAGATCAAAACCTTTACAGATAAGCAAAAGCTAAGAGACTTCTGCAACACTAAACCAGCTTTACAACAAATCCTAAAGGAACTTCTCTAGGCAGAAAAGAAAAGGCCACAACCAGAAACAAAAACACCACAAATGACAAGGTTCACCAGCAAAGGCATATATACAGTAAAGATACTAAATCATCCATGCACAATTATGCTACCAAAATCGGAAATTGTGAGAAGAGAGCACAAATGCAGGTCACTGGAGATGCACATGCAATTAAGAAACCATCAGCTTAAAACAATCTCATTTGTATATAGACTCCTATATCAAAACTTCAGGGTAAAAAAAAAGAGCAACAAAAACCCCAAACAGTTAATAAAATGGCAATAAGAACATATATATCAGCAATTACCTTAAATGTTAATGGACTGAATGCCCCAACCAAAAGACATAGACTAGTCGAATGGATACAAAAACAAGACCCATATATATGCTGTCTTCAAGAGACCCACTTCACTTCTAGGAACACATACAAATTGAAAGTGAGAGGATGGAAGAAAATATTCCATGCAAACGGGCATCAAAGGGAAGCTGGAGTAGCAATACTCCTATCAGACAAAATAGAATTTAAAATGAAGAACATTTTAAGACACAAGGAAGGGCACTACATAATGATCAAAGGATCAATCCAAGAAGAAGACGTAATAATTTTAAATATCTATGCACCCAACATAGGATCACCACAATATATAAAGCAACTGCTAACAACCTTAAAAGGAGAAATCAACAATAACACCATCATAATGGGGGACTTTAACACCCCACTTACAGCAATGGACAGGTCATCCAGACAGAAAATCAATAAGGAAACACAGGTCCTGAATGAAGCATTAGATCAGATGGACTTAATTTATAGGACGTTCCATCCAAAAGCAACAGAATACACATTCTTCTCAAGTGCGCATGGAACATTCTCTAAGATTGATCACATCCTGGGCTACAAATCAAGCCTCAGTACTCTAAGAAAACTGAAATCACATCAAGCATCTTCTCTGACTACAATGCTATACGACTGGAAATCAACAACAAGAAAAAAATGGCAAAAAATGCAAACACGTGAAGACTAAACAACATGCTACTAAACAACAAATGGATCACTGAAGAAATCAAAGAGGAAATTAAAAAATACCTAGAAGCAAATGACAACAAAGATCCGACACTCCAAAACCTCTGGGATGCAGCAAAAGCAGTTCTGAGAGGAAAGTATATAGCAATACAAGCCTACCTCAGGAAACAAGAGAAAGCTCACATAAACAACCTAACCTTACATCTAAAGCAGCTAGAGAGGGAAGAAGCCAGGTCATGGAAACAACCTAAATGCCCATCGACAGAGGAGTGGATAGGGAAGATATGGTACATACACACAATGGATTATTACTCAGCCGTTAAAAGGAACGAACTAACAACATTTTCAGCAACATGGATGGGCCTAGAAATTATCATGCGAAGTGAAACCAATCAGACAATTAGACAGCAACACCCAATGCTACCGCTTCCATGTGGCAAGTAAAGAGACACAATGAACTTCTTTGAAGAACAGACAATGACTCACAGATTTTGGAAAACCATGGTTTTTCAAATAAGACAATCTGGGGGGTGGGGGGATGCACTGTCGGTGTGGGACACAAAATGTATCACATCGACTTGTGATAATCTTTGTACACCTATAATTGAAATGAAACTCATTGTTATAAAAAAAAAGAAACTAATAAGTCACTTATGTTTTAACCCCTCAAGTTTAGACACAGTCCTTGGTTTCATGAAAAAAAAATTCTTGTAAGACTCTTATTGGATATGTTGTCTTGTCTTGCCTTTTCCCTTTCTTTCTCTCTTTCTCTCTTTCTTTCTTTCTTTCTTTCTTTCTTTCTTTCGTCTTTTTAGGGCTGCATCCCTGGCATATGCAGGTTCCCAGGCTAAGGGTCCAATTGGAGCTGTAGCCACTGGCCAACACCACAGCTGCAGCAATGTACGATCCTATCTCCATCTGCAACTTACACCACAGCTCATGGCAACGCCAGATCCTTAATCCACTGTACGATCCTATCTTCATCTGCAACTTACACCACAGCTCATGGCAACGCCAGATCCTTAATCCACTGTACGATCCTATCTCCATCTGCAACTTACACCACAGCTCACGGCAATGCCAGATCCTTAATCCACTGAGCGAGGCCAGGGATCAAACTCGTGTCCTCATGGATACTAGTTGGGTTTGTTAACCACTGAGCCACGACAGGAACTCTGGATATGTTGTTTTTCAATTTGTCATCGCCACTCATATCCATTCCCTTGTCCACGTGGTTTTTCAGTTACTCCCATTAGACACAGCATTCTTTCCAGCCTTGGCCATGTAATTTGTCCTGGCCTATGAAACGTGAGGGGAAGTGACAGTGCCTTAAGAGGCATTTGTGTTTCTACCCACCCTTCTGTGCCTCTGGACTATGAGAAGGAGATGAAAGCCACCTGGAGCTCACCTGAACACAGTCTGTGGTGTGGCACCAAGCCCACCTGAGGCCAACCCCTATCAGCTTGCCCTCAGTCAAACCGCAGAGGTGTGAGCAAGGAGAAATCATGGTTGTTTAATGCCACTGAGTTTCAGGGTGCTTTGCTATGCTGGATTTGGGTGGTAATGACTAACTGATAGAGTGGAGTTATTTAAAGATATTTCAAAGTCAACAGTATCATTTACACTGAGGGTTTGGGATGGAAATCCTATAAAATCTGGTTGTGATGACTGTTGTACAACTATAAATGTAATAAAATCAGAGTAATTAAAAAATAGTATCATTTAAACAAAGTCACATATTAGAGCAAATTACTGGTTGAATTTCATCTATAAATAATCTTTTACTTTAGGGCAAATTAAAACAATAGTTACTCAACGACTACTCAGACAGAAATCATGGGCCACTGCAACCTCTGGGAACTGTACAATAGCTGAAGCTTTTAATTTTGCAGGTGCCATATTTCTAGGACTAAAGAAATGGCTATCACTACTATGGCTATTACACAAGACTGTTCCTAGGCACCTTCAGCATCAGCCGACTTGTCCTTTTTCCCTTTATTATGTCAAGGTAGAAGGTGATGGTTACTGTTAATCACAGATGTAAACAAAATATCCATTAGAGATATTTGCCCTTAGGGGTTTCTCAAACATCAAAAGACTTCGGTACTTAAAGGTGAGTTCTGTTAAAATAATGGTCTGACATGGAGTGTGGTTTATATGGTGGGATGAACCAACTTCTTTCTATTCAAGTCACAAAAACAGAGATTGCTTCCATCCAGCCTGTATTTCATGTTGGCCCTGCTGGTACACAAGAACCAGGAAGAGAGTGTTTTTGTTTTAAATTGTGGATTCACCGAGGTCTGATATTTTTGTAAATCATTATAAAAACAAATTCTTAGGTGTTGCAGCAATGTAAAACTGCTATAAAGGCTTTTATTTGCACCAGACAATTCACAGCCTGGGACCAGCCTGGGGGCTGTGCTCTGAGTAGTACTGCAGTAAGATATTGTGAAGCGGGTGGGGATGGCAGAGACAAGCTCTGTTTAATTTTTCATTTTTCCTTTGGCCATGCCACAGCCATCTTGCGGTCTCAGACAAGCAGGAAGTGGTAAGCATGAAGGTATCATTGTTTAGAGGCTATCACTATTCTGTATAATAATATTCAGTAATGAGAAATAATGAAATAACATCATATTCTGGCAACCAATATGATCGTCACTTTTTAGTATAGTCATACATAAGAGGGATGAGTTAACTTGTCAAATACACACTGAGGACCTACTACGTACAAGACCTGTCCCAAAAGCTAGGGAAACATCACTGTATGAAACAGCTGCACCTTGGCCCTTACAAAGCTTATGTTGTAACAGGAATTCTCCAAAATATAGAATCAGTTTTGAATGGACCCTGCATTTTTGCCATACTGCTGTTAGCACCAATTTGTGATAAATCTTATCGACTTTATCACAATTAATTCTTGGCTTCTTTCTTTCACAACAATTTTTTATTTACTTTATTTATTTGTTTATTGTTTTTTAGGGCTGCACCTCCTGCATATGGAGGTTCCCAGGCTAGGGGTCAAATCGGAGCTGTAGCTGCCGGCCTATACCACAGCCACAGCAATGCAGAATCTGAGTCATGTCTGCAACCTACACCATAGCTCATGGCAACGCTGGATCCTTAACCCACTGAGTTAAGCCAGGGATTGAATCTGCATCCTCATGGTTACTAGTTGGGTTCATTATTGCTGAGCCACAGCGGGAACTCCATGACAATTTTTTAAACTGCATGGATGATGTGTACTAATTTCTTGACCTGAGGGTAGAATTTTGGAGTAGTTGTCATTTGCCTTTTCCAAGCAAATTTTAAAAAAACGTTAAGTTGCTGTACAGTAGAAATTGGCAGAACACTGTAAACCAACTATGATGGAAAAAATAAAAATAATTAAAAAATAAATTAAAATGTTAAACTTGAATTGTGAAGGTGTCTCTGACCAATTCTTTTATTTGTATTTATAGGACCATGTTCCCCTTCCCCTGCAATCTCACAGTGGAAAAATGAGGAGCAGGAAGAGGAAAAAGACTACTGATTTATACATCCTTGAAAATTAAAATTACAAAACAGAAAGCTCAGGTTACTCTTTGCAACAGTCATTAACCATAATTATTATTAATATTATTATTTCTAAGTATCAATCTACATCATGGTTCCTAGAGAATGTATTTATAAAATGAAGTATCCTGAGAGCTGCTAGTGGATAATAAATTGCAATGGAAATGGAAATGACCTGCTTCAACCATCAACATCATGGCAAGCACGTGCAAATCCCAGATTTGTCATTTAAAAAACAAGTTGACATGCTGGGTATTAATGCTGTGAAACTTGTGGCAAATTACTTAAGCACTCTGGGTCTAAGTTTCTTTATCTGTGAGAAAGAAATAGAAAAGTACCTCTCACGTGGGTTGCCATCAGGATGACATGACATTCTGTGTGAAGTGCTTAGCCCAGTGCCCAATCCATATTAAGTGCTCAATACGTATTAGTCATTATGGAGGGGACTGGGGCTATTGCGTCAACCTAGGCTGTTTTTAATTTATAGTTGAGTTACAATGTTGTACCAATTTCTGCTGTACAGAAAAGTGACCCAGTTATACATATATATACATTTCTTTTCTTATATTATCTTCTATCATGTTCTGTCCCAAGAGACTGGATATAGTTCCCTGTGCTATACAGTAGGACCTCATTGCTTATCCATTCTAAGTGCTGTAGTTTGCACCTACTAACCCCAAACTCCCAGTCCATCCCACTCCCACCCTAAACGTTCACATTTGATCTCTGAACATTTTTAGAAATAGCTATCAGAAATAAATTCTTCTGCTGGTTGCCCAGGTACCAAGTGAACCAGGGTGACAATTTTTAGATTCCTAAGGGAATGTCTATTTGGGTTTCTTAATATAATTATTTCAACATAAAAGTTCCAAAAGAATCCCAGTATCAGCATTCTACTGAATATCAGTAATAATCTTTTCAGAAGTTAACAAAATGAGGAGTGGGTTTAAAGCACACAATGAAAGATCCACCATATTTCAAGAAGCAGATTTTAAAGGTCATGAGTTACTGGTCAGAGAAAGAAGACTCTTGTCCTTATTTCGAGAGCAGAATGTTCTCTGAAGACATTTCCTCCTAACCTGTTCAGCTATTTCATGCCTATTTACTGCTACAATCTGCTACTTTAAACACAGCTTAGCAGGGTCAGCTTGGTACCCAAATCTGTCATCTGAAGAGCTCACATTCTAGAAGAGACTGTTCCTTCTTGACACTGACTAAAATAACTTGATGCAATTCTCCTTCTCTTTCAAAACATCACACAGTCAAACTTAATTTCTGCAGAGTTCGGAACTCTAAAAGCCCCACCTTCTGGAACACTGCTCTGAATACAGAATAATGCTTACTTTAATAAAAATTTGCTAGCTACCACTAGGTACACATTTAGAAATAAGGCTATTACATCATTCTCAGAAACAAATATACACTGGAGACTATCATAGTATTAGAGTATCATAGTTATTTGATACCAAGCATTATCATTTAAAAAATAAACTCATAACCTCTTTTTTTGTAACAGTAGGAATTTTCACTATTTCCTTTTTCCCTTGAATTTTTATTCCATTTCTATCACATAATTTTATTCTATATTTCTCCAATGCAAAACTATATGTATAAATCAAAACTTAT
Source organism: Catagonus wagneri (assembly GCA_004024745.2). Lineage (NCBI taxonomy): Eukaryota > Metazoa > Chordata > Mammalia > Artiodactyla > Tayassuidae > Catagonus > Catagonus wagneri. The sequence goes on from PVHT020000193.1 coordinate 17,924,817, forward strand.
TTTTAAAAATTCCTATGATCATTAATCTTTGAGTTAAAAAAATTCTTCTTTATTGGATCTCTCAGTTATTAGAACACAATTAACCAAAACACTAGAAATACAGTACACGATTTGATAAATAATTGTTAAACATTAAAAGTAAATATTTACTACAAGTGCATTGCTTGATGAAATGGCTAAGGTTTTTTTCCTAATTCATTTATATTTCTGGATGAATGTTAATTCCACAAAGAGACAGACTTCAACATTAAGTCTATTTCTATTGTTTGCGTTTGTAGATGTAAATACTGATAAACCTTCATATAAATAAGTACATGGGAAGAGAAGGGATTTTGTTAAAGGTATAACACTCAATTCTTTTAACTCCTCTGACTTACATGCCAAATACATGGCAGTCATATATCATCAAAAATAAATTTTAATAAGCTATTAGCTGACAACCCAGGAACTCCCACTTTGTTAAGAACAAAAAACTGAAAACTAGCCGTCATGCTAAAGGATTTGTTACCTAGTCATTAGACTCATTTATTTTCCCAAGAGCAATGCTTATATTTCAATTATTCTTTTTTTGCACCCAAGATATTTTAATACCCTGGAGGACACATACTACAGTAATATTTAGAATGTGGGAGAAATAAAGTGATAGAATTGTAGTTCTGCAAAGACAAGCTGAAAAGGGGTCAGCATCATCAGATTTAAGTAAGGGTACATAAGTAAGTTAGGATCTGGGAATTGATTTTCTTAAAGTTCTTGGTGTCCATATAACCCTTGGAAAGGCTTTACGTACTCTCAGTATAATCAAACCCAGTCTGAAGACTTCTGCAGACAAAATGGCAGTGACAAAGCTCCCATCCTTTTTAACGACACGTAATATTTGAACACGTGCTCACTGTAGAAAAATTCAGAAGACATAGAAGTATGCAGAGTAAAAAGCAAAAATCCTCCATCTTCCCTCAACCCTAATTCCTTTTCCGTAATTTTCTATATACCTTTACACACATTTTTGGTCATTTTCCTATATAGAGAGGCGAATGTTTTATTTTACAGGGAGATCTTGTGCTGGTTCATCAATAGCCCCTAAAGATAAGTGAAAATGTTTCCTTTCCATTTCACTATACCCCTGGAGGAGTCTATCTTTGGTTGGTTGGCCTAGAAACAGACCTTGAGATGAAGATTCATGTGCAAGTGATTTATTAGGGAACTGTTCCGGGGGAAACTGATAAGCTACTGAGGGAAGCAGGGCAGGGAAGGGTAAGAAACTAAGAATAAAATAGAATCTTTTTTTGTTTCTTTTTTAAACTGTGTATTTTAGAGCTATTTCCATCATCCTACCTATGTATCCATCTCACTCTTAAATAATTACAGTTTTCCAGTATTCTATGACATAGATGTACCAGTGCTTATATAATCTTTATTGAGGTTCCTAAATAGGGAGATTCCAAGTTTTCACTTTTGAAAGCAGTTCACAAAACATCTATATTTCTTTGGGCACACATATGATTATTCTGTAGGAAATATTATTAGGAATGGAATTTGCTGGGTTCAATTTACTTTAAATCTTGATAAATGCTACCAAATTGGCCTTTGCTGATTTTTTTTGTTATGTTTGTCATTTTCTTAGTTTTTAGGACTTTTAAAATATTATGGATGAAAATTCTTTTCCATTTTAAAAATATTTGAATACTTTTCACCTAGTCCTATTTTTTTTTTCTTTTTTCTTTTTAGGGCCACACCTGTGGCATATGGAGGTTCCCAGGCTAGGGGGTCAAATTAGAGCTGTAGCTGCCGGCCTACACCACAGCAACGCAGGATCCAAGCCGCATCTGCGACCTACACCACAGCTCATGGCAACGCCGGATTCTTAACCCACTGAGTGAGGCCAGGGATCGAACCCACAACCTCATCGTTCCTAGTCAGATCCGTTTCTGCTGCACCACGATGGGAACTCCTTCACCTAGACTTTTGCTCACCATTTAAATTTGCTTATGCTTTCTTTTGTGATATGAAAGTTTTCCATTTTTATGGGACAAATTTAATCAACACTTTTTGGAGGTTTCTGTGCCCACTGTATTATAGGTTTAGGCAAATCTTCTATTTTCAGATGGCTAACTTAAATCTCCTCTAAAAACAAGAATAAATAAAGACGATCATATGCCTTTCCTCCCTTTTTCTTTTAGTACATTATATTTCATTCTCACACTTCCTAATGTTGAATTATTTTTGTTCTTGGGGTAAATTATGTAATTTTAAATGTACTACTCTTTTAATACATTGATTTGATAACGCCTTATTTATGTGTTTGTATCTATACTGATATGAGCTCTTTCTCTTTCCCTGTGTGTGTGTGTGTGTGTGTGTGTTTGTGTAGGGGGGTGGGTATCTGACCAAATTTGATACCTGCCTTACACTAAGCTCTTAAAATGAGTTGGGAAGCTTCTCATGAACTCAACATTATTACTTTGTTGAAGACATTCTTAACCTCTTCCTGAAAGCCAAGTTAGTTATTATTTAGCTTAGTTATAACAATGTGGTTCAGAATGCTTCTCAGTGTACAGTTGATTAAAACTACAAGTTAGAACACAGAGTATAGTGAGTAAAGATTGCTGAGTGAGGGCAAGGGAAGAGATGAATAGATATAGAAACATCAGTATCAACAGGAAATGACCCTCCAATGTCCTTTCTTGAGCTTGCTAGAGGTCTGTAAATACAGAGACAAAAATCATCAGTGGGGAGTCCCCATCGAGGCTCAGAGGAAACAAATCTGACTAGCATCAGTGAGGATGCAGGTTTAATCCCTGGCCTTACCTCAGTGGGTTAAGGAACCGGAGTTGATCTGTGGCGTAGGTCAAAGACGCTGCTCAGATCTGGCATTGCTATGGCTGTGGGGTAGGCCAGTATCCACAGCTCCGATTCAGCCCTTAGCCTGGGAACCTCCATATGCCATAGGTGTGGCCCTAAAAAAGAAAAAGCCAAAAAAAAAAAAATCAGCAATGGAATCATAGTCTTGGGCCATCAGAACTATGACTTAGGCACCCTGCTCCCACTGCAATGATGCCCAAGGGTATTTTCTTTAGCTGCAAATCAATGTTTTAAAATGTTTGTAATTATGGATTTGAATCACGAGAGAACATTCTATGTTTACTATGAAGAGGACACTTACAAATTTACTTCAAAATGTAAGTCAAAGACAAATATCATATATCGCCTATATGTGAAATCTAATAAAAATGATACAAAAGAACTTATTTATAAAACAGAAACAAACTCACAGATTTCAAAATAAAACTTATGGTTACCATAGGGGAAACAACAGGATGTGGGGAGGGATAAAGTAGCAGGATGGGATTAACACATTCATACTACTGTATATAAAATAGATAACTAACAAGGAGCTATTGTATAGCACAAGGAGGTATACGCAATGTTCTATAATAACCTATACGGGAAAAAAGAATGGATACATGAATATGTATAACTGATCTTCTTTGCTGTACATCTGAAACTAATACGTCACTGTAAATCAACTACACTCCAATAAAATTTTTTAAAAACCCAAAAACAAAAAAACAAATTTATTTTAAAATAGCTAAAATTTAACAAAAGGTATGGTGTTTGCAGAAGCTTTTTTTTTTTTTTTTGACTTTTTGAGGCCTCATCCTGCAGCATATGGAGGTTCCCAGGCAAGAGTTCTAATCGGAACTATGCCCGCTGGACTACACCACAGCAATGTGGGATCCGAGCCGTGTTTTTGATGTACACCACAGCTCAACTCCAGATCCTTAATCCACTGAGCAAGACCAGGGACTGAACCCATGTCCTCATGGATACTAGTTGGGCTCATTAACCACTAAGCCACGAGGGGAACTTCTGAAGAAGCATGTTAATCTACCTGGGTTTTGAAATTTAAATGCTATCTATATCAGCAGCACTCTCTCAAGCTTAGCTGCACATCAGATTTTATTTCAGAAAATAGCCTTGCCTAGGTCTTACCCTATGAGATTCTTATCTAATGGGTAGCGGACAATGGCAGGGTACTGGTGTGTTTTAAAAGCCTCCCAAATGGAGCCAAGGCTGGAAAACACTGCCATTTGAATAGACAAGTGGTTCTCGACCAGGGGTGGTTTTCTCCTGCAGGGGATGTTGGCAATGTTTGGAGACATTTTTGGTTGTCACAGCTGGGGAAGACGGCTTCTGCTATTTACTGGGCAGAGATAAGGGATGCTACTAAACATACTGCAATGCACAGGACAGTCCCCAATAATAAAGAATGATCTGCTCCAAAATATTTATAGGGCTCAGGTAGAAATACTCTGACATAGACTTAGCTCACTCTCACTTTTCACGTACCACCAATTTCCAGTCTTGCTGATTCCACTGACTAATCACTGCTCCAGTCAAACCCCCATTTTTCTAGCCCCATTGCCACCATCTTAATTCAGGTCAGCATCCCCTCACACTTTGATACCATGTGGGTTTGATCTCCCTCCCTCCAGTTTTGCTGTCCTACATCTCAGTCTCAGCCTCATGGGCAGTGATCATTTAAGACACAATCTTATAATTTCTAATTGAAAGACTCCAGTGGCTTGGGTGGCCAGCAGGGTGAAGACCTAGCCCTTAACAGGCCACACAGAGCCATACCAAAGTGGCCCCATCTCACCTTTCAGAATCTCATCTCTTACAAGTTTTTTTTTTTCTTCCCCAAATGATAAATTCAAGACAACCAAATGGATTTGAATCTCTTTAAGGTTTTTTCCCATCCCTGAAGTTACTCCTTCTGCTACTTGGAAAGCCACTATTTTATTTGGCCTGGTTAATCCTTTTCTCTCTTTTGAGTGTGGGTTTAGAGGTTACCTCCCACTGGGAACCCTGACTGAACCCCTATTCTGGACTGAGTGGACGTCCCAATTCTTTCCATAGCAGATGGTTATTTTGTCAGAAAAGCGAATAAGCTCCCTTACTAGATCCAAAATTTCATGAGGGCAGAAATGGTCGACATTTTGATCATTGCCGTATCTTTAGAGCCTTATACAATTCCTGGTTCCTAGTCAGTTTTCAATGTTTAAGCTTTAAATGTTTAATTGTTTGTGTAATGGAGGAATGAATTATATATACTATTTGATTTCTTAACATTTGAATGAAATATTACTCTACTCACATTATCTTTTTAAATCAGAAGAGTCTGTTTTCTTACAGGAGCATTATGCTACTTATTTGTATTAAAATAAAATAGAATTTCTCCCTGAAAGCAATTTCTAAATTTCCATTTAAGGTAAACCTCTAAGGTAACAGAAAAGCCAATCAAACTTCCAACCTAGCAATTAACAAAAAGTAAATAAACTCCAAATACATTCTTCGCTATGTTACATATTTCAGAAGAATATGTGAAATATACTTTTTGTCTATAACAAAAGCATTTCACAACACTTGGCATATAAGAGGTGCTTGTAAAAGATTTAATAAAGGCTGGTTGGAATGAGTAAACTATGACTTTGAAACAAATTAATTTTCATGTGCAAGTTTTGAACTTAAAAATATTTTGACAAATGCTTCATATGCAAATTCTTCTGGTATTGTTATATTTTATAAATGAATATAAACATGCCATCAATAGCATTCTTTGTCTTAAGTTACTTATAAGATATTAGAACCTAGCAAAACATATTTGCAATAAAGATTCAGATTTTAATTGACAGAGTTAACTATGAAACTTTGGGTTTCTTGAAAGGCAGCTGACTATACAATAATTTGGAAAGTTATTATAATATAGACTATATTCCCCCCCCAAACTTATCTAGCTACGGAGTATATATTTTAACATGACTTAAATTATGTTTATACACATATTATTACATGCATAAGATGACAAAGTAAATTTCCTATTAGCTGTTGACATGCAGAATTTTATTTGTATATATATTTTCCTATTTCTATTTTTCTAGAAGTGATTAATTAGTGCTCCAGCTATAAAGCTTCTATTTTCCTTGTCAATGACAATCTCAAGGCCTCTGAGCTGCCTCTCGTTTGACCTTGGTTTAAAAGCACAAAGAATAGCAACCTTGAAACTGGCATCAACAAGATTCATTCTACAGAAACCAGATGCAGCACAATAGAGAAAAACCACACATTTAATTTTAAGGTTTTTACAGAAATTGCTCTCAATATTTCTTCTTCTTAAAGACTTTTAAGTGCAAATGTCCTTCATTTCACAAAGGGAAACATTGCCATTCTGCTACTTAACACTGGCCAAAGGAGTCATTTGGAGACTCCTCTGCTTTCTTCCCTTTGATGGACACATGGCAGCAGGGTCCACATAACCCTGGGAGAATAACACGGCCGGATGCGGCATTTAGCCGTGAAGATTTCATTAAGCAGATCCTAACTATTAAAGCAGGCTGAAAAGCATTTCACTAACATTTGAACAAGAAGATTATGAAGCTGTAATAGAATCATGTAGTTGAAACAGACATGCATACATTATTTTCTACTTGAAGGAAGTTGTTTTCATTGTCTTACATCAGTGTTCATTTGAGGGTGCAGTGCCATGGCTGTCCTTTGCCCACAGAATTAAATGCCTCATTATTTCTCCCTTCTGAGGTTAGAATACCCACATTAAGGATGGAAGCTGTTTGCTGAAGTGGGGTGGCAGGGCAGTGCATGAGGACTGAGTTGGGAACTTGCTTCTGGCTGTTAATCTGTTTTTTTCCTATATCATTATTACCTAAAGTCTGAAGATTAAAGCACACTTCATTAAATTCTTATTTGATTATCATTTTAAGATACGCTATAAGTATCTCCAAAGTGAAACTAAAAAGTCTTCTTTACAAATACATTAATATATCATCCACCCTCTCATACACTGTCACTGTTTCCCTGCAGGTAAATAAAATTATTCATATTTAGATACCTACATTAGGAAGAATTATACTAAAAACATGGATAATATATACGCAAAAAGGTTTAAATTGCTGAATATTAATTTCAAAAATGAGAGAAGTACAGAGAATATTTTTCCTTCGTTCAACAGTATACTGGTCAATGTTTAACAAATGGCACTGGGGAAAAGAAAAAAAAAAAAACCGGATTTGTAGTGTTTGCAGAAATCTGTGGTGTAAATATTCCCACCATGGCCTGTTCCAAGCTACTGGTGAGAGGTCACTGAAGGCTAGAATTTGGAACGGCTGGGGGCGGGGGAGGGAGAGCAGCGAATGCACACGGCAGGCCTTCTCTGGTGGGTGCTAGCACTCCATTGTCTTAAAGTCTTGCATCTGTCTCTTGCCTTCCACTTCAACACACAATTCAAATCTTTATTACTGTTTGCCTACAACGTGGTAATATTAGGATATCAACATCGGTTTGCGCCCTCTATTTTTCAGCACTCACTTGCTTTTATCAGTCAATTAATAAAAATCACGCTGAGGTTCTTCCCAGGGATAAGCAGTTCAGATATGCAGAAGTCCTATCACTGCTCCCACATTGGTTACAAGCTAGCTAGAGAGACAAACACACCCATTCTGAAAATTCAAAGTTGTATGAGCCACGATCTGAGTGCTTCCAATACAAATTGCTCAGGATTTCAGAGGTATAATGTATGAGGCTGGTATGCTAATAGTTAAAGACAGATGTGGAGAAGTTTTCCAAGGTAGAGGTCCAGCAAATCTCTCTGTTGTGATTGTCAGTTTCTGATCCACTTATTGCTTTTGAAGACTTTTCTGCCTTACAAATGGGAATCGGGGCCCATCTCCCTGTATAAATACTGAAAATGCTAAATAGATGATTTTTCCAGCATTCTCTGTAGCTAGGATACGGATAGGTGAGCTATGCTGAACCCATTAGGTACACCCATCCCAAAGTTTAAATCCAGAACAAGTGCACAATAGCAAGCATGACTTAGATTATATTTTGCAGATGAACAGTAGCTGAAGCAGCAGCATCAGTGCCAGCCTTGTTGAAAGGGCCATAGAGACCTTGATGCTGATGGTAAGATTCAGGGCTCTATGTCCCAGTGTGCTGTGTGGTGATGGTGTGATCCAGTTTTTAACAGCACACATACTGCTCTTGCAAGAGTTATGGGATGGGATGGGACAGTGGCCATGGCTTCCGCACAGCCTCTATTTCCCTGTCCAGGTTTACTCACTTTCCATGCTATTCCATTATGCTAAGAGCTAGTCTCTTTTTCTTGCAACTAAGGAATCCTGATGCATATTTAGAGGTAGGGACGTTTTACTAGCAAAATGAGCAAAGAAATAGAGTCAGGAGTCACATCACCTAATTGCTCCCAATATTTCAATAGCTAAACAAGTGCTGAAGGATAAATTCTAACTTCTGTAGTCTGCCCTTCTGGTCTGCCTCTAACTATTCAGTTGATCTTAAACACACCATGAACTGTACTATGACTATCTCCGCTCTCTACCTCTGCTCATTCGGTTTCTCCCCCCGCCCCCGGAATGCTCCCTTCTTTTCGCTGAGTCTAATTAAATCCTACCTATTTGAAACACCTAACTGAAATGTTGTTTCATTTGTCAAAGCTTCCCAGATTACCCTGGGCCATTAAAATCTTTCTCTTCTCTGTATTATCAGAGCACTTAGTGGCATTACCAATGATTTATAATGAATATCCTACTACTTTGGATGATAATTTGATATATCATTCAGAAAATATTCACTCCTTACCTCTCCCACTGTAGGTAGAGAATGCTTCCTCCCCTAAGGATGCTGTTCTTTTTTTAAATATAAATTTTATAGGAGTATAGCTGACTTACAAAGTTGAGTTAGTTTCAGGGGTACAACAAAGTAAATCAGTTATACATATACATATATCCATTCCTTTTCAGATTCTTTCCCCATGTAGGTTATTATATAATATTGAATATTTACCCTGTACTGTGTAGTAGGTCCTTGTTACCTATCTATTTTATATATACTAGTGTATATATGTCAATCCCAACCACTTAAGTTACCCCTCCTCCCTGCCCCCATGTTTCCCCTTTGGTAACCCTAAACTTGGTTTCAAAATCTCTGATTCTGTTTCTGTTTTGTAATTCTTTGTATATTTTATTAAATTCCATTTATAAGTGATATCATATGATTTCTGTCTTTCACTAACTTCATTTAGTATGACATATTTAGGTCCATCCATGTTGATACAAATGGCATTATTCCATTCTTTTTTATGGCTAATATTCCATTGTACATATGTACCACATCTTCTTTATCCAGTACTCTGTTGATGGACTTTTAGGTTGTTTCTACATCTTCGCTATTGTAAATAGTGCTACAATGAACGTTGGGGTGCACGTATCTTTTTTTTCCATTTTAAAAGTTTTATTGAAGTACAGTTGATTTACAATGTTGTGATAACTTCTGCTTTACAATGTGATCCAGTCATGCACACACACACATCCATTCTCTTTCAGAGTCTTTTCCCACACAGATTATCACAGAATATTGGGCAGAGTTCTCTGTCCTATACAGCATGTCCTCATTGGCTAATCATCCCATATATCTCAGGGTGCATATGCCAATCCCAAACCCCCAGTCCAGCCATCGCCCCCACACCACCTGTTCCCTTTGGAAACCGTAAGTTTGTTTTCAAAATCTGTATGTTTCTGTTCTGAAAGTAATTTCTTTTGTATCATTTTTCTATATTCCACATATAAGTGATATCATATGATGTTTGTCTTTCACAGTCCAACTAACTTCACTTCGTATGACAATCTCTAGGTCCAACCATGTTGTTGCAAATGACATTACTTCAGCCTTTTTATGGCTGAGCAGTATTCCATTATGTACATGTAACACATCTTCTTTATCCATTCCTTTGTTGATGGACATTTAGGTTGCTTTCAAGTCTTGGCTATTGTAAACAATGCTACAATGAACACTGAGGTGCATGTATATTTTCAAATTACAGTTTTCTCTGGATAGATATCCAAGAGTTGGATTGCTGGATCATTAAGGATGCTGTTCTTGACCACGTTCTTGCCTTCGACAACGGAATGTGAGCAGAAACCTTACTGTGTGCTGGTGGTTTGGCTTGCCTCTTGTGCTCCAGGGATTCACCATCAGAAGATCATGCCCTTATTGGCTCCTAGAAGGGCAGATCTGAATTGAGTTTGGACCCAATCCTGAGTCTGACCAGCAGAACAATCTGCTTTTGAGTGAAAAAAAAATGCTTGATGTTTTACATCACTGAGATTTTGAGGTTATTATGTAGTCTTATTGCAGCAACTGCTGATATACTATCTTTCACTTCTACATTTTCAATGTCTGTGCCTTCTTGTTCTAACTAGATTATACATTCTTCACAGCATCAATCATACTTTATCTTCTTTGGTATACTCACATCCAGAGCAATGAAGGAGTGATGTGTTTGGTAGACATATGTTTACTCACTCACTCATGAAAGTTTATTAAACTCCTACTCTATTCTATGAAACCACTTTTCCAGATGCAAACATAAAGGTAAAAGTTATCTTTCTTTTACTGAAAGATTACATAGGCTGATGATGGAAAGAGACAAGAAAATGCTGTAAATATAGTGGATAAATGCAAAGATAGGGGAGTACTTCCCAGGGAAGGACAGTGATGGGTAGCTCACTCAATCTGGTACTGGGTTATCCAGTAGACACAGTGGGTGGTAACATGTGAGCAAAGGCTTCTTGGAGGAAGCAAAGTTGAAACTGTGTCTTAAGGGAGTGATCCAGATGCAAGATGAAGGACATCCCAGACAACGGAATGAGAGAGCCTGGCATGTTTGGGAAACTGCAAGTAATTGAGCGAAACCTCAATCTCCATTTTGCATGGGGAAATGATCTAACTTTCAAAGTGCTTACTAAGCATTTTCTGCTTAAGAACCCTTGTTCATTAGATATATCAGAAACAAGGAAGTGTGATGCCTCCTGCTTTGTTCTTTCTCAGATTGCTTAGGCTATTTGGGGTCTTCTGTGGCTAAATGTAAATTTCAGGATTGTTTTTCCTAATTCTGTAAAAAATGCCTTTGGACTCTTGTTGGAGACTGCACTGATTCTATAGGTGGTTTTGTGTTTTATGGACATTTTAACGATATTAATTATTTTAATCCATAAACATGGGATATGATTCCATTTATCTGTGTCTTCTTCAATTTTTTCATCAATGTCTTATAGTTTTCAGTGTAGAGATAGTTCACCTCTTTGGTTAATTTACTAAGTATTTTATTGATTTCAATGCTGTTGTGAATGGGATTGTTTTCTTCTTTTTTAGATAAAAAAAAGTCTTATGGCAATCAGTGTGTACTTCATTTTACCAGGCACACAAACCTCACACCATGACACACAGAGAGATTCTTAGAGCCACTGTCACTGAATAGAAAGAGGAGGCTTCAAATAAACAAGTTTTAATTAGGCCCATGGAAGAAATACGCCATTAAATAACAATAATTGCTAATACTATTGAGTCTTAGCAGCTCGGAAGTGTTCTCAGTGCTATACATATGTTATTTCATTTAGTCATCACAGCAATCCTGTGAGACAGGTGCTATTATTATTCCTACTTAACAGATGAAGAAACTGATGCAAAGAAAGACTAAGGAACTTGCACAAGGTCACATAGCTAGTTGTGGTTAAGTCAGACGCAAACCCAGTCTGATGTCATCCTCTCTTCACTACTGCATACAGAATAAGGGTAACCTGAACCTGAAAAGAACGGCTTATGTCAACATAAGGAAGGGCTATACACAAAATATGGCTAATATAAAGATAATATTTAAATAATTTAATATCCTCTTGAAAGGGGAAAAAAAGAAAGAAACCTTATACCCTATAGTGCCTCTCAGAAGCCTGAAGAAGGGCAATTTTGACCTGAAAATGACTGATTAAATTCCTAACATCCTATAAATAAGTGAAGAACCCCTTCTATTATTAGTGAAATGACTAACTCCAAGAGTCACGGCTCAGAATACATGAATGCTTACACAATACAGTGAAAAACTGCTCTGAAGTAGATACAAGGAATCAATATCATTATTAGTTTAATCAAGAAACTAAATGAAGATTAATCTGAAGTCACACGTTTTGAAAGAATCGCAAATGATCTAATTTCCAAGACCTGAAATAATCTTCTAGGGATGATTAAACAAAGCGTGCACTATTATCTTTAAAGTACAATTATTAACTTTTATTTGATTAGCATACATCAAGGACATGATGCTTTTCATGTTGCTATGGAGCTGGGTTAGAAAACCTAAAGACATGTTTCCAGATTCTTTAGTCCAACTGTTCTCAACATTTTTTTTTTTTTGTTTGTTTTTAGTCTCAGCAATGATCTTACGAGTAAACATTCTCCTGTGTGAGTTCTTGGCTCAGTCACTATAACATCACACTACTCTTTCTTTCCTCTCTCAAGGAAGTTTAGCATGCAAATGCAGGAGAGTACTGTTGTTAAAGGAACAAACTTAAATCCCTTTTTGTGTTTCTAAGAAAATACATCACTCATGGGCAATACACTTTGTTGGTGTAAATACTATGTCCTTTAAAGCTTTTTTCTCATATCCTAAGAGTAGAATCTTAGAAATTGTATTTCTCACACTTGTGAACAGTTTCAATTAGACTTCATCAATGAGAAGCACATGTGTGATATTTGAAACCTGGAAGAGAAGGGGAAACAGTCCACTGTCATATTGCTGTCTCAGATCACGCTGACAGAAAATGAGAAACTGAGTTTCCCTAGAACAATTTTGTGCTGTCTCAGCCCACAAATAACCATTTTGCTCACAGTCCATTGCCCACATCTAGTTGGTTATGGCTTTGCCCAGTTACAAAATGGCCAGGAAATATAGGTGAAAACATAAATATTTGGTAAGAATTAAATGTCTGGGCCACAGAGGTGGTACTATATATATCTGATATATTTATAGTCAATGTCATTTGAGGTCAAAAAGAAATAGAAAGGTGTAGGCTAGAATGCACACGAGCTCTTGAATCAAGATAATCAGGTAAGAACAGTGGTTGAAAAGAGTTAAGACCTAGCAGGTGAAGTAAGTCAGAAAGAGAAAGACAAATAGGAAAGACTGGATTAAAATGGTGGAATAAAAGGACTGGAGCTCAACTTCTCTCATAAAAACAACGAAATCACAACCAAATGCCAAGCAACCTTCAACCAAATGGACTGTAAACTTCCAAAAAAGATATTCTACTCCAGAAGACAAAGAGGAGACAACATCAGGAGGTAGGAGGGGCGATTATGTGACATAAGCAACCCCTACCTCCTGGGTGGGAAGCCCCACAGACTGGACAGTAACTGTATCACAGAGACTCACCTAAAGGACTCAGAGTTCTGAGTCCCACATCAAATCCCCATGCCCAGGGATCTGGGAAAGGGAGACAGAGCCTGGAGCATTTGGCATTGACTGCCAGTGGGGCTTGTGTGCAGGAGCTCCTTGGGACTGGGGGAAACAGAGACCCCATTCTTGAAAGGCACACACAGACTTTCACGTGCACTGGGTCCCAGGACAAAGCAAAGTCTCCATAGGAATCTGGGTTAAAACTGACTGTAGTTCTTGGAGGATCTCCTGGGAAAACAGGGGTGATTGTGGCTTGTTGTGGGGGAAGGGCACTGGAGGCAAAGCTCTTGGGAACATTCAAGAGCCTGCATTTCTCTGGAGGTGGCCGTTTTGGGAAAAGCTGGCCCCTCCCATCAGAACTGAGAAGCCTCAGGCCAAACAATAATCCAGGTGGGACCACAGCCCCACCCATCAGTAAACAGGCTGCCTAAAGACACCTCAGGCACACAGCCACCTCTAATCTCGCCCAGAGACAAAGCCCCATCCACCAGAGGGATAGGAATCAGCCCCATCTACCAAGTGGGCAGGCACAAGTCCCTCCCATCAGAAAGCCTACAGCAAGCACCCCCCAATACATAAGTCAGCCACAGGTGAGGCAAACACCAGAAGTAAGAGAGGCTACAATTCTATTGTCTGCAAAAAGGTCACCATGCCAAAAACCTATAAAAATGAAAAGACAGAAAACTATAACTCAGATAATGAAGAAATAAAAAAACCCAGAAAAACAGCTCAGTGATGAGCAGATTATCAGCATCCCAGAAAAACACTTTAGTCTGTTGATGCTGAAGATGATGCAAGACTGTTAGGCCGGCAGGGATGGGTAGCAGCCCCCCAAATGGCAAAGAGACCCCTCATATCAAACAGATCCCATGAGGAACGGACAAGCCTGCGTGGGAAGATAGGCCGCCAGCCCCACCCACGACAATGGACGATTGAAGCCACACCTACCCGGAAAGCCCCCAAACGCCTACCCCCGACCAATCACCTAGGGACATGGTGGTCCCTTGCCTAATTTGGCAAAGGCACCACACGGATCCAGACCCAGAACCAACAAGGCTTAAAACCCCTGCGCTCCCCAACCTGGGTGTGACTTCCCTGACTCCATGCCCGAGAGTCACGGAACCTCACCCGGGAGCCAAATTCTCCAATAAATCATGATTGCCGCCTTTTGCAGGTATCCCCTGCTCGTTTCTTTCACCCCTCTTTCAGTGCTAAACCAATTTCTTACAAAGACATTGGAAATAAACTGGAGGCAAAGATTGATAATTTACAGGAAACAGTGAGCAGAGAAATACAAGATGTAAAAATTAAGCAAGAAGAGATGCAAAATACAATAACTGAAATAAAAATTCATTAGAAGCAGCCAGCAGTAGAATACAGGAGGCAGAAGAATGAATCAGTGGGGTGGAGGACAGATTAGTGGAAATCACTAATGTGGAAGAGAAAAGAGATAAAAGATTGAAAGGAAATGAGCACAGTCCCAGAGAACTCTGGGATAACATTAAAAGCACCAACATCTGTATAATAGGGGTGCCAGAGGAAGAAGAGAGCGAGAAGGGGATAGAAAAAATATTTGAAGAGATAATAGCCGAAAACTTCCCTAACATGGGAAAGGAACCACTCACTCAAATCCAGGCAGTACAATGAGTACCATATAAAATAAACCTAAGGAGGAACACCCCGAGACACAATTTAATCAAAATGACCAAAATTAAAGACAAAGAGAAAATATTGAAAGCAGCTAGGGAAAAGAAACAAATAACACACAAGGGAACCCCAACAAGGTTATCAGCAGATTTTTCAGGAAACTCTGCAGGCCTTTAACCAGCAAGGCTCTCATTAAGATTTGAAGGAGAAATCAAAACCTTTACAGATAAGCAGAAGATAAGAGATTTCTGCAACACTAAACCAGCTTTACAACAAATCTTAAAGGAACTTCTCCAGGCAGAAGAAAAAAAAAAAAAGGCCAAAACCAGAAACAAAAACACCACAAATGACAAGGTTCACCAGTAAAGGCATAGACACACTAAAGATAATAAATCATCCATGCACAATTGTGCTACCAAAATCAGAAAAAGTGAAAAGACAGCACAAATGCAAGACATTGGAGACGCATGTGCAATTAAGAAACCAACAACTTAAAACAATCTCATTTATATATAGACTCCTATATCAAAACTTAAGGGTAACTGCAAACCAAAAATCTACAATTGATACACAAGCAAATAAGAAAAATCAACTCAAATACAACATTAAAGACAGTCATCAAATGTCAAGAGGAGACAACAAGAGAATAAGGGAAGAAAAAAGAGCAACAAAAATCCAAAACAGTTAATAAAATGGCAATAAGAACATACTTATCAACAATTACCTTAAATGTTAATGGACTGAATGCCCCAACCAAAAGACATAGACTAGCCGCATGGATACAAAAATAAGACCCATATATATGCTGTCTTCAAGAGACACACTTCACTTCTAGGGACACATACAAATTGAAAGTAAGAGGATGGAAGAAAATATTCCATGAAAATGGGAATCAAAAGAAAGCTGGAGTAGCAATACTCCTATCAGACAAAATAGAATTTAAAATGAAGAACATTTTAAGACACAAGGAAGGGCACTACATAATGATTAAAGGATCGATCCAAGGAGAAGATATAATAATTTTAAATATCTATGCACCCAACATAGGATCACCACAATATATAGGGCAACTGCTAACAACCTTAAAAGGAGAAATTAACAATAATACAATCACAGTAGTGGACTTTAACACCCCACTTACAGCAATGGTTAGATCATCCAGACAGAAAATCAATAAGGAAACACAGGCCCTGAATGAAGCACTAGACCAGATGGACTTAATAGATATTTCTAGGACATTCCATCCAAAAGCAACAGAATACACATTCTTCTCAAGTGTGCATGGAACTTTCTCTAAGACTGATCACATCCTGGGCTACGAATCAAGCCTTGGTAACTTTAAGAAAATTGAAATCATATCAAGCATCTTTTCTGACCACAATGCTATATGACTGGAAATCAACAAGAAAAAAACCGGCAAAAGACACAAACACGTGGAGACTAAACAACATGCTACTAAACAATCAATGGTTCACTGAAGAAATCAAAGAGCAAATTAAAAAATACCTAGAAGCAAATGACAACAAAGACACAACACTCCAAAACCTCTGGGATGCAGCAAAAGCAGTTCTGAGAGGAAAGTTTATAGCAATACAAGCCTACCTCAGGAAACAAGAAAAAGCTCACATAAACAACCTAACTTTACATCTAAAGAAGCTAGAGAGGGAAGAACAGACAAGACCTAAAGTTAGTAGAAGAAACGAAATCATAAAGATCACAGCAGAAATCAATGAAATAGAAATGAAGAAAACCATAGAAAAGATCAATGAGACTAAAAGCTGGTTCTTTGAAAAGATCAACAAAATTGATAAACCGTTAGCCAGACTTATCAAGAAAAAAAGAGAGAGGACACAAATCAATAAAAATTACAAATAAAAAAGGGGAAGTAACAACGGACATCACAGAAATACAAAGGATCATAAGAGACTACTATATGCAACTAGATGGCAATAAAATGGAAAACCTAGAAGAAATGGACACATTCTTAGAAAAATACAATCTTCCAAGACTAAACCAGGATGAAATAGAAATATGAATAGGCCAATCACAAGTTCTGAAATTGAAACTGTGATTAAAAAACTTCCAACAAACAAAAGTCCAGGATCACATGGCTTCACAGGCGAATTCTATCAAACATTTAGAGAAGAGCTAACACCTATCCTTCTGAAACTATTCCAAAAAATTGTAGAGGAAGGGACACTCCCAAACTCATTCTATGATACAACCATCACCCTGATACCAAAACCAGACAAAGATACCACAATAAAACAAAATTAGAGGACAATCTCACTGATGAACAGAGATGAAAAAATCGTCAACAAAACACTGGACAACCGAATCCAACAATACATTAAAAGGATTGTACATCACGATCAAGTAGGATTTATCCCAGGGATGCAAGGATTCTTCAATATCCACAAATCAATCAGTGTGGTACACCATGTTAACAAACTGAAGAATAAAAACCATATGATCCTCTCAATAGATGAAGAAAAAGCCTTTGACAAAATCCAACACCCACTTCTGATAAAAACCCTTCAGAAAGTGGGCATGGGGGAACCTGCCTCAACATAATCAAGGCCATCTATGACAAACCCAGAGTTCACATCATTCTCAATGGTGAAAAGCTGAAAGAATTCCCACTGAGATCAGGAACAAGACAGGGATGTCCACTCTTGCTACTACTATTCAACATGGTTTTTGAAGTGCTAGCCACAGCAATCAGAGAAGTAAAAGAAATAAAAGGAATCCAAATTGGAAAGGAATAAGTAAAACTATCACTGTTTGCAGAAGACATGATATTATACCTAGAGAATCCTAAAGACTCTACCAGAAAACTGTTAGAGCTCATCAATGAATTTGGCAAAGTTACAGGATACAAAATTAATACACAGAAATCAACCGCATTTCTATATGCTAACAATGAAAGAGCAGAAAGAGAAATTAGGGAAGCAATCCCATTTACCATCACATCAAAAAGAATCAAATACTTAGGAATTTGAGACAAAAGACCTGTACTCTGAAAACTCTAAGACGCTGATGAAAGAAATCAAGGATGACATGAACAGATGGCAAGACATACCATGCTCTTGGATTGGAAGAGTCAATATTATCAAAATGACTATACTACCCAAAGCAATCTGCAGATCCAATGCAATCCCTATCAAATTACCAAGGACATTTTTCACAGAACTAGAACAAAATATCTTAAAGTTTGTTTGGAAGCACAAAAGACCCAGAATAGTCAAAGACATCCTGAAAAAGAACAATGGAGCTGGAGGAATCAGGCTCCCTAACTGCAGACTATACTACAAAGCTTCAGTCATCAAAACCATATGGTACTGGCACAAAGACAGAAATGCAGATCAGTGGAACAGGATAGAAAGCCCAGAATTTAAACCCATGCACCTATAGTCAACTAATCTATGACAAAGGAGGCAAGAAAACACATTGGAGAAAAGACAGTGTGTTCAATAAGTGGTGCTGGGAAAACTGGACAGCCACATGTAAAACAATGAAATTAGAACACTTCCTAACACCATGCACAAAAATAAACTCAAAATGGATTAAAGATCTAGATATAAGACAGGATACTATAAAACTCTTAGAGGAAAACATAGGCCAAACACTCTCTGACATAAATGAAAGCAACATCTTCTCAGATCCATCTGTTACAGTAATGACAATCAAAAGAAAAATAAACAAATGGGACTTAATTAATCTTAAAATTTTCTGCACAGCAAGGGAAACCCTAAATAAAACAAAAAGACAACCCACAGAATGGGAGAAAATATCTGCAAATGAATCGACTGACAAGGGATTAATCTCCAAAATTTATAAATACCTCCTACAGCTCAATACCAAAAAAACAAACAACCCCATCAAAAAATGGGCAGAGGATCTAGGCAGACAATTCTCCAGAGAAGACACGCAGATGGCAAATAAACACATGAAAAGATGTTCAACATTGCTCCTTATTAGAGAAATGCAAATCAAAACCACTATGAGGTACCACCTTACACTGGCCAGAATGGCCATCATCAAAAAGTCTATGAAAAATAAGTGCTGGAGAGGGTGTGGAGAAAAAGGAACCCTATTACACCATTGGTGGGAATGTAAATCGGTGCAACCACTGTGGAAAACAGTATAGAGATTCCTCAGAAAACTCAAAATAGAATTACCATTTGATCCAGCAATACCACTCCTGGGCATCTATCCAGAGAAATCCATGACTCAAAAAGACACATTTACTCCATTGTTCACTGCAGCACTCTATACAATAGCCAAGTCATGTAAACAACCTAAATGCCCATCGACAGAGGAGTGGATAGGGAAGATGTGGTACTTATACACAATGGAATACTACTCAGCCATTAAAAGAAATGAAATAACATTTATAGTAACATGGATGGACCTAGAAATTATCATGCGAAGTGAAACCAGTCAGACAATGAAACACCAGTTTCAACTGCTACCACGTACATGTGGAAACTAAAAAAAGGACACAATGAACTTCTTTGCAGAACAGATACTGACTCACAGACTTTGGAAATCCTATGGTTTCCAAATGAGACAAGTTGGGGGGTGGGGAGATGCACTGAGGGTTTGGGATGGAAATGCTATAAAAATTGAGTTGTGATGATTTTTGTACACCTAGAATTGTAATAAAATTCATCAAGTAAAAAAAAACAATTAAAAAACAAATAGGATATCAGTTATTTGTAGAATCTAATATATGGCACAGATGATCCCATCTACAAAACAGAAACAGATCACGGTCAGGGAGAGCAGGCTGGTGTTGTTGGGGAGTGGGGGGAGAGAGGGAGTGGGATGGACTGGGAGTTTAGGGTTGGTGGGTACAAACTGTTACATTTGGAATGGATGGGCAATGGGGCCATACTGTACAGTACAGGGAAATGTGTGTGATTTGGTCACTTTGCTATACAACAGAAATTGATGAAACACTGCAAATTAACTATATTTTAATAAAAAAGACAAAATGAAGATAATTTTAAAAAAAGAAGACAGTGGATAAGAAACAGCAGGAAGCTGGGTATGGTAGAGGAAGGAGGGCATTAGCTAGGATTGTGTCACATCACTCCAGGGAGATCCAAGAAGTCAATGATAGTTGACTGGGAAGAAGCCAAAATGGGAGGAATGAATCTTATAAATAAATCTTAGCTGATGATCTGGACCGATACGTTTTTAAATGGCCATGACAAATTGAAACAATGATCCTTAAAGAATTTTTTTTTTCCAAAAGGAGAGGCCTCTTTTTAATATTATAGAAGTTGCATAAGCTCTTTATTAAACATTCAAACAACAATCATATGAGCTAGAAAGTGACAATCTCCCATTTAATCCTAAATCCAAGTGGTGTTATTGATAATGGATGTTATCTCTTGCACATATAAATAAATACATGGATAAGTAGATACTTATCTAAATAGAGACTACATATACTATTCTATAATCTATTTTAAAATATAACATCATTACCTCTTTTCCTTGCCATTACCTATGGCTCTACCTCATGCTTTTCAAATATGACAGGATATTATACTCTGAAGATTACCATAATTGATTCAGCCAATCCTCTGAAAATAGGCATGTACCTTGTTTTGTTCTCTATTATAGAAATGCTGCAAAAACATTTTTGAACATACATCTTTGTGTACCTATGAAAGTATAGCTGCAGGATAAATTTCTAGAACCAAAATTCTGGGGTCAAAGAGTATGCGCATTTACATTTATATATATACTAACTATTGCTCTTCAGAAGTTCTGCACCGATTTGTATTTCCACCAACAGTATATAAAAAGTGAATTGCATTTTTAAGGAATATATTCTACAATAAAATCAACCCTGTAGAAATTTTGAGCAATTAATGGAGAGTAGAACTGGGAACTCAGTAACATTTATGATACATCACAGTCACTTTTTCCACAAACAACTTAAACAGGTGAACTATGATTGGAAAAGAATCTTCCAAGAGCCTGAGGGGTTGGTGAGGGAAATTTAGAATCTGTGCTTTGCTACAGTTCCTTTCTCCTCAAACGAAGGAAGTACCATCCTCAGAATTTCCACTTAAGTCACTGGAGGTAGGGACTGAGGGGTCCTGAACTTTAGAGGCCCATCAATGGATTTTATTTGCTAAACATGTATGATACTATTGTGATATTGTTACCACCTCCACTTTGTGAAGGAGGACAACAGTTGTCAGTTGTTGGATCATTTAAGAAAATGACAATCTGTTGAGATACTCCACCTATTTTAGAGACAACATATTGTACACTTAGGCAGCTTAGTTCCTTAAAGTAATTTCACAGCTTGGTAGTGTCAGAACAAAAGTCCAACCCAAAGACTTCTGATGACAAATCCAGTGCTCTTTCTGAGCTGTCCAAACGTGATTTTGAATTTATTCTATTTCTTTTTCTTTTTAGGGCCACACTCACAGCAATGAGGTTCCCAGGCTAAGGGTCTAACCAGAGCTGTAGCTGCTGGCCTATGCCACAGTCACAGAAACGTGGGATCCAAGCCGTGTCTGCAACCTATACCACAGCACAAGGCAACACCGGATCCTTAATCCATTGATCGAGGCCAGGGATCCAACCTGCATTATCATGGATGCTACTCAGATTCATTTCTGCTGAGCCACGATGGGAATTACACTTAATTTTTTAAAAGTTTATTCTAAATTTTGGTTAAGAGTTCCCATTATGGCTCAATGGAAATGAACCCAACTAGTATCCATGAGGATTCAGGTTCAATCCCTGGCCTCACTCAGGGGGTTAAGGAGCAGGCATTGCCATGAGCTGTGGTGTAGGTTGCAGACGTGGCTCGGATCCAACATTGCTGTGGCCGTGGCCTAGGCTGGCAGCTGTAGCTCCGATTTGACCCCTAGCCTGGGAACTTCCATATGCCACTGGTGTAGCCCTAAAAAGCAAATAAATAAATAAAATAAAAAAAATAAATTTTGGTTAGACCATAAAATGCTCCACTGTGATCCTTTGTCTCAAGCATGAAATCCATGTATTTATTTGGATTAAAAAACTATACTTTATCCAAATGTTACACGAGACTTAAAAGTCACTCTGACTTCCTTACTTTTCAGAGAGATTTCAATGGATTTCTCCTCTAAGTATCAGGAATTTGAAGCTAGAAGTATAAAAATTTTGTAAGGTTACATAAAAATTTCCAAATTCGTGATATTCAAATAGGTTCTAAACTGAATCCACACGATCTTCCTACCATGGGAATATTTTTCTCATATCTCATTTTGTAACAAAGGTGATTAATAGTACATTCCCGATATTTTCATAGGCTCACCTTTTATAATATTTTTTTCAGAATGACATGGGCTTACTCTGTCTCATTTTCCTATCTTATGTTCCCTTTTTTCTTTGCTTCTCTCACATTTTTCCTTTGCTAAATTAAATTTCTCTAAGAACTGACTCTAGTGTTATGATTTCATCTCTTTATGTAACATCACTGGCCCATTTTAAATCATTAGTAACTTTGTAAAGGCACTTTGTCATTATACCTAGAGACAGTGTAATAAATAGGTTAGAAAGTGTCTAACTGTAGTCACATAAAATGCAGATTGGCTAGTATTTCAGAGTGTGAAAGTCCCTTAGAGAGAGAACTCTGTATTGGGCTGTAAGCAACTTAAAGCAACACATTGTATCTTAACACCCAGTCTAAAATAATTCCAGGAACTTAATAGGAAATAGATAAATATCTGTTGAATGAATGTAGTTATTATGCAGGTTACTTAACCTCCATGGCCATGAGCGCTGTACAGCTTCCCCAAGGTATTATAGGTAACTGATTACCTACGCCCAGAGACATATGTGCATGACAATTCGGTCTGTTGTGATCTTAATCATTATTTTATAATACTTTTAGTGTTCTTATTGAAATCTTATATTTTTCTTTTTGTTCTATTGACCCAGAATTTTCATTCATAGGCATTATTGAACAGAAACATTTACATAGGTACATCACAAGACATGTATAAGAATGCTCATAACAGCATGATTCTTATTACTCCCCTTACCTACTATACTTATTACTGGAAATGACCAAAAGTAAGAGTACTCTGTATATAGCTCTCGACTCATATGCCATTATACGCCCTAAAATATTGACTTGGATTAATCAGAACAAATAAAGCATTCAGAGGCTTTTGGTCTAAGGACACATTTTTTTTTTTTTTTTAGCAGTCATTCAAGATGGCCCTGAATAAGCAAAGTCATTCAAGATGGCCCTGAATTAGCAAAGTGAATTTTCAGTACAGAACGAGATGTTTGTTTATAAAAACTACTGAAAACATATGTTGACAGTAAGTGGTTGCATTTCAATAGTTGCTATTTAAGATGGAACAATATATAAACATATAGCAAAGCTTATACAGAAAACCACTGCAAGGAAACTCAAAAATTCTCTGTATGTAGTATTTTCTAAAGTTTTTTTCCCTTACTCAGTGAATGTAAATTTAGGGCAAAGACCAAAAGTACATCTGTTAATGAAATTAAAATTGCTAAATGTCGATTTTTTTCCAAAAGAAATCCTTGAAAACATTCTCATTTCTACTAATTCATTTTCTCATTATCATAGGTGGGAAAAAATGATGGCATAATTCCTAATAACCAGAGGTGGATATGTATCATATTACTAATCGCGGTAAAATAATAAATTTGAAGAATAGGTTTTCCCTGAGTTAAATACAAAAATATCCCTTCATCATTTTGACCAAGAGTTACTGTGCATTAATGTGTGTCAGGTACCATTCTAAGATCTGGAATTTCTGCCCAAAAATACCTGTTTGTTTGAAGAGAAAGGCAACCAACAGATAAATGAAAAGTACATTATAGTGTGTCAGGTAGTGATAACATTATGGAGACACATGAAGCAGAGTAAAAGAGAGTTAAGAATGGGTGAGGAAGTGACATTTGGGCAGAGGACTTAAGAGAGGGGACAGTCAAGCCTATATATAGAGAAAGTATGTTCTAGATAGATGGAATCAGGCCCTGCGCAAGGACTCCAGTATGGCTGGCAAGCCTTCAGTGAAGAGTCCTAGGCAATGGGGTAGGTAAGTGAGTTAGCCAGGATTCAGTGCTATAGAATGAAAACAATACATAGAATACTGTGCACATGTATATCTATCAAATTAGAGAAAAAATGAAAATGGAACTTTTGGTGATAGAATGCTTTCGTGATAAACTTTTGGTGATAATGTTAATCCAAGATGGCCAACAGAATAATTGTTGCACTAGCTACCTCATTTCTGCTGAGTTTTCCAAATATGGCTTTGGGACTTAGGGTAGGCAGCTTCTGAACATGGCTCCCAATGGCTGTCTCCTGATATTCACACTTTTGAATAATCTCCACCCCATGAGTGCAGACTGAACCTAGTGACATAATTCCAAGAGGGAGAATATGGCAAAAGTTATGGAATGTTATTTCTGCAATTAGGTTCTAAGATGGTGGATTGTGTCTTGCTAACACACCTCCTCTTGCTGGTACTCTGTCTTTCACTTGCTTGCTCTGATGAAACCAGCTGCAATATTGGGAAATGCTCTTACAGAAAGGCCTATGTGGTAGGAAACAAGGGAGACCTCTAGCCAACAGCTCTTGAGGAACCGAGACCTCAGTCCAAGTGTCCAAGAGGAAATGAATCCTTCTAGAACTATGTGAGTGAATTAGGAAGCAGCTCTTTCCCATTCAGAGCTTGAGATGACTTTAGCCTGTGGGAAACCAAGTGCTAGAGGACCCAGTTAAAATATGCCTGGATTCCTGTCCCATAAAAACTACGAGACAATAAATGTTTTTTTAAGCCACTAATTTTTGAGACAATTTATTATACAGTAATATATAATATAAAGCTGCAGTTCTGTTTCTATATTGAGTAGTCAGGGGGAAGTTTTCTGTGCAGGTTTAGCATTCTTGTGTGGTATTATAGAGATAACGGAGGGTTTCAAAGACCCTTTAGCAAGAATAGTATTTGCTACTTTATTTTTCATTTATTTATTTATTTTTTGGTTTTTATGGCTGTACCCAGGCCACGTGGAAGTTCCCAGGCTAGGGGTCGGATTAGAGCTGCAGCTACCAGCCTATACCAGCCACAGCAACGCCAGATCTGAGCCGCATCTACAACCTACATCACAGCTCATGGCAACACCAGATCCTAAACCCACTGAGTGAGGCCAGGGATTGAAATTGCATCCTCATGGATACTAGTCAGATTTGTTACTGCTGAGCCATGGCGGGAACTCCTGTATTTGCTACTTAAAAAAAATTGTTTTTTTTTTTGCTATATCCATGGCACATGGAATTACCTGGTACAGGGACTGAATCCATATCACACCAGTAACCAGAGCCATAGCAGTGACAATGCCAGATCCTTAACCCACTGAGCCACCAGGGAACTCCCAGTGTTTGCTACTTAGAGTTGAAGCTTTTTAGTTTTCCCGGATGGGAGAAATATGAGTCATGATACTTGTTTTGTCCTCTGTCCTCACTCACTCACACATTTCTATTACATGATTCCACACCCAATGCCCTGGGACTTACAAATTTTAAGAGGGGATCTAAGAACATCCTTCCAAATATATGCACATTTATTATAAATTGTATATATTATATGGTTATGCTAATATTTTATATATAGCATAATGCAGTTACAAATTTAGATGCTACAAGAGGATGAGATGGAAAATATTACCTTGAAGAACACTACTTTAGATGACACCTACTCAATCCTTCAGTTCTCAGCTCAATAATCACTTCTCTGGAAGTCCTCCTTCTCCCAACCAAGTCAGATCCTCTTTCATAGACCTGTAATTCCTTTTTGCCTTGAAGACTTATCTCAACTTGTGATTATGACTATACATTAATTGCCATAGTTATTTCATTAATTTCTGTCTTCATGATAAGACTAAAAGTTCCATGGTTGCAGAGAGCACCCGCACTTTTTATCTCAAGTATATTCCCAGAAAGGGACATAGTGCCTGGCACAGAATATGAACTCAGTTTGTGGAATGAATGGAGAAACAATTCTCATGACCGTGTTTTTTCATTTCCCAGATCTGAGTCTCCAGCTGTCAAACTGAGACCAAATCTTCCTATGGGAATTCTGGTGACCCATTTAGCTCATTTGGGCTCTTCTGGTATCTATTCTGTCATTTCATGTTGATGGTTCAGACTGTGAGCTTCCTCATATAACCTCCACTGGAATCCTTCAGTGTTGATGCTTGGTCTGAATTAGATCGTGAGCCTCAATGTAAATGGGTCAGTTTGAAGGTCATTCTGGCTTCCTAAGCCAACTTCTCTTAGCCCCAATCTTGTTATATATACTTTTTCACCCATTCTGGCTCTATTTAGAAGTTTTCAGCATCCCATGTAGAAAGTCACAGTGCTACACTACTTCACAGGGCTCCCAGGAGAATTAAATGATAAAATGCACATGAAAACACCTTAGATATTGTAAAACATCATTCAAATATTTGTTCCTTTCTTTGTTGCATAAAGAGGTTTTCTTCCTTGAGAAGAAAATATGATGAAATGATCAGGAAACACATTATTGGAAGTTTTGCAATTCAGTGCCACTAAAAATAACTGATAAAGAAATCAGGCAAAAAGGCAGGCTTACTTGTACAAGCTATCCAGCAAAGAAGTGATTTTTCTTCTGAGCCAGGTGAAAGTAAACCAAGGTTTACTGATTCAGCTTTTGCTACTAGACATCATCAGTTTGGCATGGATTAACCGTCAGCTGCTAAATCCAGTACATTTAGCTCCAAATTCTTCATGAAAGGCACTTAGGTGAGGCCCAGATCTTCTGTTTCAAAACTGATTAGAAATTAAATCTAGAAACAAGTTTGAAATATAGTATACTAAGATGGAAGACTGTAATGCACTGGGTCTGAAGCAATAATTTTGAGAGTTTAGTATGAAGAGGCTTCAAATATCTTGTTAAAACTCAGATTGTGGGGCCACATCCCCAGAGATGCTAACTACATTTAAAACAAGATGTCATGTGATAGTCAATACTGCTCATCTGTGGCCCACACACTGAGTAGCACAGATCCAATGAATAAGGGTTTTTCTAAATATTGAACATCTCACACAGCTTTACATAAAAAAATCTGACAATCCAATCCAAAAATGAGCAAAAGATCTAAACAGATATTTCTCCAAAGAGGACAGACAGATGGCCAAAAAACACATGGAACAGATGCTGAATATCACTAATTATTAGCAAAGTGAAAATCAAAACTATAACAAGGTATTACCACAAACCATTCAGAATGGCCATAATCAATAAGTCTATAAATAATAAATGTTGGAGAGGGTGTAGAGAAAAGGAAACCTTCCTACATTGTTGGTGGGGACGTAAGTTGGTACAACCACTATGGAGAACAGTATGGAGGTTCCTTCAAAAACTAAAAATAGAACTACCAAATGATTCAGCAGTCCCACTTCTAGGCATCTGTCTAGAGAAAACCATAATTTGAAAAGATAAATGCACTGCAGCACTATTTATAAAAGCCAAGACATAGAAGCTACCTAAATGTCCACCAACAAAGGAATAGATAAAGAAGATGTGGTATATATAACAATGGAATATTACTCAGCCATAAAAAGAATGAAATCATGCTATTTGCAGTAACATGAATGAATCTAGAGATTATCATACTAAGTGAAGTAAGTCAGAGGAGGACCAATATCATATGATATTACTTACATATGGAATCTAATAAAAATTATACAAAAGAACTGCTTATGAAACAGAAACAAGCTCACAGATTTCAAAATCAAACTTATGGTTACCATAGGGGAAACTGTGGGGGAGAGGGTATAAATTAGGAGGATGGGAACAACATACACATGCTACTGTATAAAATAGATAATTAACAAGAAAGTATTATATAGCACAGGGAAATCTACTCAATAGTTTGTAATAACCTATATGGGAAAAATAATGGATATATGTATATGTATAACTGATTTACTTTACTGTACAGCTGAAACTAATACAACACTGTAAGTCAACTATGCTCTAACAAAATTTTTTAAAAAATAAGTGATTTTCTTCCCAGTGTGATATATTCTAAACTCTAACAAAATTAAAAAAATAAGTGTTTTTCTGCCCAGTGTAATATATTCAATTTTGGAACCCAATTTCAGTTCCATGAAGATAATCTTTTAAAAGGTTTATGTAAAAAAATGTGTAAAATACTTCTAGTTTATGGTAATTTTCTATGTGGAAATAGCAGCATATGATCTACCTAAGGGAAAAATGAACTAAGCAACAATAGGTAATTTTTGGTTATTTACAGACCTAATATATAATTTGGAGATAAAATTCATATCCTAATTCTTTGTCAGACAAAATCTTGAATGTGGGTGAAATGGTTTGTAGGTTTAAGTGAAGAATGTCATACAAGTTTAAATTCTCAGGGTTGGAGTTCAGAGTTAAATAACATGCAATCTAACTCCCTTAATTCATAGACAGTGACAGGGAACTATGCGCACTGAAGATGAATGACACAAGGTCATACAGATAATGAAAGGCAGGCCCTGGTCTCCTGGTTGTGCGTTAAGTATGCTTCCCATCAAATAATTCCTTTCTTGCCAGAAAAGAGTAGGTTACACAACTGGTTAGAACTTTTTTTTTGGCCCCATCAGTGGCAAAGATTATGATTTATGAAAAGCTTGCTTCTCTGTCACTTTAGAAAATATTCTGGCATTTCATCAAATCCTCAAACATAAAGTTACCATATGACCCAAAAATTCTACTCTTAGGTTTATATACTCATTCCAAGAGAAATGAGAACATATGTCCACACAAAAATTTGTACATGAATATTAATATCAACATTACTCATAATGGCCAAAGATGGAAACTCAAGTGTCCATCAGCAGATGAATGGATAAACAAAACGTAGTATATCCATATAATAAAAAGGAATGATACTGACATATGTTACAACATGGACAAGCTTTGAAAACATCAAACCTTTTTTTTTTTTGTCTTTTTAGGGCTTCACCTGCGACACAGGGTTCCCAGGCTAGGGGTCTAATTGGAGCTGTTGCTGCCAGCCGACGCCAGAGCCACAGCAATGCCAGATCCGAGCCGCATCTGCAACCCACACCACAGCTCACGGCAATGCTGGATCATTAAACCACTGAGTGATGCCAGGGATCGAACCCGCAACCTCATGGTTCCTAGGCGGATTCAGTTCCACTGCACCATGACGGGAACTCTGAAAACATCATACTTAATGAAAGAAGTTGGTTACAAAAGACCACATAGCATATGATTTCACTCATATGAAATCCCAGCATAGGGGAATCTGTAGGGTCAGAAAGTAGATTAGTGGTTTCTTAGGGCTGAGATGGTGAAGGACAGGGCAATAGAAGAATGCTAGCTAAAAAACATGAAGTTTCTGGAGAAAGTTCCATATAGTGGCATAGAAAGATCCCAAACTCACCTCCTCCTATGACTACAACAAATCTACAACTGTATATAGAATAACTCCCCTGGAAAAAGACCTAAAATTTGGACGAACAAATCCTCCACAACAAAGGGTAAAAGAATAGCACTGAGATGGGTGGGAGAGGGAGAAATATGGTATCACAAGAAAGAAGCAGTGTTCCAGTTGCAGTGATCCACAATCAAAAGGAATCACAAGGTATGGATCTTTTCCCTGAGGAGCAAGGGATCACAACTCTACATCAAGCACCCCAACCCCTAGATACTACAGAGGAGAAATGAGCCCCCCAAACACTGGGCTTTAAAAACCAACAAGCAAAGTGCTCGGGAAAACTATAGAACTGCATGAAACAGAAGACTGATACTTAAAAGACTTGAATGCAGGTTCGCTTTGCCTGAAAAGCAGTGAGAAAACACTAGATTTAAAAGTTCTAGGATGAAGGTGAAGGGGATTCACTTATTAATACTGAAGCATCTGCTGGAGAGGTAAGAACCAGCTGAGATGCTCCCTGGGGACTGAGTCATTGGTGGGACCCATTTATGCAACCTCAGCCTACCTCACTTATACAGGCACTAGTGAGTGCCATTTTGCAATTTTCTATCTAACTTGTTCGTGACAGTGGGCATATGCTGCAAAAAGCCTTGCCCACCCCTATACACCAGCTGGGCTTCACAGCTGGCCAAGCTATAACCCTGTCCACCACCACCTAATGGAAGATACCATAAGGCCCTACAGCCAGTCCAGGGGCAGCCCTGCCCTTTAGCATTCTGCAGCAGCTGCAGTGCTGCCACAACAGGAGGTCACATGCAGCCTACATAAGGGACACTGCTTGAACACCTGGCTCTGGTGGCCAGGTGGCATTGTGCTTTTGAGTCCCACAGGATACCTCCTAAATAAGGCCACTCTTTCTAGGAGAGACAGCTGATATACCCAAGAAAGAGAAACAAACACAGAGATTTAGACAAAATGAGGAGACAGAGGAAAATGTTCCAATCAAAAGAAGAAAACAAAGTCTGAGAAAAAAGATTAATCAAAACAGAGATAAACAATATACCTGATAAAGAGCTCAAAGTAATGGTCATAAAGATGCTTACCAAAATCAGGAGAGAATGGATGAACAGACTGAGAACTTCAATGAAGAGATAGAAAATATAAGAAAGTACTAAACAGAAGTTACGAATGAACTGGAGAATACACTAGAGGTGTTTAAGGGCAGACTGGATGAGGTAGAAAAACAAATCAGTCAGCTGGAAGACAAAACCATGAAATTCACCCAGACAGGGTAGTCAAACTATCATAAAAAATAATTGAAAAAAGTAAAGAAAACTTAAGGGACCTTTGGGACAACATTAAACAGAGTAACATTCACAATATAGGGACCCCAGAGGAGAAGAGAGAGAGAGAAACTGTCAAAAAATATTTGAAGAAACTATGACAGAAAGCTTCCCTAATCTGGTGAAAGAATCAGACATTCGGGTCAAGTAAGCCTAGAGTTTCAAATAATATAACACAAGATATACACACCAAGACACATTATAATTAAAATGGTAAATGTTAAAAATAAAGAGAAAACCCTAAAACCAGAAAACAAACAAAAAAACTTGTTATGTACAAGGAAAACCTTATAAGGCTACCAGAAGATTTTTGAGCAGAACTTTATAGACCAGAATGGAATGACATGATATATTCAAAGTGACAAAATAAAAAAAAAATTAACTTAGAATTCTCTACCCAGCAAGGTTATCACTCAAAACTGAAGGAGATATATGGATTTCCCATCATGGCTCAGTGGTAATGAATCTGATGAGTATTCATGAGGATGTAGGTTCGATCCCTGGCCTTGCTCAGTGGGTTAAGGATCCAGTGTTGCCATAAGCTGTGGTGTAGGTCACAGATGCAGCTTGGATCTGGTGTTGCTGTTTCTGTGGCATAGGCTGGTAGCTACAGCTCCAATTTGACCCCTAGCCTGGGAACTTTCACATGCTGAGTGTGGCCCTAAAAAAAAAAAAAAAAAAAAAAAAAAAAAAAGGGAGGTACAGAAAAATTTCATAGCAAAGTAAAAGCTAATGGAGTTCATCACCTCAAACCAGCCCTATAAGAAACATTAAAGGGACTTCTTTAAACTGAAAAGATATTGTGCTATTAATAATAAGAAAACATATGACAGCAAAAATCTCACAGAAAAGGTAAATATATAATAAAAATAGCAGATAAATCAATTATCAAATAGTCATGAGGGTTAAAAGAGAAATGTAATAAAAACAAGACTACAATAATTAGATAAAGGATGTGTAAAATAAAAAGATGTAAAACTTGCCACCAAAAGTATAAAACATGGTGACAGGTGGTAAAAAGATAAAGCTTTGGAGTATGTCCAAATTTAAGTTATTACCAACCTAATAGTATGTCGTATGTGAATCTCACAGTAAATACAATGAGAAAACTTAAAGGACACAAATTGAAATGAGAAAGGAATTTAAACTTAATATTAAAGAAAACCACCAAAACAGAAGGGAAAAAAAGAGAAAGAGAAAAATAAATGAATAGAGAGGAACAGTAACAGCCAGAAAACAAAGAAAAAAAATGGCAGTAAGTTCGCACATACCAATAATTACTTTAAATGTAAATGGACTACATGATGCATCCAAAAGAGATAGAATGGCCTAATGGATTAAAAAAAAATTCCCTTCTACAAGGCACTCACTTCAGAGGAAAGGACATAAACAGACTAAAAGTGAAGGGATGGAAAGAGATATTCCACTCAAATGAAAATATAAAGAAAGCTGGAGTAGCTTTACTTATATGAGACAAACAGACTTTCAACAAAGATTGTAATAAAAGACAAAGAAGGGCATTACATAGTGGTAAAAGAATCAATCTAGTAAGAAGATATAATAATTATAAATGTCTATGCACATAACAGAGGAGCACCAAGCTATATAAAGCAAATAAATATCAATAGACTTAAACAGAGAAAGTGAAAGCAATAAAATAATAGGGGACTTTAACACCCTATTTACATCAATGGAAAGATCATCCACACAGAAAATCAATACGGAATCATCACACTTAAAAGACATATTATGTGAGATGAATTTAATAGATATATATAGAATATTCCATTCAAAAGCAGCAAGATACACATTCTTCTCAAGTGCACATGGAACATTCTCCAAGACAGATCAGAAGACAAGCCTCAATAATTTTGAGAAGACTGAAATTATATGAAGTATCTTCTACCACAATGGCATGAAACTAAAAATCGATCACAAACAACACCACAGAAACATGGAGGTTAAGCAATATGCTACTGAACAACCAATGGGTCACTGAAGAAATCAAAGGAGAAATAAAAAAATACCTAGAGATTAATAAAAACAGAAATAAAGCATACCAAAATCTGTGGAATGTGAGCAAGAGCAGTTCTAGGATGAAAGTTCAGAGCAATACAAGCCTACTTCTAGAAATAAGAAAAATCCCAAACAAACAACCAACTTTACATCTAAAGAAACTAGAAAATGAAGAACAAACAAAGCTCCAAATTATCAGGAGGAAGGAAATAATAAAAATTAGGGTAGAAAAAAATGAAATGGAGACTGAAAAAATAGAAAAGATCAATGAAACTAACAGCTGGTTCTTTGAAAAGATAAACAAAATCAACAAACTTTTAGCAAGACTAACCAAGAAAAAAAGTATTCAAATAAATAAAAACAGAGATGAAACAAGAGAAGGTACAATTGATACGAGAAATACAAAGGATCATAAGTCTTTTAGAATGCTATGAAGAATTTCACCCAAAAATTGGACTACCTAGAGGAAATGGATAAATTCCTAGAAGCATACAATCTTCCAAGATGAATAATGAAGAAATTGAAAATATGAATAGATTACTTCCAAATAAGGAGGTTTAAACAGTAATCAAAAATCTCCCCCCTCCAAAAGTCCAGGGGCTGATGGTTTCACTGGTAAACTCTACATAGCATTCAAAGAAGATCTATTATCTATCCTTTTCAAACTCTTTCAAAAAACTGAAGAGGAAGAAAAACCTCCCAAACACATTTTATGAAGCCAACATTACCCTAATACCAAAACCAGACAAGGACACTATAAATAAATAAATAAGGAGTTCCGGTCGTGGCTCAGCGTAAACAAATCCAACTAGGAACCATGAGGTTGCGGGTTCAATCCCTGGCCTCACTCAGTGGGTTAAGGATCCGGTGTTGCTGTGAACTGTGGTGTAGGTCGCAGACGCGGCTTGGATCTGGCATTGCTGTGGCTGTGGTGTAGGCTGGCATCTGTAGCTCCGATTAGACCCCTAGCCTGGGAACCTCCATGTGCCATGGGTGTGGCCCTAAAATGACAAAGGCAAAAAAATAAATAAATAAATAAATTATAGGCCAATGTCATTGATGAAATAGATGCAAAAATCAACAAAAAATATTAGCAAACCAAATCCAATAATACATTAAAAGGATCATATACCATGATCAAATGGGATTTATTCCAGGGATGCAAGGATGATTCAACATCCACAAATAAATCAATAAGATACATCACATTATGAAAATGAAGGGTAGAGATATGATCATCTCAATAGATGCAGAAAAAACACTTGACAAAATTGAACATCCATCTATGATAAAAACTCTCATCAACATAGGTATAGAGAGAACATATCTCGACATAATAAAGGCCATATATGACAAACCCACACCTAACATCATAGTCAGTGGTGAACAGCTTAAAGGTCTATTCGACATAGTACTGAAAGTTCAAACCATAGTAATCAGGCAAGAAAAAACAAAACACATGCAAATTAGAAATGAAGAAGTAAAATGATCATTATTTGTAGATGACATGAGACAATACACAGAAAACCCTAAAGAAAGAATCTTTTAGAACTAATAAATGAATTCAGTAAAGGTGCAGGATAAAAAATCAATACATAGAGGTCTGTGGCATTTCCATACACTAATAAAAAATTATCAGAAAGAAAAATTGAGAAAATAATCCCATTTACAATTGCATCAAAAAGAATTACCTAGGAATAAATTTAACCAAGGAAATGAAAGAACTATACACTGAAAACTCTAAGACACTGATGAAGGAAAATTAAGAAAACAAATAAGCAGAAAGATATTCCATGTTCATGGAATGTTTGTTAAAATGCCCATAGTACGCAAAGCAATCTACAGATTCAATGGCATCCCTATTAAAATTCCAATGGCATGTTTTTAAAGAAAGAGAAAGTCCTAAAAATTCATATGCAACCACAAAAGACCCCAAATAGCCAGAGCAATTTTGAACAAAAATAACAAAGCTGGAAGCATTACTGGTCCAGATTTCAAAATATATTACAAAGCTGCAGTAATCAAAAAATATGGTCTTGGCACAAAAAAAAAGACATATAAACCAAAGAAACAGAATAAAGAACCCAGAAATAAACCTATGCATGTACAGTCAACTCATCTTTGAAAAAAGCGCCAAGAGTACACAATGGGTAAAAGATGTTTTTTTCAATAAATGGTGTTGGGAAAAGATCTCCACACGCAAAAGAGAGAGAGGAAGGAAGGAAGGAAGGAAGGAAGGAAGGAAGGAAGGAAGGAAGGAAGGAAGGAAGGAAGGAAAGAAGGAAGGAAAGAAAGACTTAAATGTAAGACCTGAAACCACAAAATTTGAATAAGAAAACATAGGGTGAAAGCTTTTTGACATTAGTCTTGGCAATGATTTCTTGGATATGACACCAAAAGCACAGGTAATAAAAGCAAAAAGAGAAACTAAAAGGGTTGTGCAGAGTAATGGTAACAAGAAACTCAGTTTAATTTGCTTTTACAGTACTCTCAGCCTTTCCTTTAATCTGGCTTCTTTCTATTCATCTTCCTTAGCTCTCACATTAATTTCTCCATTTCCCTCACACTTTCCAAATCTTTGCTTCTATTTGATTATACTGTCTGTCATCCTGCACCAGCAATAAGCAATATAAATGTTTGCAAATGACTGATAACCTCCTTGGACATCTCCTGTAATAATCAGATACTATGAAATAGAAATATCAAAATTATGGGGTTCCCATCATGGCTCAGTGGGTAGTGAATCTGACTAGCATCCATGAGGACACAGGTTTGATCCCTGGCCTTGCTCAGTGGGTTAAGGATCCACGGTTGCCAACCGTGAGCTGTGGTGTAGGTCACAGACGAGGCTCGGATCCTGCATTGCTGTTGCTGTGGCTGTGGCGTAGGCCAGCAGCTACAGCTCTGATTTGACCCCTAGCGTGGGAACCTCAATATGCTGTAAGTGTGGTCCTAAAAAGCAAAAAAATAAATTTGATGGCTTTAAGTTGATAAATTTGAATAAATTATCTACCTCTGTAAATTCAAGATTCTGTATTTCGAAAAACATCTGTATATCCACTGTATATTATTTTTGTATCTCTTCTAAGAGATATTTATCCCACATATTGTTGGTCATATATTTTAGGAATACTTAACAGTTTATTACTATTTAAAATATTTGACTAAAAATCTTCAATCTTAAGAAACCAGTACAATAAGCCACACACATGATTCTAACATTTCACAATTCTAACCTATAGGAAAACTCCTGTCGCGGTAGCCAGAAAGCTGTGGCCTCTACATCAATAGATTCTGCTTTGATATAATAAACAAACATTTGGGTAGGGAGCAGAAGCAATAACCCCATTTTTATTTCTAGCAGCTTTAAATCCTTTCCTAGAAATGTCAGGAGCTTGACACAGACATTAGAGAATAATAGCCCAATTTCCTTTGAACAAGTTTCTTTTGAACAGGTGTCAAGTAAATATTAGGAGGCCAAGTAAACAGGTATCAATAACATATATGTGTGTGTGTATGCATGTATATACTCATAATATTACTTTTAACATTTTTCAAAGAAATAAAACAGTTAATTTTTGCTTTTGATTGATAAAATGAAAGTAGATAATAAAAGCTAACTGTCAAATAAGACTTTATTTTTCCATCATCTTTATTACCCTTAGCAGGATTAAAAATAGTGATTTAACAAATACCTAAACTTAAACTCAACCCCAAAACAGTATAGTAATGTGAATAAAAAAATGCCTTTCAGTGAAATTTGTTTATTTAAATATTTTGCCATTTCCTTTTTCCAAGTAATTTACTAAGTATGCTATTCTCTAGCTAGTTTTATAAATTTTATTAATGTACCAGTGTCACCTAGTTTTTCTAAGTGGTTCATGAAATAAGCTAAAACTAAACAATGTAACGGGCAGACTTTTTAGCCCTCAAATCTCGTCATGAATTGCCAGACTTTTACAAGTGACATGAAATCAAAGAGAATAATAAAGCCACATTCAGGAGTTCCTGTCATGGCACAGAGGTTAACGAATCCAACTAGGAACCATGAGGTTACGGGTTCGATCCCTGGCCTTACTCAGTGGGTAAAGGATCTGGCGTCAACATGAGCTGTGGTGTAGGCCCGCAGTTGAAGCTCTGATTTGACCCCTAGCCTGGGAACCTCCATATGCTGTGGGTGCAGCCTAAAAAAAAAAAAAAGCAAAAATAAAGCCACATTCATACTCAAATATATATTAATGTAAAATCATGCATAGTTGTGTGTAGTATTTCAACTTTGTATATAATTATCTGAAATCAGAGTACAAATTAACAGAAATTATCAGACATCAATTATCTTTAAACTCAAAGAGAACCAAAGATATCCTGTTTTAAGACATTCTTAATGCTCATTCTCTAATCAGCAATGTTTCTCAAAATTTTATGTATGTTAAAATCACTTGGGCCTTTTTAATGATGTTAATGCCCATTGTTTTTTATCTTGAATACTTTTTTTTTTTTTTTTTTTACCTTTTCTAGGGCCGCTCCCGCGGCCTATGGAGGTCCCCAGGCTAGGGGTCCAATTGGAGCTGTAGCCGCCGGCCTGCGCCACAGCCACAGAAGCGCAGGATCCGAGCAGCGTCTGAGACGTACATCACAGCTCACGGCAACACTGGATCGTTAACCCACTGAGCAAGGCCTGGGATGGAACTGCAACCTCATGGTTCTTAGTCGGATTCGTTAACCACTGAGCCATGACGGGAACTCCTATCTTAAATACTTTTACTGGAAAAACAATTAGACTTTGAGCACCAAAGCAAGAACCTCTAATCAGTAGGGGCTTAACAATTTAATCAGAATGTGTGGAGACAGATTTTTTTAAAACGCTTTTTGGTGATTCTAATGTGAAGTTGGGAAAAAACTGATATAAAATACATAAAACTTTAGAACATGAATTTTACTAGTATGAGTTTTCTTAGATGACAATACAGGCTACTGATAATCTTCCCTTTCAAATTTACTTTGTTAAAGGTGTTAATTTGGAGAAGTTCCACATGGACATCCTTTAAGTATCCACAAGAAATCTTTGTACTATGACTCAGTAAACATGAGTCAACATATAAATGTATATTTGGAAAATTTATATAAGCTGCTTTTCAGATGATTTAGGTAAACTGGCAGATTTTCACTTTTGATAGAAGACTTCAAATCAGAGAAAAGCTATTACACAACTATTAACTTGGCAGTGAGCAGCCAACTCATATTTGCTAACATTTAGTGCAGGGCTGAGGAACACAAGCCATGAGAAACATTTCATATGAGAAGGACCATGGCGTGGAGAGAAAAACGTGTTCGAGTGCAATCTTGGAGTAGTGCTCCTCCCCCCACCCCCACTTTCTAGATATGTTACTGGGAAACTTACTTATAAACTTGAACTTCAGTTTTCTCATCTATAAAATGAGAGACTAATATCACCTTTTTTCTCTGGGTTCAGCATTGGGAGGATCATGCAAGATTACAAGGAAGCTGGAACTATAACAAAACTTACTAGTTGTTTCCATCTGATTCAAGTAGATAACAGATTTAGGGAACATATTATCTGCTCAATACTATTATTCTATTTCTCACATTAGTTTTTAAAAATCCTTTTCTTGATTATGAGTCTGAGATGGGTATGGCTAAGGTAATAAACATTAATACTCTGGCCTAAGAGATGAAAAGTGACAGTAGAAAATAAAGAGCACACTTATATTTCTGTGTGCTGCTAAGAAATGCTAAACTTTATTTTTTGTCCTTTTGTTTTTCTAAGGTCACACCTGCGGCATATGGAGATTCCCAGGCTAGGGGTCCATTCGGAGGTATAGCAGCTGGCCTACACCAGAGCCACAGCAATGCAGGATCCGAGCCGTGTCTACAGCCTACACCACAGCTCACGGCAACGCCGGATACTTAACCCACTGAGCGAGGCCAGGGATCGAACCCGCGTCCTCATGGATATTAGTCAGGTTTGTTGACTGCTGACCCACGACAGGAACTCCAGCAATGTTAAACTTTAAACCAATTTCTGAGGTGAAAATGTGGGCCTGGGAAAAATTCTGAGGAGGAAAATATTTGATTGCAAAACTCGTACTTCAACCATGAGAACTGTAAATATGATTAACTATATCAAATGCTCATTGAGAAGCTAAAACAAAATGACATATTTCATTCTGGTGCTTTGACTTATCTGTGGAATCTTTAGAATATCAACTGAAAGGCGATTACCTAAACAATGACCTAGTTATTCTCTTCCTTCAAATACCAAGGAACATGCATCTTCTTTGTATATACAAATAAGAACTTTGTGATGGGAAAAATACGAGCCTAGTCAAGTTAAATGAACTAAAAGGGAATGACTTATTTTAAATATAGAACCTGAGTTCCCACTGTGGCACAATGGGATTGGTGGCATATTTGCAGCGCTAGGACACAGGTTTGATCCCCAAATCAGCATAGTAGGTTATAGGCTCCAGCATTGCTGCAGCTGGCAAGTTCACAACTACGGCCCAGATTTGACGCGTGATGCAGGAACTCCATATGCTATGGGGCGGCCAAAAAAACAAAAAACAAAAACAAACCACCTAAAATAGTCTACAAACAATATTATTCTGGAGAGGGTATGGAGAAAAGGGAACGTTCCCACACTATTGTTGGGAATGTAAATTGGTACAACCACTGTGAAAAACAGTAGGAAGATTCCTTAGAAAACTAAATCTAGAACTACCATATGATCCAGCACTCCCATTCCTGGACATATATCCAGAGAAAACCATAATTTGAGAAGATAAATGCACCCAAATGTTCATTGCAGTACTATGCCAAGACATGGAATCAGATCAACCTAAATGTTCATCAGCAGAGGAATGGATCGAGAATGTGTGGTACAGTACATACAATGGATATTACTCAGCCATAAAAAATGAAACAACGCCATCTGCAGCAACATGGATGGACCTAGAGATTATCATACTAAGTAAGTCAGAGAAAGACAGATATCATATCACATATGTGGAATCTAATAAATACTACAAAAGAACTTATTTATAAAACAGAAACAAACTCAGATTTCAAAATCAAACTTATGGTTACCAAGGGGGAAACTGTGGTGGGGAGGGATAAATTGGGGGACGGTAATGGCATATACACACTACTATGTGTAGAAGAGATGACTAGCGAGGACCTGCTATACAGTACGGCGAAATCTACTCGATATTCCATAATAACCTATAGAGGAAAATTATATATGATTCAGCTTGGTGCAGACCTGAAACTAATACAACATTCTAAGTCAACTATACTCAAATAAAGCTTAAAAAAATAGAATATTAAGTTGAAAAAGGACCTGAGAATACTTATACTCTAATCTCTATATCCAGTTCAGAAACTTCTAGTGGCATAATTTGTGTGGGAATACTTTTTAACTTTCAATGACGGGAACCTACTGCTTTGGGGGAAAGTCTATTCCACTGTAAGATAATTCTACATATTTAATGGCTCTTCCCTACAGTGACTGTCATTGCCATAACATGGGTATTTTCACATTTATGTTATTTGAGCAGTCATCTGGACGCTCATGTTTTCAGTTCTACTAGATGGTGGAAGGTGAGAGTATAAGCAGAGAAATGAGTTAGAAGGTTACTGCACTAGTCCAGAGGGGAGAATGATGGTAACCTATTCCAGAGTGATGGCAAAAGGATTAAGTTGGACATTTCTTTGAGAGAGGTTAATTTGCCAAGGCCATTGGCAAAACTAGAGCTAGTAGGTGAAGCCCATGTTAAAAATGTATATTTGGAAGTCATCGGCAAATAGATGGAAACTGACCCTGGGTATTGGATGAGATCGTGGATCAGGAGAGCATGGGGTGAAATAGGAAGAGGTCTAAACTGGGTTCAGAGAAAGGACAACATTTGCAATATGGGCATCGCAGAGAATAAGTTACCTACAAAGAACAGAAAGACATATTAGGAAAGTAGGAACAGAATCATGAACTACATCAAGAACTCCAAGGGAAGAGTTTCAAAAAGGAGGAAATAACTAATCAACTTTCAAAGAAATTCCCCCCAAAGTGCTATAAGACCTCTCTACTGTACTTACTCAAGGCTTTCATGGCCCGCTTACTTTTTCTTTCGTATCACTTTTTTGAGATTTGTAACTCTAATTTAAAGATGTGATTATTTAAGTCATTCTGCTTGTCCACTAGAATGTAACCTCTATAAAGGCAATAACAATGAGCATTTTATTCAACATTACTTAGCTGATAAGGAATGTTTGTCTGATGAGCATTTCTTACTAGTGCCTGGCAAAGAGCTTGGCACTAGTAAGGTGTTAAAATATTAATAGAGGAAATGCTAAATCAAGATCAGATAACATCAGTGGATGTAATAACAGAAGTCACTGGGTATCTCACTGAAGGGATTTCGGTAGAGAGATTGGGATGACAGCTAGAAAGATAGAATAGGTGAAAGAGAAAGCGAGAGATAAGAACTCAGGAAACAAGTGCAGACAATTCTATTGGGAAGTCTGGTTCAGAAGAAAGACAGAGATGAGGTAGTAGCTAGAAAATAAAGTAGAGGTGAAGGAGGCAGAATGGTATTTTCACCATCCCCCCAAAATAACCATGATATATGAATTTAGCTTCCTCTTCTGTCCTGGAAGTTATCTTTTTCTCTTCCAAAGCAGGAAGAACCCGACTGCTTAGACTGCTTATGTTAGTTAGTTTTACAAGTTCTGTGACTCAGTGTCTCCTTCATGCCCTTTATAATAATTGATGAAAATGACACAAGACACCAAAGGTAGCAAATTTACATCCTTTCTCAATGGAGACACTGCAATCCGAGGTAGTTATATATTAGAGGTTCTAGAATAGGGTCCAGGTAGTTCTCTCTGGAGGGGTATATTAAATACCCTGGGGCTATGACATTTACTTTCTCTTCTCTAGAATTCAACCATCCAAAAGCCCTAAATGCTTTTTCTTTTCACTTGCAGTAGATAGGCCGTAAGTCAATATATTTGAGACTGTTTTACATTCTCTAATAGTATTACATTAAAAGACTCATTTGAATTTTCAGTAAATTTGAAGGTAATTGATTACATTTACGTGAATAATTTCCATGAGTCTCAAGCTGAAATCACGACCATAGAGTAAGGAAGAAAGGAGACTGTCTTAGAGTTATTTTCTTTTTCTGTTTCAATGTCTTACTAATTTTGAAACTAAAATCTATTTTTTGACCACCTTAGTTGTTAAACATTCAGTATGAAACACTCCTAAGGGTGCAAGAAATTATCTGTGGAACTCTAAGAATACCCAAACATAGCTAATACCTCATTAGGTGTGAAGTCTGTCTCTGCATTAGTTATAAATTAAGCAGTCAAGACCCAGCTGCAATAGTAGCTGACCTGTTTGGAATGAATCAAATTCTGTCTTTGAGGATTATGATTATTTTATATTCCAATAATGCGAACCATCTTTAGCTCTCTTTTGAGTTTATTCACCTTTGCTACTTTTTTAAAGGATATAGTCTTCAAACATTTTCCTCTGCAATCAATCATGACTAGCAAACCTTAAGGGTGAACACCATAATAGCTGTAAGCTCAGGCTGGTTTCAACTTCACTTAAATTATTTTCTGAATTGCTTATGTGTCTTGCCAGCCATGACTGTTCCCCTTTAGATACCATTACT
This sequence comes from Catagonus wagneri, assembly GCA_004024745.2. Classification (NCBI taxonomy): domain Eukaryota; kingdom Metazoa; phylum Chordata; class Mammalia; order Artiodactyla; family Tayassuidae; genus Catagonus; species Catagonus wagneri. The sequence continues at coordinate 17,967,329 of PVHT020000193.1, forward strand.
ATTAGACTTTCTGATTTCAGGGTTTGAAGATATTAAAGCTATAGATACTATTATAATAACAATTTTAGTAAACATATTTAACCTTCATTCCCAGATTCGTCAACAATGGATGTGAATTCTATCATTTTCTTTCTTTCTTTCTTTCTTCTACTTTCTCTGATGTTACTCAGTTCAAAGATATAGATTATGCTACTTGCTAAGTGTATGTCCTTGAATGAGTTATTCCAATGAATCTCATTCTCTAAAAATTAAGAGGTACAGTATTAACCTCATGGAATTTCTAAATGAAATGATGTGTACAAAATAATTAGAACCTGGCTTCTGAAATGAATTAGGAATTTCATGAACACTTAACTCAAGATGGATTATTTCCCGGAAAATAACAAATGTACGCTTAACTGTTTTACTGATTCTAAAATAATGTATTCTCAATGTAGAAAGCTTTATAAATACAAAAGCATGAATTAGAACCATCTGAAGAACCAGTCAGATAAAATCATTATTAATATATGGATGTATTAACCACAGAAAAATAGGTAAAGCCCTAAGACCCAGAAACTAGCACTTAAGTGTTCAAAATACATATACTATCCATATATCTATACATAATATATATCAGATATATAGAATTGCTATTTTAGACACACACACAGAATAACATGATAAACTATGCCCTTTTAAATATCTACAGTTATCTATATGTATATCTCTATACATATAGATGTAGATGTACTATAAATACATCTATATCTTTACCTACATCTTTAGGGCTAATATGGTTTAAACTGCCAGGAGAGCCTTTTTGTGGAGATTAAAGGTTTTCTTCTATCAGGAGTACTGATTTGTTCAAGCTAATGCCAGTGGGTACTATTCACAGCCTCATGAAAGGTCTAACGTCTAAGTAACAGGCATATTCGCCTCTCCTCTCTTCTTGACGATTTAGAGAATTGAAAGGGCTCTTTTACCGTGGTGTTTTTGTCTAAAGCTGTTTTTGTAGAGTCTATAATACTGGAGGTAGGCAGGACAGTGTGAAGAGTATAATTGCTTGTGACCTCAGGTTTGCAGTACGGTAAAGAGAGCATCAACAGGAAGTAGATCTCAGCACTGTAGGCACACTCGCTTTGACCAGTAGGAACTGCACCGGTGTCTGCTGTATATGGGAACCTTGAGTCTCAATGATCTGTTCAGGGGCACCGGACTTATGACATCAACTATTTGGGGTTTTAGAGATATCTTCCACTGATTTTTTTCTGTATTATTTCAGGCAGGTTATGTCACCTATCCGATCTAAAGTTTTTTTTTTTTATTTTTAAATCAAGACTCTTGCTTGCCAGTGATGGTAATTTACTATATAGATGTGTACATAAAAAGGAAATGTAGTGCTCCTAGGATAATATGTGGATAACTAACATCTGTTGAGAAATTTCTACTGGCTGAAGCCCAGTGCAAGTATATTCGCTTACTTAGCATGCTCATAGTTGCATACAGCAGATATTATTATTAACACTATTATATAGATAAGGAAACTGAGACACAGTGTAATACTTGAGGACATGCAGTTAGTAAGTATGAAGCTGGGACTCAAGTTGATAGCAGATGCTCAACAAATAGCAGCTGTTGAATAAATACATGAAGCGCCAGAAAGTGGTGAGTATAAGGAGATCGCTTGGCTAGAAGTAATAAAACACTTATGAAGCCAAAAGTTTGATTTGCATGATTCACTTAGTTCAGTTCTCCTCCGTGGTTAACAGTGGCATCCTTATCCTCACCTATTTCTGGTTTCTGGTCACCTGACAAGTCAGTGCGTGAAGAGATCTGTGTCGTTACTGGGATTAACACCTTAAGCAGGCTCTCTAGATGGGGATAGCCTAATCTCATACATGACATGGTCAGCACAGGAATTATTCAATTGCTATGTAATTGCCTTTCTTTTTGTTTTCTTTTCTTTTTATTAAAGTATAGTTGATTTACAATGTTTCTTCAATTTTTGTTGTACTGCAAAGTGACCCAGTCATACATTTATGTACTTTTTTTTATACTTATCTTCCATCATGTTCTAACCCAAGATACTGGACATAGTTCCCTGTGCTGTACAGTAGGACCCCGCAGCTTATCCATTCCAAATGTAAAAGTTTGCATCTACTAACCCCAAACTCCCCAACCATCCCACTCCTTCCCCTGCCAATCCCCCATCCTCCACCCTGGCAACCACAAGTTTTGCAACTAGAAATTCTCATACTAAGTGTTTTCTTTTTTTATGGCCACAACTGTGGCATATGGAAGTTCCCAGGCTAGGGCTCGAACTGGAGCTACCAACCTATGTCACAGCCACAGCAATGCCAGATCCAAGCCTCACCTGCGACCTATGTACATTGCAGCTTGTGGCAAAGATGGATCCTTAACCCACTGAGTGAGGCCAGAGATCCAACCCTCATCCTCAGGGATATTAGTAGGATTCTTAACCCACTGAGCTACAATGGGAACTCCTGTAATTACCTTTCAAAATGTATTAGAAGTCCAAAGACTTTCAATAGTGACAAAACCGTATGTTGAGTTAAAAACAGGCAGGAGGATCTGCCTCTACTCATAAAACCATCACTGTATTTCACTCAATATTCTTACCTATTTATGCTTTGCCTTCTTTAGAAAGGAATTTGGAGTGATTGAGACATCTTTTAAAGTTCCAAGTCTTCTTCAAAGAAGCCCACCTTATAGATACCTAATCTAGAATACAAAATAACAGAAAGTTACAAAGTCAAGCTAAAACGTGTACACACTAAATGTATGAAAGAAAAATAATAAAAAGCAATTATAGTAAAAATATAAAGGTTCAAACAAAACAGATTAAAACTATTCCAAGGGGAAAGATAAACTTCTTTATCTCAATTATAATAAATAACAAGAGTACAGAATTCTCTTACAGTGAGTGAGGTTCGCTACTGCTATAATATATTGAATGACTCCTGTAAATTAAGTGTTTACCATTTGTTCACTTAGCCAATGCTTTTTAAAAGGGTCTTTTATGTGCCAGGCCCAGTTCTAGGTGCTAGGGATACAATAGTGAACCAAAAAGGTAAAATTTCTTGTCCTCACAGAGCTTACCTTTTAATGAGGATGCAGAAAATAAGCTAAAGAGGTGAGCTACAGAGTATGTTAGATTATAATAACCTTCACAACACTCATAAGAAGTGAGAGTTATTACCTCACATATCAGAAGAAGAATATATGAACAAGTCTGGCAATAATTTCCTGTCATCTCTTCTCTTGCCCAAATGGTCTGCTCACCCCTTTGTTGATGCAGTGAGTATATAACATGCCCCATCAGGAGACATTAGGGTTGCTACAGGGCTGTGGCAGGCCAAGATGCTGTGACACCTTCTACCTACTCATAGTAGAACAACTTATGATCCTTAGAATGAGGACTCAGATTCAAACTTGCTATGTTTGCACAACATCTGGACATAGCAAGTTTGAATCTGAGTCCTCATGCTAAGGGCTGACCAGAAGACGGTAAGAGAATCTTTAAATGATGGACTGATAAAACTATCATTGGGATTGAAAAACTTCTGCTGGATTTGATAGGTAGGAGAATGTGAATATTTTTGAAGGCCAGATTCAGCGGTGCGGAAGAGGCAACAGAAAAGTATGTAAAGCTAGGTAACGTATAATAGAAGAATAAATACAGAGAGTTATGGAAATAAAAAAAAGGAAATTTAATGATAACTGAAGCAACCATGGGGCCCTCCATGGCAATCAAAAACTGTGAAGATTCAAATTACAGGAAGGAGAGAAAAAATGAGAAAAAAAACCAGAGTATGCAAAGATGAAGTAGGAAGTGAAAAAGAGAGTCAGTACTTTAATTTGACTGCAGGGTAGAGAATATATTTGGTATTAGAGGCCAGTAAGAATCGGAAAGCAGGCTAGGGACAAGTCATGAAGCTCCTAGAATACCACAGAAATTTTAACAAAATAATTAAATTTAGTCCTAAAGAATTACAGTAGAGCAAATTTTGTTTTGAAAATATCATTAAAAATAAACAAGGAGTTCCCGTCATGGCACAGCGGCAAAGAATCCGACTAGGAACCGTGAGATTGCAGGTTTGATCCCTGGCCTTGCTCAGTGGGTTAAGGATCCGGTGTTGCCGTGAGCTGGGGTGTAGGTTGCAGACGCGGCTCGGATCCCGCATTGCTGTGGCTGTGGCGAAGGCCAGCGGCTACAGCTCCGATTAGACCCCTAGCCTGGGAACCTCCGTATGCTGTGGGTGTGGTCTATAAAAAAAAAGCAGGAAAAAAACCCCATAAAAAATAAACAAAACATATTATTGTTGTAGTAATAAATATTTTGGTTAATCTTCCCTCAAATAATAATCATATTTCAATGCAAAATTGATGAATTTTAAAACATTTTTACAGGGCACGTGAAGCACCTGGTAGGGTCATAAGAGCCAATTTCACTGTTGGTCACGAGATATGGCTGTGTATGTTTTTGTTACTCTGGCTTCCAATTTTGTTTTAAATTATAGTATCTTAACACATAGCTATTACTCCTTAAACATTTCCTTGGAACTTAAATGAAAGGTGGCCTTATTTATATTGGAAATGCCACCTAAACAGCATTCAATAGGGTTTTTTCCCCCAAAGGGCACTGAGAGCTAATTAACTAATCAGCATAATTCATTAAGTAGTAAACTCGTACACTGTATCGTATTCAGGATTTCACCTTGATCTAACAATAGCACTGACCCTCAATACCAGGAGAGCAGCACTTAACTGGAAGCAATGTTAGACTTCTAAGTTCTAGAAAGTTAAATAACTTATTTACTGAAAATTAATTTTTTTTTTTTTTTTTTTTTGCTTTTTAGGGCCACACCCGCAGCATATGGAGGTTCCCAGGTAGGGGTCAAATCTGAGCTACAGCTGCTGGCCTATGCCACAGCTCACAGCAATGCTGGATCCCTGACCCACTAAGCAAGGCCAGGGATCGATACTAGTCAGATTTGTTTCTACTGAGCCACAATGGGAACCCCTAACTTTTTTTATAGTCTTTCAAACTTTGTGGTTTTATCCATTTTAATTATATTTCAGGACAAGATCACTGTAAACATAGCTCATAATGTTAACCTTAAGGGTACTTAAGGCCTGAAAATGTTTCAGGCCCAATAACACTCTTGATGTTTTTATTGTGGCAAATAGAACAGTTTGCCTACCCAATACCCATTCCCCTCAGCAGTGTTCCCTGGCAAACCACAACTTATACAACAGAGGCTGAGAGAGACCATTAATGCAATTTATTGACCAAAGACTGCAGTCTGAGTCTCACATCCTGTTTCTTCTCATTTGCCAATATTCTAGCTACAATGAACCTTTTGAACTTCCTGAGATATGTAATCTTCTTTCACGTCTTTTTGTGTTTTCAGATGCCACCCCCTCTACATGGAACACGCTTCTTCCACACTCTAACTTGGCTAAATCTTAACCATCTTCAAGACCCAGATCAGGCTTTCAGTACTTCAGGTTGGGATGGGTGGTCTTAGTATGCGCTACTACAACCGCCAGGGCATAACCCTCTTCTGGCCAGTAATTTTATTATTATGTTAATAAATAAGCATTTAACACTTACGTGCCAGGCAGTATTCTAACTGCTTCACTTTTTTTTTTTGCTTTTTAGGACTGCATATGCAGGTTCCCAGGCTAGGGGTCGAATTGGAGCTGTAGCCACCAGCCTATGCCACAGCCACAGAAATGCGGGATCCGAGCTGCGTCTGCAACCTACACCACTGCTCATGGCGACACTAGACCCTTAACCCACTGAGCAAGGCCAGGGATTGAACCTGCAACCTCATGGTTCCTAGTTGGATTTGTTTCCGTTGTGCCACGTCGGGAACTCCTACTTCACATTTATTAACGCTCTTAATTGTCCTAATAACCCTGTTACACATATGCTACCCCATTATTATTGCACTATTTTATAACCACTGGAATTTTTGTTGATCTCCATTCTACTACAGGGCTTGGATTATGTTATTGTCATTTATGAGCCTAGCACAGTGCCTAACCAACAGTAAGTATTCAATATAGGCTTGCAGAATGAATATATTTGTTTATTAGCTATACAAAAAGTTATTAAGAGTTAAGTTTAGATGGGATTGGAGTAAAGCGTCAAGAGAAGGCTAGTGCGTGTGGTTCTGAAGGTTAAAGTAAGAGTAGGATGCATGCTAGAAGATTCTTTGTAAACAGGGGATCTTGTGCAGGCACTGGCTCCCCTAAAGGGCAACAAACAGGACAAGGGAGCAACAAATGAGGACAGCAGAAGAAACATGAGCCTTACCTACTTCACAGTTTTGTCCAGCATCATCTTTGAGGACAAGGCTGAGGAATTCATGGCCAGGGAATTGTATTTCCTAGGTTGCTAGGGAATCCAAAGACCGGCAGTCTGTAACAAACACAAAATTATTAGGTTGAGGGAACCAGATGCCACTGTCACCCTTTGGTAAGATGGTAACTAATTTGTTGAAAAGTTGCAAGTCCTTCCTATCATTAAAGACTTCTGGGAATGACCCTGTACCAACTCCCTTAACAGACTGTTTCAGAGTTTGTTCTTACTAGTAGCTAACCTAGATTTCTGATAAATTTTTGAGCTAATGTGTTTAAATAACTTCTGTAGAGATGGAAAACAATTGATCAGTAGGTTCAATAAATCCTCCATATTTGCAGAGGATGTTTTCTTGAGCTCTTACAACAGGGAAAACCGCTGACTATTCACCTGTAAGTTAATAGCAGCTAACATTTATTTTCAGTGAGGCACTGCACCTTACATGGAAAAGATCTCATTTAATCCTTACATGATGGTGTGAGTTAAGTACTAAATTTAACCTCATTTTTGTGTATGATAAAACTTAGCTACAGAGAAGATAGAAAAATTGTACAATTTGCCAAATGAATACATGATTAATTTTTCCCTAATTCTTACTACCTCCATCCTTAATGAAAACAGAGTCATTGATTAGGGTCAAAGATCAGACTGGCTCTGGGAATTTACCTACTCAAAATGATGATGTCTGGGAGTTCCCATCGTGGCTCAGTAGTTAACGGATCCGACTAGGAACCATGAGGTTGCAGGTTTGGTCCCTGCCCTTGCTCAGTGGGTTAACGACCCAGCGTTGCCGTGAGCTGTGGTGTATGTAGGTCGCAGTCGCGGCTCGGATTCTGTGTTGCTGTGGCTACAGCGTAGGCCAGTGGCTACAGCTCCGATTAGACCCCTAGCCTGGGAACCTCCACATGCTGTGGGTACGGCCCTAAAATGACAAAAAGGAAAAAAAAAAAACAAAAAAAAAAAAACAAAAATGATGATGTCTGAATTCCAAACCCAGATATTCTCTTGTGTAAAGAAATGTCTTCCTTTGCTGTGCAAAAGGTTGTCAGTTTGATTAGGTCCCATATGGTGACAATTTTACCTCTCTTCTTCCAATTTGGATACACTTTATTTCTTTTGTTTGTCTGATTGCTGTGGCTAGGACTTCCAATATTATGTTGAATAAAAGTGGTAAGAGTAGGCATCCTTGTCTTGTTCCAGATTTTAGTGGGAAGGCTTTAAGCTTTCCTCCATTTTTTTTTTTTAATGGCTGCACCCGCGGCATATGGAGGTTCCCAGGCTAGGGGTCGAATCGGAGCTATAGCTGCTGGCCTACACCACAGCCACAGAAACGCCAGAACCGAGCCGCGTCTGCGACCTACACCAGAGCTCACGGCAATGCCAGATTGTTAACCCAGCAGCTTTCCTCCGTTGAGTATTATATTTGCTGTGCCGGTATTAAAATTTTTAGCAGCCTCTCCAGATGTTGTTTGTCCAGGAATTAATTGAACTTAACTATTTAATTTTTACATGAGGGTGAGTTAAGTCATATCTTAAGAGTCGTTATCCTTGGAAATGCAAATCAAAACAATAGTGAGATACTTAAAGCCCACTAGGACGGCTATAATGAAAAGAAAGATAATAGCAAGTATAGGTGAGGATATGGAAATATGAGAATTCTCATATATTGCTGGTGGGGATGTATAAGGGTGCAGCCATTTTGGAAAACAGTTTGGTGGCTGCTCAAACAGTTATGCACAGAGTTAACATATGACCAATGAATTCCACCTCTAGGTATATACCAAAGAGAACTGAAAACACATGTGTACACAAAATGAATACATGGAAAGTTCATCACAGTATTATTCAAAATAGCTAAAGGGAAGAAACAACTAAAATGTCCATCAATTGATGAATGGACAAACAAAATGTGGAATGTCCATACAATAGAATATTATTCAGCTGCGAAAAGGAATAAAGTACTGATGCATGCTACAATACACAGATAAAATATTTGAAAATATTATGCTCAGTGAAATAAACCTGTCACAAAAGACCACATTCAATTTATACGAAACGTTCAGAATAGGCAAATCTACATAGACAAAAAAAGATCAGTGCTGGCCTAGGGATGGAAGGATGGGGGAAATGGTAGGAGACTTCTAATGGATATGAGGTTTCTTTTTGGGGTGATGAAAATGTTTACAAATTGGTTGTGAACACAGAGACACAACCCTGTGAATATACTAAAAACCACTGAATTGTACAGTTTAAATTAGTGAATTTATGGTATGTCAATAAAACTTTTAGAAAATAAGAGCATTTATCCACCTTTACTCCCAATAACACCTATTAACATTAGCTCATCTAATGGCTTACCATGGCAGTGATATGAGAGTTTAGTTGTATTCTGTTTTCAGTAAATCTCACTTCAGTTAGTTAGTGGGCATGAAGTAAAACAATAAAAACAATTCTTAGTGGGGAGCAGGTAGCCTGATGTTCTACTTGGATTGTAGAAGCATCAACTCTTCCATCAGTAATGCCCTGTAACAATCCATAACTGGATTGTTATTAAGAATTCAAACCAAGAGGAAGTCAGGAAATACTCATTCTTGCACCTTCCTGCTCATGAGATACCCCATGCCTCAGACTCTAAAGCTTAGAAGCTTAAATTGTTTTCCCTCGACCCAAGGGCAGCAAAGGAATAAGTAATGCCAAGAAGTGATTTTAAGAAGAGAACTTCATCTCCAGGGAGCAAGATCACAGAACTGGTCTAACAACTCCCTTATCCCTCAACGTATAGCCCAGACATTTCCCAAAGAATGGGAAATCATTCTCACGACTTTATCTTATCAGTCCAGAGACATCCCCTTGAATACCAAGTCCTCTTTTTGTTCTTAAGAATACAAGCCTTTCTGAATGTCAAAAAGATATGGGAAACATGTCCATATTCATACTTGTATGTAACTCAACTTCAAATCAGTGGAGTCTCAAAGGAGAAAATGCATCAGCCCAGGGATGAATCGCAATTACATTTTACATCATAGGTGGATAACTGAATGGCCTTTCTCCAACTCAACAGTTATCATGCGGGGAAGCACACTTTGAAAAGAAGAGTGGGAACAGTTATCTAGCTCCGGGTGGGCAGATGGAAAGCATGAGAGAAGAAATATTCACTGCATTTTGAATGTGTGCAGAATATTCCAGATTTTCCATAGGGAATGGTCTGACAAGAAGTGGATGATAGCAGGGTACCCTAGGTGGTAGCACCCCTTTGAGAATTAGTGCCTCTTGAAGTCAAAACAATAGCAATTTATTAACAGTATTTACCCAGAACTGTCAGGGTTTTTTTCAGAATGTAGATTAAGTGTCTCGTGAAATGAACACAGTGAACATTGAATTTTTTGCCATGACTTTCTGTGTTTTTCCTCCCCTGTCCTAGGATTGCTGGATGCTAATTTGAGAAATGCTTAACTGGAAAAATATCTGGAAGGTAAAATCATTGGGATTGTTGATGGCTTAGATGAAGGGTGAGGAAGAAGGTGAAAAGTCACGAAGAATCCTTTATTTTCTGTGAAGAGACTGCCTGCCCTGTGCAAAGAAGACTGAATTAATTTTATAAGAAGACCAGTTCACCAGAAGATAGTCTAATGTCAGTGGGTGGCATCTATGTGGAAAAGAAAAGAGGTTTATCATTTGTGGAATACTACTTCTGCTCTGGTCTCCAAGTTGCTATTTTACATAACAATTTTCATTAACTATAACAAAGATATTTCTGTAAAACACAATTGTTTGAAAATAAAATGAGTCATTATGGAGGAAGAAAACATTTTAGCAGTGAAAAGCTTCAAGGAAAGACTTACTATTTGACCTCCCTTGGGGATGGTGTAGACAAGGCTTCTCAAGATTTAAGGTGCTGGGAATCACCTGGGGATCTTATTAAAATGCATATGTTGATTCAGGAGTTCTGGGCTGAAGCCAGAGACTGCATTTCTTAAAAACTCCTAGGTGATGCTGCTGCTGGCCTGTGGGCCACACTTTGTAAAGCAAGGATGTAGAGGAAGTCTCAATGTATTTGTGGTCATGAAATCAATTTCATGAATTGTTATAGAGATTAAAAACAGATATAAAATGGAAAAAGGGGGGAACATCTGAATTCATTGCACATAGTAAAAATACTGTATGACAGGAATTTTGTTTCAGTTCTGGGCAGTTATGATCCAGTGTGTATCCACTGTATCATAATGTATTCTATGTCTTTTTTATCCTGGGTCTTGAGCAAAAACATTGGAAAGCTATGACTGTGGAGGAAACTTGTATTAATATATTAAACTAGGTAAGTGCTGAGGTTCCTTCCCACTTTGAAATTGTAAAAGTCTGTATAATCTTACGTCTCTTGTTCTAGTCTCTCAATAGCATTCACGCAATATTCAAAGAGGCTTGAGTATCACTGAATCCATTATCTTCATCCTTATATGGGGAACCCAAGATGTTGAATGTTGCAAAGCATTATGTAAAGGTGTGCCATTTCCCCATGGTTAGTGCTACGGTAAAAAAAAAAAAAAAAGCTTTGAGATAGTTCCTGCTTCTGGGGTGGATTTTTGGTTCTTCTTTCTGTTACTGTTTTGATGCTGGGGTCATTTGTTTAACTGCAAGGGACTGTTAACACTGATCTGTGAATTACAGGCAAAGGTATTTGGAAGTGAAATAAGACCCTAAAAGAATTCATGTCATTTCCAAAGCTACCTTATTTACAAGGTCATAATTCGAATTCTAAATAAATCTGATTCATTATTTGTTAACTGAACAGAGATTGCATTTGAAATTCAATCAAGATACACTGTCACTTTTCTTGTTGCTGTAATTCATAATTTGTACCAAATATATCTTACTGCGAAAGATTATAGGCTTCCCGAGGGTATCAGTATGTCTAGGAACACACACACATACATACTCTTTGTAAATTTAGTGTTGGAGCACAGCAACTAAGGCCAAGCTAAAGGAGCTACAAATGCTCTTTTTTTAAATCTGTTGTCTTTCTAGGGCCCCACGCATGGCATATCGAGGTTCCCAGGCTAGGCGGATAGATCGGAACTCTAGCTGCTGGCCTACACCACAGCTACAGCAATGCAGGATCCAAGCCGCATCTGCAACCTACACCACAGCTCACGGTGATGCTGGATCCTAACCCAATGAGCAAGGCCAGGGATCAAACCCGAGATCTCATGGACACTAGTCAGGTTTGTTAACCACTGAGCCACGAGGGGAACTCCAAGAACCGCAAATGACTTAAGAGGCATTTTAGTCTGGAGTTTTACTACCCCAATAGTTAGAAGGGTAAGTTTGCTGCCTAAGTAGACATTAATTTATGACATCTCTTGTGAGCATCTGAATTGAAGGAGTTAGAGCCTACCATGCCAGTTCATGTGACTTCTTAAAAAAAAAAAGAAAGAAAAGAAAAACAAGCCTGGTACTATTTGAATTATGTTAATTACATGGAGTTCCCCGTCGTAGCTCAGTGGAAATGAATCTGACTAGCATCCATGAGGATGCAGGTTTGATCCCTGGCCTTGCTCAGTGGGTTAAGAATCTGGCGTTGCCACGAGCTGTGGTGTAGGTCGCAGACGCAGCTTGGATCCCGTGTTGCTGTGGCTGTGGTGCTGGCCGGCAGCTATAGCTCTGAATAGACCCCTACACTGGGAACCTCCATATTCAGTGGGTGCCACCCTAAAAAGACAAAAAAATAAAAAAGGAATTATGTTAATTACAAAAGTAGTGGATACTATGCTTTAAGAAGCATAAAACAGCCACTATTTTTGTATTTTATAGTTGCTTTCCTACATTACCAGATAATTTTTCATTTAAAAACATGAACTGTTGGGTAAAATCAACACAGTATTTCCTTCTTAGTTAAAAAATAACTAAGTCCAAGTCCAATCTGACTACCAACGCTAGAAACATTTAATTTGATCTTCAGGCATTTCAACAATATCTGAACGTTGTGATGCAGAAAATGGAGTTTAGGAATTCTAGTTACTCAAGCTCAAAATGAATCAACTTTGGGGATAAATACAATTAACTGAATGCCCTCAATAATATCTGAATGGAACTCAGAAAATAACTTCTCTTGATTCCTTCTCAATTATTCTACTGCGTTCTTATGTTCACCTACTAAGTCCATACTGAGCTGGGTGCTAACTGTGTTAGGAAATACAGCATAAACAAAAACTCAGCCCTGTCTAGAAGTCTCTTTTCAGCTCGCTTTTCTAAATTGCTAGAATTTCAGAGATGGTCAAATGGATATAAATTCAGTTCAGTTGAAGAAATCTGCAACTAGTGGTGGATCCTGACATTCTCTTTTTACTGAGTTACATTACTATTTGGCATATCCTTAATGTGGTTAAAAATAAACTTAAGTGTAGTCTATGTTCTAAGGGGCCAACAATTAACAAGCTAATAAACTGTTTTCTATTTACTTTTCAGATGCTCAAGCTAACTGTTTACATGACAAGCTATGCCTTGATTACAAGTCAGTCAGAACACATTACAAAAAAATGGGACTGCTATTGTAGGCTTGAATTTCACAAGTTTCACATTTCATATCAGTGGAATAAACTGAGTCAATATTTTCATAACATACTGTCTCATCTGAATATATAGCTTATTAGAATTATTTAGAGTTGGCCTTTGATGGAATGGTAGGTTATGGACATGTTAATTGCCCCATCCCACTTCAGGCAACGGCTAGTCCTTGAATGTGGTATGCATACCTGTACCATAGCTGTAATAGTTCCCTTAGGATGATATGGTATTTTGAATTTCACTTGTTATTTTGAATTACAAAAAGAAATGGAAGCAGCAAGTAAATTTAGAGAGATATCACTAATAATACTTCTTCCTTCAATATATTACTAAAGATGATTTGTGATTATAGGTGGACCAGGTCTGATCCCAAGAAGCAAACTTGTCAGTGAAACCAAGCCTTCACTTGAGTTAAGGGTCCAAAAATAAGGTTAGAATCAACTGGGCCTAAATTACTGTCCAAAGTCTAAGACTCCAAGAAGATCAATAACCAATCGTCACAATCAATGCCACACATTTTTAGCTACTTTGAATAATAATGATATATCAAATTAGGATACCATTTACAGTGTAACAGTCTTTCAGTGACCTGGCAAAAGGTGTAAAAGTGCTAAAATTTTTCGTTATGACAAGATAGCAGTGGTGAAGAGATTTGAGACAGTGAATCCTTTCAAATAATATATTTACAGGTGTCTAAGTAATTAGATTACCTGGAACTGTGTGTAAAGGAATACTTTAACATTGAAAACATTCAAAGCTAGGAAGGAGGAATCCAGATGTAACATTTCAACGCCAAGATCCAATCACTTTATTTCACTGCTAGATAAGCCTTGTAATATGCTAAATACTGCTAAATATATAGAAAATATATTTATTTTTATTTTTTCTTTCTCTTTCTCATTGCCATCTAATATGTAGAAAATATATTTCTCTCTCTCTCTCTCTTTTTTTTTTTTTTTTTGTCTTTTTAGGGCCACACCCACAGCATATGGAAGTTCGCAAGCTAGAGGTCGAATCAGAGCTGCAGATGCCAGTCTACACCACAGCCACAGCAATGCGGAATCCGAGCTACATCTGTGACCTACACCACAGCTCAGGGCAATGCCAGATCCTTAACCCACTGAGTGAGGCCAGGGATCGAACCTGTGTCCTTATGGATACTAGTCGGGTTCATTACCACTGAGCCACCACAGGAACTCCAAGATTTCTTTTTATTCTGCTTTTTTCTTTCTCTTTTCTCATTGCCATCTTGGTGCATGATAACTATACATGCACTATATATGTAAAACTAATGATTTTTCTCTTCTCCAAAAGTGATTTCTAAGGTTTTTTTCAGTTGCAAGTCATGTTCAAGTCGGGAAGAAAGAAATATAGAATTTTTTTTATTATTTTAAGATTTTCCCAATCATAATTAATTGGAGAAATGCCTCTTTACCATCCGTTACAAGAAAAAGGCAATAAAAAAGGCATTTTTTTTTCCAGATGAAGGATGTCCACACACACACACAAACTGAATTGTTTCTCTGATTTCCCTTCAGCCCAGTAGTTCAATATAGCTGAACAAAATGCTCACAGTAAAATCCCCTAAGCAGATCCAGAATACTAAGCCAGTGTGGACTTAGCAATGGTTCCTTAATCTTTGAGGGAAACACAAGAGCAAAAGGTAAATCAGGAGTCATGCCAAAGCATAAAGTTTCACCTGCTTTTAAACTTTAAAATGATAGAAAATATGAAAGTGACATGTTCAAAGACATCCAAATACCCACTGGTTGAATTTATTATTTTGTCATTTGCTAGTGACGAAGAAACTGAGGCACAGAGACTATTATTAAAGGTCATGGGGCCTGAGGAGTGCCAAGTGCTGACTTCAAGGTTAGTGTCATTTCCTCTAGGAACATGGAATTAGAGGAACTGGAGGTAAGGAGAGAGTAAATAAAATTCTGTGCAAGACACTACATTTTAGACAGATTGGGGCATATGTAAATGTCCTTTGCAGAAATAGGAAGATAATGCTGGGATGGAAATTATATTTTTTAAGGTTGGAATGTTTCCTTGAGGATGAGGTGGGTATGAGGGAGGTAATAAAAGGCCAAAATCAAACCTGGTAAAATCTCTGTGTGTTGAAATAGTATCCTGTAATATGAAGTAAATACAACAGAAAATAGAAAGACCTTGATCATCCTTGGCCTGTTATCTGAAATGAGTTCATTACTAGTTATCATTTACACAAATTAATTCACATCCCTAACTTTTTCTGGATAATGAAGGTTATTCCACACTTACTATACTTTTGCAGAGATCTGACAACACAAAGAAA
This sequence comes from Catagonus wagneri, assembly GCA_004024745.2. Classification (NCBI taxonomy): domain Eukaryota; kingdom Metazoa; phylum Chordata; class Mammalia; order Artiodactyla; family Tayassuidae; genus Catagonus; species Catagonus wagneri. The sequence goes on from PVHT020000193.1 coordinate 17,982,580, forward strand.
GTAGTTTTATGCTATTTTCCATTAAGAAGATAATTATGAACTTTGTACATCCCTCTCCATTTGTATTCTTTTAAAAGTTAACCTTAGCCTTGTACATGTTGTTTTGGTTGTTTTGTTTAGTGTCCTTGTGCCTGGTTTTAATCTTAAATAAAGGGACAAGAAATGCTACTTTTTTTTTTTCCCAAAGGGGGAGAAATCTGAAAGCCATTTCAACAAGCCCAAATACTGCAATAGTTTTATTCCACTTCACGAAACCTCTCCTCAAAGCTTTGATTTGAGCTAACAAGGTTATCAGATTGTATGTCTATTGTCCTGTTATGACTTCCTTGGCTGGGTTCTGGCAGTAAACACTGCTGATGTGATGTTTTGTTCGGGCGGCAGCACAAGAGGGAGAGGGAGGAGGAGGGTCTATGAAGGGGGACAGGGTCACAGAGCTGTCAAGGCCTTCCCAGTGGTGAAGTTGTAGCAACTGCTACCTACGGTCAATTTTAATCAGTGCCTCAGTGTGCTGACCTTAGCGCCAGGTCCCCTTTGAAGGCCTGGAAATGGGGACTGTAACTCTGTATGCTTTGTTCTTTTGAAGTGAATGCAGACAGCAGCCAAGAGAAGAAACAGAATGAAAGAAGGTGAGGAAGAAGCAGCAAGAGAAGCAATGAATCTGGTCAAGGTAAAAGGAGCTCAGGCCTCAATTCAGCAGTGACCTATTTTTCTATTAATTCTCTAGTCACGTAATCACTCACCACATGGTTCTAGATAAATCCTTCATGGGATAAAGGTGATTGTATTTAGCAGAAGAGTTTAAATACAACATTGTATGAAACTTTATCAGCTAATGAAAAATAAAAAGCATATTTGTTCATATCTCTCCAAGGTTCTTGGTGTCCTATTGTGTACCTTTTGTCTTTGTTAAAAATCAAGCCTTTGCAGTGTGAATAAAAGAGGTGGCTGAGTAGAAGCTAGGTGTTTCAGAAACCTCTTTATGTATCAATGCCTAGTTTTACTAACAACCCTAAAGGACAATTGCCACATATATGATATATCAGTTTCCTACTGCTGCTATAACAAATTATCACAAACATAGTGGCTTAAATCATCACATGTTTATTCTCTTACAATTCCAGAGGTCAGAAGTCTAAAATGGTTGTCATTGGACTAAAATCAAAGTGCTGGCAGAGCTGTGTTCCTTCTGGAGGACCCAGTGGACAGTCTTATTTCTTGTCTTTTCCAAATTACAGAGGCTGCCCATAGTCCTTAGTTACCGGTATCTTTCCATCTTTAATGCAAGGAATGACCAGTGGAGTTGTTTTCATGTTGCCATCTCTTTGGTTTTGACTTTTCTGCTTCTGACTTTCACATTTAAGTGGTCCTTGTATTAATTACATTGGGTCCATCAAGTTAATCCAGGATAATCTCTTTATCTTAAAGTTAGATGTTTAGAAATCTTAATTCCACCTGCAACCTTATATCCTGCCATGTAAAGTAACATATTCACAGATTCTAGAGATTCAGATGTGGACCTCTTGGGGGGGGGGGTGTCAGTATTTTGCCTATTAAGCATGATATTGACAGAATTAAGAAGTAACGAGCACTATTAGGCAATCTGTACAAGATAAATATTAATTAAATTAATGCTATGAAATAAATTTCCTAGAGCACATGTGGGCAAATCAAGTAAATTTCAAACACCCATGTATTATTCCAGACATTCTCACATTATTTCCTGTCTCGTACTTTAGTCTGTGATACTCATAAGCCACAGTATTTCCATACAATTATTGAGCTATTGTCAAGCCCAACTATGTCAGTTGTTTATCAAGATAAACAGGAACAGGTAAGGAAGAAGCCATTTACAGAAATCAGTCTCAAAGTAGAAACATAAAACCTATTGTGTACCACTGACCTGCTTGGTATAAGGTATGTGATATGATCATGACAAACACATACATGTCCTCACAAGATTTGTCTATTCATAACTAGAAAGGTAGGTATTTGCTTAAATTTATATTACTTTAATCTTTATTCAAAATATCTAAAAAGGAAGAGGCAGTGTTTTGTCCAATGGTAGTCTTCTTTCTAGGAGGTACTGTATAATCAAAGGGTTTGGCTATATAACCAACAGATTTGATTCTTCTTTTACTCCATCAACTATTTCAAAGTATAATGGAATTTAGTGAATTGTTGATACAAAATTCTACCTCAGATTACTTAAAGACTAAATTCCAATGCATTGTGCTTATCTTCATTGTTGAGGTAGCTCCTTAGAGGTGTCAGTGAAATATTCTGAGAGATTTATGCTGACAATTTTGAGGTAGAAGCTGCTGCCTAGACTAAGGTAATAGACTCTTAAGAAACAACCCTAGTTTCTGTCCTCTGTCCTTCAAACTTATCTTTTACATTGAGTGACTTAACAAAACACAATGTTTTAGCACAATTACATCTGCATGATCTGGTCCTTGTCAGAAAATTCTCTGTAGACTTTTATCCCACTGCCTCTTACTTCATACTTTATGCTTTCCAAATTCATAACAGACTTCCTATAATTCTCTGCACAAGTCATGTCATATCAAGCCTCTGAGCCTCTCCTTGGTTGTTTCTTCTCTTTGGAACACACTGTCTAGTTTCTTTAGCTCATCCCCAGACATTTATCACAACTTTACTTAGGTATGGCTTCTTCTGAAAAATTCCCCTAAGTCCACGAACCCTTCTTGGGTTGTGGCTCCCCTCACCATTTTTTTTTTTTTTTAGTCTTTTTGTCTTTTTAGGGCTGCACCTGCAGCATATGGAGGTTACCAAGCTAGGGGTGGAATCGGAGCTGTAGCCGCCGGCCTACACCAGGGCCACAACAACACGGGATCCCAGTCGAGTCTGCAACCTACACCACAGCTCACGGCTACACCAGATCCTTAACCCAGTGAGTGAGGCCAGGGATCAAACCCACGTCCTCATGGATGCTAGTCGGGTTTGCTAACCCCTGAGCCACGATGGGAACTCCTTCCCTCACCTTTTTTAGTGTTTATCCCCTTCTTGGCTTCATGAATGGTGTCTTAATCTCTTGCTTTTCCAGCAATTAGGAAGGAAGTCTGCATGGTATTTAAGATATCAGGGATGATTTACCAGCAAAAACCCTATACTCCTGACTGGAGGAACAAAATAAAGGAGATCCTGCAGCTGGACTGAGCTATGACGCTCCAGTCTGGTCTTCAGTCTCTAAAGGACCAGTGAGATCGTGTCTGTTCTCCCTGATATCAGAAAGGTCAGGGATCTAATCTTCAGATTTGTAGCCTGTACTACCTTTTTAAGACTGTTGTGTCCTTTAACTACTATTGAACTCTGTCTTTCAACTTTCAAGTAAGTTTGGCTATATTAAAATTGGGTCAACAAATTGATCTTCATAGCTCCTTAAAAATTGGGTCATCTCTTCTTTCAGCCTTAATTTTTTTTAAAAGTTGACAATATGAGTCATTTGAGTCTATCGAAAGTTTTTCCTAGAATTTATAGAACATAGACTTGCTGAAGCTTATGTAGAAGCAGTTTCCAAATTTGTCTATCTAAACTCACCTCTTTTATTAAATGGCATGTTTAACTGGAGAAAATCCCTAGAATATATCTCTGGTTTTAGATTTTCCACATGGTGATTAACATGAATCTTATAATGAGATTTCTTTTACATGGTAATCAGGCTATTAGCTAAATTTGATGATAATTTAACTGCTTGCTTGAAGGTTGGGACTCAGTGGAAAGTGAACAAGCTGGGATATAACTGGTAACAACTGATAAAAGCCATAGTTACTCTTAGCTTAATTAAAATTCCCTCTCTTTGACTAAATATATACTCCCACCCTTGCTCAGGTCAAGTGATGGAATTTCTATCTCATGGCCGCAAGAACATACCAGCTTCCCAGAGTAACTAAGGTATGAGAGGGAGTACATACTTATTTCTATTAGTATGCACCAACCCATGCTAGCAAGATTGTGAGATGAAATTAGATCCAGGATGGGTCTTCTATTCTGCCTTCTAAGCCAATTAGTGGGAGGAACAACTATAAAAAAAAAAAAAGGCGCGTGTGCGCACGTGTGTGTGTGTGTGTGTGTGTGTGTGTGCACGCTCAAGCGTAAATTCTTCTGTTCTGCAAAGGTACACCTGAAGTAAAAGAATCTGAAAGAGATCTATAACCAGCACTGCAACCCAAATAATAGTTTTTAATTACATAAAAAAGTAAATAAAATGAAAACGGATTTATGAAAACTGACTCAGGTTAGAGGTGGTATATAGAAAAATGCTTTGTGTTGAAAGAAACAAATATAAAGCAAGAGAAGCTGAAATCATTTATGAAATTAAATTTTGTAGAATTTTTCATTAACCTTAGATGTGTGAAAGTAAAAGCTGTAAGAAAACTCAATTATTAAAAAGCATAATTGATTTTTTTTTATTCAAACTTGTCTTTGCTGGAACTGTATGAGGAATTTTGTAGTCTTACAGCATACTCAAGAGTAATGGGAACATTTCACCTAAATCCAAAATAAAAGCTTTTATTTAGGGGAAGCATTAAACCCTGCTGGACAGCTGAATGTTACAAAGCTTTTTTTTTAGCCCTTGGCAGTGAAATAGGAGATCTTTAGAAGGATTGAAACTATCACTATGGACCTAAGATATGTCTCTTTCACACAAGCCTGGGAGTCAAGTTCAGTCATCTTGGGAAAGTTTAAAGACTTTCTACTCTTTAAAGAATGGACTATGGGGAGCAGGATGAGGCAAAACATTTTGAATACTGAGAACTAACTTCACGTAATAAAATTAGAGCTGCTTAAATATGAAGGTCAACAGGCAAAATTCAAGCCACTTCAGTGAAAATCAATCACAGTAAAAATGCAGCAAAGTCTAGTCCTTCTGGTATTCTATCAACTAGAAATTCCTATTAATGGGTTAGATCATTGAAAACTGATATCCTCACTAGTGACCTTGAGGCTCTGAAACACCCCGGAAGCTTTCCCAAATTAACAAAGAAAGATGGAATTATTTTAGTATCACTTGGACACTAAACATATTCTGTAGTATTTAAATGCTTTTAAAATTGAGTACTCAAGTGTGGCACAAAAGCATAGTACCTTCAATTTAACAGATTATTTGACTAATGAGAAATATAATTTCTAAGTCATATATAGACAATGTAGAAGTTCCTCTTGGCATTTATTACGCGCATCTACGATATGTAAGAAAATGTGCTAGGTTTTGTAAAAAGCTAAAATAAAAAGAGGACAAAGCCCTTCAGCCCTTTAAAATCTGATGAGACACAGGTATGTACACAGATAACTGCAATAAAATAAAATATTTTTAATAAATGTATTAAGATAGGTGTAAATCACTGCTGCAGAATCTCAGAAATGAATTAAGAAGAACATTTTAAAATAACACTGGTCAGTATAGACAATGGTAGCAACACTTCATGTGAAGAACATTATCTCATCTACCACAGTAGTTTAGTTTTGCCCTGAGTTGTAGACGAACAAAACCCTTAGATTTATAATTTAACACGACATTTGATATGTTAACTCCTTGAAAGGAGGAACCAGATGTTTTAACAAGGAGATGTCTGTAGGTTAATCATATCCATTTTATTTCCCAAGAGATTTTCTGATCAGTTGTCTACACAAGTATTCTCTTTCTCTCTGAACCACTGAACCCTCCCAAGCTGTAAATTGTTTAAAAGAGGCCAGTATTCCCAGTTGGAGGAAGGATCATCTTCAGTCATTGGCGCACAGTACCTGTGTACCTCCTTTAGAATGTTACTATAAGCACTCAAGGAGCGTCTCTAATATATACCTGGAATCTGACATACATAGTTGTATTTCTTACGAGTTCATCATTTTGCTGTACTTCAGAAAAATAACTGGAAATGTTTAATGATTTGAGTAGGTATGGAAAATTTTCACACCTGAGCTATGTCTGCATCCTAATTTTCTCAGTTTGTCACTAGAGAATTTTACAACAGAAATACTTATTAGTTGTCAGGAATTTCTTGATAGTCTGGTTCATGGAAAGAAGGTTCCTATTTTATTGCCAATGGATGTGTTATATAGTCCGTAATGATCTTTGTTGGGTGTCTATTGAAAATTGTGATGGACATTATGTCTAAGATATGATTTTATTTTTTTGCTATGATTTCATGTTCATCTGTAGGGTGCTTATTTTCTATTGACCCTCAGATAGATACTCTGCCCGATTCTGATCTACTTTCTATGCTTCCAGGGGTCTTACTACCGTGAATGAAATGAATTTCCTGGGTTTCTTTACTGGATGACTTTAAGATGAGTTTGGCCAATGGACAGATCAGAGATTGGGAGAAGAAAGAGCAACGTCAGGCTATTTCTTCCTTACATCATCCCTGCTTTGGCTATGGTTCTGATAGTAGCTGTATCTCTCTACATCTGTCCATCTCTTCCTTAATTCCAATCTTTCTGAGCTGTTTATCTCCCTGAACTTTTAGCCCTAGAGGTGATAACGGTTTTCCACTGTTACTACTTTTGGGGGCCTCATTGTGCCTAATCTACCCCCTTAACTCTGTATTAAATCTCTTAAATTTTGAATTTTATGGGAGTAAATTATATTTCTCACTGGGATCCTGATAAAACTTATTTGAGAAGTGTTTTAATCCGCAAGAAGTAAATACTAGGCTTTTATAAGAATCTTATTTTTTATAAAACGGAACTTGATTTAGTTAGCATTGTTTAGTATTACTAAATACTAATATTAAACATGATTGTTTAGTATTCAAATGAAAGCTATTATAATAAGTAAGGTTAACAATGAACCATCAGGAGACTCTGGGAGTCTCTTGGAGTTTTGTTATAGACTTCATTCTAGTCTTGCTACATCTAGTCTCATCCAGCCCTTTAAATCCACATTGATGCCAGGAGCAAACAAGTAAATTAGACATGGAGGTAATCATGTCATTCCTCTGGTCAAAACTTTTTAAGGGCTGCCCATCATTCCCAATACCTCCAAAGTACTGTGAAACCACTTATGAGTTTTCTAAGCACGATCTACTTCCCTATGCCTCTACAGTTGGAACTTTCATCTTATTTGTCCAGCCGCCTAATTCTCTTATATATTTGCCCTGCTTTCCCAAGACAGATTTAAGGGTTCCTTTGCCTGGGCTTCCATGGTTCTTTGTTGAGTTTTCCATTATAATATTTTATTTATTTATTTATTTATTCATTTATTTATCGATCGATCACTTTTGGGGGCTGCTCCTGCAGCATATACAGGTTCCCAGGCGAGGAGCTGAATTGGAGCTACAGCTGCCAGCCTACACCACAGACACAGCAATGCCACATCTGAGCCACGTCTGCGATCTACACCACGGCTCATGACAATGCCAGATCCTTAACCCATTGAGTGAGGCCAGGGATCGAACCCACAACCTCATGGTTCCTAGTCAGATTCGTTTCCGCTGTGCCATGACAGGAACTACTATAATATTTATTTTAGATTACTGAAATCATTAGTTTATATGTCTGTCCCTCTAAAAGACTGTAAGATTCTTGAGAGACCTTATATCTTTTTGTCATTGAATTTCTGCTAGCAATGTCTTACACATCATTAAAGTCTGATCAATCAGTGATTCTCAATCTTGGTTACATGTTAGAATCACTCTGGGAGAACCTTTAAAAAAAACCTTGATACTCAAGCCTTACTTAAATCCAGTTGAATCAGAATCCACAAGGATGGGACCCCCTGCAAGAGTATTTTAAAAATTCCCCAGCTGATTACAACATGCAGCTAAGGTTGAGCACTATGATAAATAGTTGCTGAATTAATGAATCAGTAAATGTTAAAGGAAATTTAGAATAAAGGAAGGAGTAAACTAGAATGTTAATGGTGATTTCCCATGGTTAATGGGATAATTTTCTAGCTTGGCATTCTTTGTTCATTTTCTAGATTATTAGAAAAATAAATGTATCATTAACTTATTTATCTATCAGCACACTGAAAGACAAATGTTTCATAAATCATGGTATTAGGGGATTAAACCAATGATTTTACTTATAAACCTTAGACAGATCACCTGATATGCGTGTGTCTGTGTGTTCAAGAAGTTAAAAGGACAAGTTCCTGGAGTCAGTGACCTGGTATTGCTCCATTCTCTGTATTTACTGTTCAGTTCCATTGATCCTTTACAAAAGACATTTATTCCAGGACTGAGAAGACAGTTTTAAATAATGGACATCACGTCACTGCTTTCATATTTTATCTCACAAACAGGAGATGGTAAACATATGTCCTTTGCTAGGTAGGACTGTGGGATTTGGACAAAAATAATCAAATGCTAAAACAAGAGATAAAAACTCTGTAATGATAGTGACAGTTTCATCAGCATTTAGAGCTGAAATAACTGCAAATATCTATTTTTTTCCTATCTAAGGAAAAGGTAGACATTGTAAGAGGTGGTGAGGGATGAAGACTGCTGTGTCTTTATGGGATGAAGACAGCTGATTTCCGATGATGTGCTTTAGGGACAGAGAATGGTTGCTGTCCAACTTCTGTAGAAAGGGTGTGGTTTGAGCCAAGTCCTTGGGCATAGGATACAGCTTCAGAATGCAGGGCCACCTTCTGCTTTATTAAATACATCTTCATTAAAAAGTCTGTAGTGTACTAGCCTCTTTTTTGATTGGATCATCTTAGAGGTATGGTGGCAGTAGTGATGGTGTACTTAGTAAAACAATTTTTCTGAGTTCCATTTATGGATCAGTTAGTTTAAAGAGAAGCACAACCTTTTGTTTTATACGAAGAACCCACAACCCTTAGAAGGGGAGTAAACATCCTTAGAAGAAGGTTGCCTAGTAAATTTGTGGCAGTATTCTGTATGCTGAAGTACCAGACCAGGCTTTCTTGACAAAACCAACATTCTTCCTAGGCAGGAAGTGAGGACATGAGGGTCGCATGCCCCTTGGGATGCTATGGTAGGTACAAAGATGGTATGTGAACATGCCCTCTTTCACTCAGTGGACTGTGTAAGGAAGGAAGATATCCGTTGAGGCTCCATCTGTTCCTTCCCCAGGGTAGATATTTACTTAAAAGTAACTCCTTAATTTTCACTTTTACAGTCTTTAAGTATACAATCTTCCACAGGTACCATCTTAGAGCTAGTATAAAGAATAAAACTGAGGCCAAAAGCCACTGGTGAGAGCATATGGGAGACTTTCTTTTTCCTTCTACATTTGTGAGATAGGTGTGCTCTGGTTCATCATTGGAGAAGCCAACAAAATAAAGTACAGAGGTGTTTAACCTTTCTTAATAAGTGTTTAAGGAGTCTCACAGCCTTAGCCAGATAACCTACTGCAAAAGCAATGTCTACGTATTCAGGCTGAAAGAAACAATTTTTCTCTAAAATGAAGAAACATGCATAGAATACCTAATATTGTATCTAGAACAAAATAGGCATGCAATAATTGTAGCTACCTCTAATATTTTACAATTAATCATTTATCTTTTGAAGAGTGGCAACAGTAAAAGTGAACCAGTTTCTCATATACACTACATATTGGCAACATTACTTAAATGATGACTTATAGACATTTCAAAATCCTCAAAACCTGAGGGGAAACTTCAAGGATGGACATCAATAGAGAAAAGTTGCGGTGAAGGGTTTTGCCAGAATGTGGATACAAAATACTTAAATCACTTCACGGGCTCCAGGATAAAAGTCAGCTAGACCCTTTTAGGAATTAGAAATTCAAGAATGGAGTCGGGATACAGGTCAAAAGCAATAATTTTTTAGGAGCTCTGAGTTGAATGTATTGGTTGAACAGTTTTGTTTTTGTTCACCAATCTAAGATAATCATAGTTGATTTTTTAATCCAATCTATATACCTGATGAATACTAAACAAATCACCATTTTTTTTCTCTCCTGTCCCTGGTCTTTCTCAAAGGTTTGAAATGTTTAATGAGTAAGTTTACACCGTTACAAGAAAAACTCTTTGGCAGTCAAAAACTGAAATGATGATCTTTATTACTGTAAAACTGATTTATATATAATTTGAGCCTAGGATTTTGAGTACTGTAACTAGCATTAGGTGGAAACTAACTTGAGTGCTTTTATATACTCAGAATATTTTCATGACAATGGTTTTAAAGGAAATAATGTGTATGTGTATGTCTGGGTCTTCAGTAAAGCACATCAAAGCTACAAAGAGTTACAAAATTATGAGAGATCACTGCCTAAGATATTTTTTAAAATAAAGATCTAACAGCTGAGGGTCAGTCTATTCTTTTGTTTGTTATATGTATAGCAGCTTAGCTGATCATGTGGGCAAGTCGGAACAACAAGGGCAGTTAGATGAATCATAATCATTGTGGCCTAGAAAATGGATTTAAACTAAACTGTTAAGAAAAAGTCTGGTTTTGGTTCTTACATCTGTTCACATCCTGAATTTGGGATTTAGTGATCTGAAATGTAGAGGATACACAAGTGATTAAGAACCAGTCCCTGATCCTAAGTTGTTTACTATTTAGAAGGAAAGATAAGGCAAGACTGTGTTATCAGTATATCCTGCTTGACTATCTGAGTTACAAAATGAGGTTACATTTCTTTTAAATGTCTGACATAACTGTGTTGTATTCATTAACTTCTGAGACAGTGCTAGGCATTGAATAAATGATAAATATACCTAGGTTTTCTCAGGATGAAATGAATTTAGAGGTTTATCATGTATCTTCTAATATATTGTACATTATTCTTCTTGAGTAAAGCAATGGTAATGAAATACTTAGGGGGGAGTTTCTTAATTTTCCATCCCCTCAAAAAGGATAAAATACCTAGGAATAAACAGACCAAAAGAGGCAAAACACCTGTACTCTAAGAACTATAGAATTCCTGTTGTGGCTCAGCGGAAATGAATCTGACTGGTATCCATGAGGACACAGGTTCAATCCCTGGCCTTGCTCAGTAGGTTAAGGATCCAGCAGTGCTGTGAGCTGTGGTGTATGTTGCAGATGTGGCTTGGAGTCTGCGTTGCTGTGGCTATGGTATAGGCCTGCAGCTACAGTTCACATTCAACACCTAGCCTGGGAACCTCCATATACTGTGGGTGCAGCCCCCCAAAAAATACAGGACACTGATGAAGGAAATCAAAGATGACACAAACAGATGGAAATATCATGTTCTTGGATTGGAAGAATCAATACTGTAAAAATGACTATACTACTCAAGGCAATCTAAAGATTCAATACAATCCCTGCCAAATTACCAATGGCATTTTTCACAGAACTAGAACAAAATATTTTAAAAATTGTATGTAAACACAAAAGACCTTGAATAGCCAAAGCAAACACTCTCTCTCTTTTTTTTTTTTTTTTTTTTGCTTTTTATGGCCGCACCCATGGCATACGGACATTCTCAGGCTAGGCGTCAAATTGGAGCTACAGCTCCCAGCCTATACCACAGGTACAGCCACAGCAACGTGGGATCTGAGCTGCATCTGCAACCTACACCACAGTTCATGGCAATGCCAGATCCTTAACCCACTGAGAGAGGCCAGGGATCAAACCCACATCCTCCTGGATCCTAGTTGGGTTCTTTAACCACTGAGCCATGAAGGGAATTCCTGCCAAAGCAATCTCAATAAAGAAAAACAATGTTGGAGTTCCCATTGTGGCTCAGCAGTTAACGAATCCCACTAGGAACCATGAGGTTGCAGGTTCAATCCCTGACCTTGCTCAGTGGGTTAAGGATCCAGCGTTGCCGTGAGCTGTGGTATAGGCTGTGGACGTGGCTCAGATCCCACGTTGCTGTGGTGTAGGCTGGCGGCTACAGCTCCGATTGGACCCCTAGCCTGGGAACCTCCATATGTCACGAGTGTGGCCCTAGAAAAGGCAAAAAGACAAAGAAAAGAAAAGAAAAGAAAAGAAAAGAAAAACGATGTTGGCAGAATCAGGCTCCCTGACTTCAGACTATATTTTAAATCTACAGCCATCCAAACAGTGTGGTACTATACAAAAACCAGAAATATACATCAATGGAACAGCATAAAAGGCCCCAAAACAGACCCAGGCACCCATGCCAACTAATCTATGACAAAAAAGGCAAGAATATTCAATGGAGAAAAGACAGTCTCTTCAATAAGTGGCACTGGGAAAACTGGACAGCTACATGCAAAACAACGAAATTAGAACATTCTCTAATACCATAGGCAAAACTAAACTCAAAATGGATTAAACAACTCAACATACGGCCAGATATAAAACTCTTAGGGGAAAACATAGGCAGAACACTCCTCAATATAAATCAGAGCAATATCTTTTTGGATCCACCCCCTAGAGTATCGAAAATAAAAACAAAAATAAACAGCTGGGACCTAATTAAACTTAAAAGCTTTTGCACAGCAAAGGAAACCATCAACAAAATAAAAAGACAACACACAGAATGGAATAAAATCTTTGCAAATAAAGTGACTAACAAGAGATTAATCTCCAAAATATATAAACATCTTATACAGCTTTATAAAAAAAAAAACAACCCAGTCAAAAAATGGTCAAAAGATCCAAATAAACATTTCTCCAAAAAAGAAAGATGGCTCGCCAAAAAGCACATGAAAATATGTTCAACATCACTAATTATTAGAAAAGTATAAATCAAAACTACAATGAGGTATCACCTCAACCAGTCAGAAAGGCCATCATCAAAAAGTCTAAAAACAGTAAATGTTGGAGAGGGTGTGGAGGAAAGGTAACCCTCTTACACTGTTGGTGGGAATGCAAATTTGTGCAGCCGCTATGGGGAACAGTATGAAGGATCTTTAAAAAACTAAAAATGGAACTACCGTATGATCCAGCAATCCCACTTCCGTGCATCTACTGGAGAAAACCATTAACTTGAAAAGATAACAGGCATCCTAGTGTTCACTGCAGCACTACTCATAATAGCTAAGATACGGAAACAACCTATATGTCCATCAACAGAGGAATGGATCAAGAAGGTGTGGTACATATATACAATGGAATATTTAAAAGAACGAATAGAATGAAAGAAAGAAATAATGTCATTTGAAGCAATGTGGATAGACCTAAAAATTATCGTACTATGTGAAATAAGTCAGAAAAAAGACAAATATCATAGGAGATCATTAATACATGTAACCTAATAAAAAGGATACAAAAAAACTTACAAAACAGAAACAGACTCAAAGATTTCAAAAATAAACTTATGTTTACCAAAGGGGAAATGTTGGGGGAGGAATAAATTAGGAGGCTGGATTAACATATACACACTACTCTATATAAAACATACTGTTGAGCATAGGGAATATTCTTAATACTGTGTAATAACCTATGTGTGAAAAGAATCTGAAAAGGAATAGATATATGTATGTGTATCCCTGACTAACTGCGCTGTGCACCTGAAACACAACTTTGTAAGTCAACAATTTATTTTTAAAAGCGATCGGACCAAGATATGGAAACAATCTACATGTCCATCAAGAGATGAATACCCAGGGGAATTATTATTCAGCCATGAGAAAGAAAGAAATTATGTCGTTTGTGACAACATGGATGGACCCTGAGGGCATTATGCTAAGTGAGATAACTCATTCAAAGACAAATACTATATGTTCTCACTTACACGTGGAATCTAAGAAGGTCAAACTCGTAAAAACCATTAAAATGGTCGTTAACAGGTGATAAGAGATGGGAAGGGTAAGTGGTTTTTTTTTTTTTTTTTGCCTTTTTGCCTTTTCTAGGGCCGCCCTCCTGGCATATGCAGGTTCTCAGGCTAGGGGTCTAACCAGAGCTGTTGCCAACGGCCTACACCACAGCCACAGCAACGTGGGATCTGAGCCACGTCTGCAACCTACACCACAGCTCACGGCAACACCGGATCCTTAACCCACTGAGCAAGGCCAGGGATCGAACCCGCAACCTCATGGTTCCTAGTCGGATTCGTTAACCCCTTAGCCACGATGGGAACTCCAGATTGATGTCTTTTAAGGGGACAAATTTGCAACGAGTAGAAAATAATCCATAGAGAACTACTGTAGAGTATAATGATATAGATAAAAATATTGTTCTATAATTAAGTAATGTGGTAAATATGGCTATAATGACATTACAATATGTAAATGTATCAAAGTGATACATTTTACACCTTGAATTTACAATGTTACATGTCAAAGATATTCAATACAAAACTAAAGAATAAGTACACGAAGCTCAAAAACAGAGAAAACAGGAGTTCCCGTCATGGCGCAGTGGTTAACAAATCCGACTAGGAACCATGAGGTTGCGGGTTCGATCCCTGCCCTTGCTCAGTGGGTTAAGGATCTGGCGTTACCGTGAGCTGTGGTGTAGGTTGCAGACGCAGCTCGGATCCTGCGTTGCTGTGGCTGCCGCGCAGGCCAGTGGCTACAGCTCCGATTAGACCCCTAGCCTGGGAACCTCCACATGCCACGGGTGCGGCCATAAAATGACAAAAGGCAAAAAAAAAAAAAAAAAACAGAGAAAACAAAATTGTCAGTGTATCACCGCTTATAAAACCCAACAAGGAAAAGGGTTTCAAACTGTATACTCTTCAAAATTAATTTCAATGAACAAAATATGTCTTTTTTCCAGTTTTATTGTGATATAAATGACATATATGTGTACAGTGTGTTGGTTTTGAACACTTATAGATTGCAAAATGGTTCTCACTATGGCTTAGTCGACATCTCTCTCATGTCACATAATTACCATCTCCTCTTTGTGATGAGAGCAATTAAAATTTACTCTCCCTCAGAAGAGTAAAAACAGAATTACCATATGACCCTGCAATCACACTCCTGGGCATATACAGAGACAAAACTATCATTCAAAAAGTTACATGCACCCTTATGTTCATAACAGCACTACTCACAATAGCCAAGACAAGGAAATAACCTAAATGTCCATCAACGGATGAATGAATGAATAAAGAAGATGTGGTGTATATATATATATATACATACATATATATATATATGTGTGTGTGTGTGTGTGTGTGTGTGTGTATATATATATATAATGGTCTATTACTTGGCTATAAAAAAGAACAAAATAATGCCATTTGTAGCAACATGGATAGGCCAGAGATTAACATGCTAAGTGAAGTCAGAGAAAGACAAATGTCAGATGAGATCACTCATATGTAGAATCTAAAATATGACACAAACAAACCTTTCTACAAAAGAGAAACAGACTCACAGACATAGAGAATGGACGTGTGGTTGCCAAGGTAGAGGGGGTTGGGAGAGGGATTCAGTGGGAGGCTGGGATTAGCAGAGGTAAGGTGGTATATACAGAGTGGATAAACAAGAAGATCTCACAGGGAACTGTATTCAATATCTTATAATAAACCATAAGGAAAATAATATGTATTTACTTATTTGCTTTTTAGGGTCGCAATCTCAGCATATGGAAGTTCCCAGGCTAGGGGCTGAGTTGGAGGTACAGCTGCTGGCCTACACCACAGCCACAGGAACAAGGGATCTGAGCTGCATCTGTGACCTATACCACAGCTCAAAGCAATGCAAAACAAGGCCAGGGATCGAACCCGTACCCTCATGGATACTAGTCACATTTGATTCTGGTGTGCCACAATGGGAGCACTGAAAATAATATTTAAAAGAATGTGTAATATATATATATAAATTTAAAAGAATGTGTGTGTATGTGTGAATCGCTTTGTTGTATAGCAGAAATTAACACAACATTGTAAATCAACTATACTTCAATTAAAAACTAAAATAAACCTAAGATTTACTCCCTTAGCAAATTTTAAGTATATATAATATGGGTTTATTAGCTACAAAATGAGCTATATATATTCAGAAATATTATGACATATACATACTGAGAAATATTATGACATAAAGTAACTCCCAACTTCTAATCTTATATTTTTCATTATTTATCATAAAATG
Source organism: Catagonus wagneri (assembly GCA_004024745.2). Taxonomy (NCBI): domain Eukaryota; kingdom Metazoa; phylum Chordata; class Mammalia; order Artiodactyla; family Tayassuidae; genus Catagonus; species Catagonus wagneri. The sequence goes on from PVHT020000193.1 coordinate 17,998,511, forward strand.
TCATGCAAATAGGTATTCTTAAAATCGTGAGTAAAGAAACGGGATAGTTACTAATTTTGCATTTTCAATTACAAGGTTTTCTTCAGTAAGTGAAACATGTCAGTTGTTTTCTAACACCTTCAAATTAACCAGAACATAATTAGATATTAATAATCTAGTACAAAATATAGTGGATAATTTCCCCACTCTTTAGACAAAGGATTGCCAAAGGGAAGTAATAAAAATTAACTTTAATAAAACAAACTTTAAATGGGCAGTTATACAAGTAAATAAAAATAAAGTCACTGAATTAATTGCAGTCTTTAGCATCTTAACTATTACAAGGTAGTAGTAAATATTTGCTAAATTGAGTACAATGCTATCACTTTAGAAAAAATATTTTATTCATTTTATTAAACCCTTTGATCAATTCAGTATTACCTTGATATAACTGGCCAAGTCCAGAAGTAATAATTATTTTTTAATAAAATCTAGGTGAATAAGGTCAGGTTTAAGGATGCCTGAGGATACACTTAACTAAAAGTAAATAAATTTAAGGGCTCCTGAGAAGTATTGAATAATAGAACAAGGAACTTTAGAAGAGTGAAGAACTAATCACTCACAAATGTTAGAACTTGATTTGTGAGGAGGATTTGCAAATAGTTGAATACTACTATGACTTTAGACTCAAGCAGTTTCTTGGATCAGATTTACTATATATACATTATCTCAAATTTTCTTAAGTGTGTAATTGCTGAGCAGAGAAATAACCTGTTATCAGTACATTTGATTTTGTTAATATGTAATATTTGTACTCAAATTTACATTTATCTAGATTGACCATTACTTTGGGTTATTTGGAAAAGACTAATAAACTCTCAGCACTGTTTGACTTTAGAAAGTATCTGCTTCTTACATGCAACTGGTAACATATCTACATTCACACTGTAATACTAGGCAATGGGAGAAATACACTTGGTTCTTGGCTACAACGCCTCATTTATAATATGAGGACAGAAAATCTTGCTTCTCTCACCTGAGTTTATGAACTGCAATTAATGACAAAAAGAGAAAGAGGCCATCTGTTTTTATCCTTTAACCTTAATATATCTTTTTTGCCTTAATTTTCACTAGGTGGATCTTTATGGGATTGTAAGGGTAGATCGAAGGATGCTCTCTCTTTTGAGGACCATTTGGATGACCCCGCGGATTGTGACCCAGGCTATGAATAATCCACACAAGGAGCAAATGAGTGGTTTAATGCAGGAATCAATAAACATATCTGACTTCTACTACTACATTATTTTAAAAGCAGAATAGTACCTGGGCTGAAGGACAGTGCAGCAAAAAGTCCCTTAATAAAACCCAAAGAATAAATTTACAACAGATTCATTCAAACAATTATTGTTCTTTTATAAAAAGGACAAGTTTGAGGTTAATGTGACATTTATCTATGAAATACTGCAAAGTCTCTTGGCCTTGAAAGGTATGTCAACATGCTGCCAGCTTTGGGTTACCTTAGTAACTAATAGAATAAGGCCTTGTGAGTATTTAGTGACCAAGGCAAGTGGAAAGCCATTGAGATGTTCTAAGTAGAACTGAAAAATTTTTTTCATTGCATTAAACTGGTTTGTGTTCTTTCCTCATTTCCTAGCTTTCAGAAAAGTTAAAGAGGTTTTGAAAATAATTTGATTAAAAAGTAAGAAAAATTAGTATCAGGAAACCCAAGGCAAATAATTGTCCTTCAGACATAAATGGTAGTTTGTATAAAATCCTGACCTTAAATTCACATTCAAATAGAAAATAAGTAACATAAAAGAGATGACATAAAATTCTTGAGTTTATTCTTGATAACATTTTTGAATTTTGATAAGTTCTTTGGTTTAGAACAGTCAAGATACCACTTTCCGGTGATGCCTTGGTACAATTGGATATCCTGAACGTCATTTTAGTGATTATCTTTGTATAAATAATCAGGCTGAACAGACTATTTAGAATTGTTAGTGACTGGGAACTTGTCCAGTTCAACACCCTTTTTTCCCCCAGGCACTGATCAGGTTAAAGAGGTCATCAAGTTCTTAGGGAGTGAGCAAGGATAAGAAAACTCAGTATTTGACAATTGCTGCTTCTTCCCTCTACCATGTTGCCTTTTTAGCTTGATCATGAAACACATCAGATTTGGCCGCTGTGTTATGCCAAATGCCAACCAGTGGATTGACCTTTTTTTTTTTTTTTGGTCTTGTTTCTGCAGCACACTTGCTTTCCTAGTATGACCCCAGCAAAACCAAAGAGAAACTAGGTTTTAAAAAATAGCTTAATAGAATTTACATATAAAATTCACTTGTTTTGGAGTTGCCGTCGTGGCTCAGTGGTTAACAAATTCGACTAGGAACCATGAGGTTGTGGGTTCAATCTCTGGCCTCGCTCAGTGGGTTAAGGATCTGGAGTTGCCGTGAGCTGTGATGTAGGTTGCAGATGCGGCTCAGATTCTGCGTTGCTGTGGCTGTGGCTTAGGCCATTGGCAACAGCTCCTATTAGACCCCTAGCCTGGGAACCTCCATATGCAGGGAGTGCAGCCCTAGAAAAAGGCAAAAGGACAAAAAAAAAATCACTTGTCTTAAGTGTACCACTCAATAGGTTTTAGTATATTTACAGAGTTGTGCAACCACAACTACAACTTAATTTTACAATAGTTCCATTTCCTCCATCCCTGTGCTATAAGCAATCACGCCTTATTTCCATTTCTCACAGCAGGCAAACAGCAATCTACATTCTATTGATATAGATTTACCGATTTTGGGGTTTTCATATAAATGGAATTATATATGGTCTTTTGGGATAGGTTTCTTTCACCTGGCATGCTGTAGCACATATTAGTACTTCATTCCTATTTATTGCTGAGTAATATTTCATTGTATGCATGTGCTCCAATTTACTCATCAATTGATGGACTTTTGGCTTATTGCCACTTTTTTGCTTTGATGCATAATACTGCTATGAGTGTTCATATACAAATTTTTGTGTGGATGTATGTTTTAATTTCTCTTGAGCAGATACCTAGGAGTTAAATTGCTGGGCATTATGGTAACCTTATGTTTAATCACCTAAGGATGTGCCAGACTGTTTTCCAAAGTGGCTGCGCCATTGTACACCCCCCCCCCCAGCAACGTATGAAGGTACAGATTACTACGCATCTTCTTTTTTATTATTGCCATCAATAATAGTGGATTTAAAATGAAATTTCAGGAGTTCCCATTGTGGCTCAGCAGAAATGAATCTGACTAGCATCCATGAGGACGCAGGTTTGATCCCTGGCCTTGCTCAGTGGGCTAACGCTCCAGTGTTGCCATGAGCTGTGGTGTGGGTCGCAGATGCAACTCAGATCTGACATTGCTGTAGCTGTGGCATAGGCCCCCCCCCAAAAAAAGACAAAAATATGAAATTTCATTATGGCTTTGATTTACAACTCCCTGATGCTTAATAATACTGAGTATCTTTTTCATGTATTTATTTGCCATCTGTGTATCTTCTTCAGAGAAATATCTATTTAGATCCTTCACATTTGGGGGTTACTTTTCTATTGTTGAATTTTAAAAGCTCTTTCAATATGCTGTATACAAGTTTCTTACTAGGCATACGATTTGCAAATATTTTCTCTTAGTTTATAGGCTGTCTTTTCATTTTCTTGATGGTGCCTTTTGAGGTACAAGATCTATGGAGGGGACTACAGACCTTGAATGTAACATGTGTGCCACAGTATTCCATTTCCACAGAAATTTTATGTATTATTTTCATACTGATGTTCAATAAATGGCCAAAAATGTAGCAGTTTAGAGCAACACAAATTTACTGTTTCATAGTTTCTACGAGTCAGGAATTTGGCACACTTTAGCTTGGGTCCTCTGCTCAGGGTCTCGAAAGCCTGAAATCAAGATATTGGCCAGCTGTGCCCTCATATGGAGACTTTACTAGTGATATACTTTTTTGATCTTCCTCACATTATCGGAAAATTCATTTACTTGAGGTTCTATGACTGATATCCTTGTTTTCTTGCTGTCAGTCAGGGATGGCTCTCAACTCCTAGAGGCCACTCTCAGTCCTTATCTTGTGGACCCCTCTACAGGCTAGTTCACAACATGAATATTTACTCCTTCAAGGCCAAGGGAAAAATCTTTTTCATACTTTGAATCTGACTTCAAGAAGGGCCAAATCTCCCTTTTAAGAACTCACCTGATTAGGTCAGGCCCACCTAATTCAAAATCAACTGATTAGCAACCTAATCATGGGAGTTATATCCTATTACATTCATGGGTTCCACCCATACTCAGGACTGTAAAGGGTACATCCACAAGGGGATGGGAATCTTGGAGGGCTATTTTAGGATTCTGCCTACTACACCCGGGAAAGGTAACTTTTCTACTGCATTTCTATATGGAGAGATTTATATGGGAAGTATTTTATTTTATTTGTGACTTTCACTTTTATTTAGAGTAAAAAAATAATATTGAGTTTTTGTACATGTATTGTTATATTCACCTATTTTTTGCCTTTGAGAAAACAAAAAGTTAAGAGTGCCTTATCTAGGGCCACACTGGCAGCATGGTGGTTCCCAGGCTAGGGGCCTATTAGGAGCTGTAGCTGCTGGCCTTCACCACAGCCACAGCAATGCGGGATCCGAGCCGCACCTGCAACCTACACTATAGCTCACGGCAACGCCGGATCCTTAACCCACTGAGCAAGACCAGGGATTGAACCCGCAACCTCATGGTTCCTAGTCGGATTCGCTAACTGCTGTGCCACAACAGGAACTCCAAATGAAAGATTTTTTAAATATACCTACTAGGTCCAGTGGTATTGAAACAGTAGTGTTCTCACCAAATGTCTTTATTTGAGAATCCATTTTAAAAGCAAAATATATTAAATTTAATATTTCAAATATTTATGCTAAAATCAAATATCTCCCCCCACTCCCATCCCTTTCTCATGCCTACTAAGCAAGCAAGGAATGGAGTTATTTGCTTATACAGTCTCTGAATAAATGAGAGTAGATATTAGTGGCAACAGTAATTTTTGATAGTGCATAACATTATCTATATTATTATTGCTTTATGTAGTATATTACTTCTAATTTTGCAATGCTCTGTGGCTTTAAACAACTATAGAAGCTTCTGATACCTGAATCTTCACAGCAAAATACAAATCTCTTTGCTTTTTCTTGCTTAAAGCAATTTGGTTGTTAACACTGAATTGTAGAACTTAAATATTCTCACCAAAACGGGAAAAAACTGTCACTTTTTGCAGATGATATGATACTATACATAGAAAGTACTAAAATAATACCAAAAAACTACTAGAGCTCATCAATGAATTTGGTAAAGTGGCAGAACACAAAATTAATGCACAGAAAACTCTTGTATTTCTGTATACTAATAATAAAAGATCAGAAAGAGAAATTAAAGAACAGCCCCATTTACCATCACATCAAAAGAATAAAATACCCTGGAATAAAACTACCTAAATAGGCAAAAGACCTGTACTCTGAAAACTATAAGACACTGACGAAAGAAATCAAAAGACAACACAAACAGATGGAAAAACATACTATGTTCTTGAATTAGAACAATCAATATTGTCAAAATGACTATACTATCCCTGGCAATCTACAGAGTCAATGCAAATCACCAATGGCATTTTTTACAGATCTGGAACAAAAAAAAAATGTTTGTATGGAAACACAAAACACCTTGAATAGCCAAAGCCACCTTGAGAAAGAAAAACTGAGCTGGAGGAATCAGTCTCCCTGACTTAAGACTATGCTACAAAGCTACAGTCATCAAAACAGTATGGGAATGGCACAAAAACAGAAATATATATCAATGGAATAGCAGAGAAAGCCCAGACATAAACCCACACATCTATGGTCAGTTAATCTATGACAAAGGAGGCAAGAATATACAATGGAGAGTCTCTTCAATAAGTGATGCTGAGAAAACTGGACAGCTACACGTAAAAGAATGAAATTAGAACATTCTCTAACAAAATATACAAAAATAAACTCAAAATGGATTAAAGGGGGAGTTCCCTTCGTGGCTCAGTGGTTAACGAATCTGACTGGAAACCATGAGGTAGCGGGTTCGATCCCTGGCCTTGCTCAGTGGGTTAAGGATCCGGCGTTGCCGTGACCTGTGGTGTAGGTTGCAGACGCGGCTTGGATCCCGCGTTGCTGTGGTTGTGGCGAAGGCCGGCGGCTACAGCTCCTGTTAGACCCCTAGCCTGGGAACCTCCATATGCCGCGGGTGCGGCTCAAATAAGGCAAAAAGACAAAAAAAAAACCCAAAAAAACAAAATGGATTAAAGACCTAAACATAAGAGCCGGATACCATAAAACTCTTAGAGGAAAACAGACAGAACAGCCCTTGATATAAATTGCAGAAATATCTTTTTGGATCCACTTCCTAGAGTATGGAAAATAAAAACAAAAATAAGCAAATGGGACCTAATTAAACTTAAAAGTTTTACACACAAAGGAAACCATAAACAAAATGATAAGACAACCCATAGAATGGGAGAAAATCTTTGCAAGTGAAGCAAACCAACAAGGGATTCATTTCCAAAATATACAAACATCTCATATAGCTCTATATCAAAAATAAACAACCTAATCAAAAATGGGCAGATCTAAATAGACATTCCTCCAAAGAAGACATAACAGATGGTCAAAAGCACATGAAAAGTGCTCAGCATCACTAATTATTAGAGAAATGAAGATCAAAACTACAATGAGGTATCACCTCACATCTGTCAGAATGGCTATCATAAAATGGTCTACAAACAATAAATGCCGGAGAGGGTATGGAGAAAAGGAAACCCTATTACACTGTTGGTGGGAATGTTAAGTTGGCACAGCCACTATGGATAACAGTATGGAGGTTCCTTAAAAAACTAAAAACAGAGCTGTTTTATGACTCAGCAATCTCACTTCTGGGTATATATCCATAGAAAACCAAAAAGATACGTGCACCACGGTGTTCATCACAGCACTGTTCACAGCAGCCAAGACATGGCAGCAACCTAAATGTTCATCAACAGAGGAATGGATATAGATGTGGTACATATATGCAATGGAATATTACTCAGCCATAAAAAACAATGAATCCATGCCATTTGCCGCAACATGGATGGACTTAGAGATTATCATACTAAGTAAAGTATAAGCCAGAGAAAATCAAATATCCTATGATATCACTTATATGTGGAATCTAAAAAAAGATACAAATGAACTTATTTATAAACCAGAAACAGATACACAGACTTTGCAAACAAACTTATGGTTATCAAAGGGAAAATGTGGCAGGGAGGGATAAATGAGGAATTTGGGGTTAACATATATACACTACTATATATAACATAGATAATCAACAAGTACCTACTGTATAGCACAGGGAACTCTACTCAATATTCTGCAATAACCTATATGGGAAAAGAATGGATATATGTATATGTGTAACTGAATCACTTTGTTGCACAGCTAAAACTCACACAACATTGTAAATCAAGTGTACTCCAATATAAAACAAAAATTAAATTGGGAGTTCCCATTGTGGCTCAGTGGAAATGAACCTGACTAGCATCCATGAGGACACAGGTTTGATCCCTGGCCTTGTTCAGTGGGTTAAGGATCTGGTGTTGCCATGAGCTGTGGTGTAGGTTGCAGATGTGGCTTGGATCTGGCGTTGTTGTGGCTGTGGCGTAGGCCAGCAAGTACAGCTCCGATTCTATCCCTACACTGGGAACCTCCATATGTCATGGGTGCAGCCCTAAAATTAAAAAGAAAATTAAATTGAAAAAACCTCCAAAACAAGGAAAAAAAAGATAATTATGTGAGGTGATAGATGTGGTAATTAACTAGATGGGGGAGGATTCTTTCACAATGTACAGGCATATCAAATCACCATTATGTACACTTTAAAATAAAATTGGCAATTTTATTCATCAATTAAACCTCAATAAAGCTGAGTTTCTTTTTCTTTCTTTTTTTTTTTTTTAAAGCAATTTGGGCTGTGGTGTGGGTTCAGGGCTGAGTTACAGCTTGAGTCAAGGAAGCATTGTATCATGACTGGTGAACTGGTGAGATTGTCCTACCAGCTGAGGGAATGGAAGTATTCTGGAAAAGAACTCAAGCTATACCCATTACTGTAGCACAGATATATCTGAACGCTTTTGTTGAACGTGTGACATGACCAAAGAGTCTACTTGTAGGGGTTGTCAGAAACTTCTTGGAAGAGAACTCATTTGAAGGCGCTTGTCTTTGCTTTTTTTTCCAGATTCGGGTCCTGAGGTAAGAGTTCAAGTAGCTTAGATAGGAAGCACAAGTAACACTGGTAGAGGAATGGGGTCATGAGACAGGACAGGGAAGGAAGCCAATACATTAAACCAGCTACCTCAGTGGGCACCTGGATCTGAACTCCTCCAGGAGACAGCTGCCCTCATTCAGAGTTGCTGAGAGGTGAGGGAGCTGGGAAGTTTATACACCTATCCTGAGAATCAATGGTTGACGGTGCTTCTAAGAGGTGCTATGTTACTTCCTTACACTGGGCAGACTGTAAGGCATAGGGATACAGATATATGTAGTTGGAAGTCTACAGCAATTTACATCAAGTCTCAGGGACATAGGACACTGACAACATCTGTTTTCTGTTTAATCTAGTCTTACGTGCTCAAAGGGAAAAGGAACATTCTGCATTTTGCTCGAATCCCTTTCTCCCACCACTTTGCTATCTATGTTAAGTGCTAAAATGAAAGAATGCTGAAGAATACGAAGATGAATGAAAGCTATTTCATTAAACCTCAGGAACAATATATGGACTAGAAGTAACCCTGCTTCAGAACACAGCTTAACAAAGGGAAAGGATCTACTCTCACTTCTCCACACAAAATACCATGTTCCTGGTAGAGCCTTGTCACAACCTGAGAGTGAACTTGCTTTTGAGCACATCATTCTTGTGGTTTCTTAAACATCCTGGAAAAGTGGGTCAGGGCAACCACATTTCAACAGACTAGTGAGGCCTGGGAAGATGACCTATGCAATGAAATATTTATAGCAGCCTCACTCTGTTCACCCAGTTCTCTCCTATATCCACTGTGCTCTGTTTATCTCTGTTTCTTTTTTTTTTAACTTTTTTATCTTAATTTATTTATTTTTATTTTTTTCAGTTGACAATTTCTTTTCTTTCTTTTCTTTTTTTTGTCTTTTGTCTTTTTAGGGCTGCACCCGCGGCATATAGAGGTTCCCAGGCTAGGGGTCTATTTGGAGCTGTTGCCACTGGCCTACGCCACAGCCACAGCAATGCCAGATCCGAGCCAAGTCTGCAGCCTACACCACAGGTCACGGCAACGCCGGGTCCTTAACCCACCAAGCAAGGCCAGGTATGGAAACCGCAAACTCATGATTCCTCGGATTCGTTTCTGCTGCACCATCACGGGAACTCTTATCTGTTTCTGTTTGTGTATGTGTTTCTGTTTCTGCTCCATTTCATCTCCTGTGGATGACTGGGCATAATATGACAAGAACCGACTCATAGGTTATATTATGAGACCTGTAATCAGAAGCTATCAAAAAGAAAAGAAACCCTCCGTCTGCCTAATCACAGATACCTCCAGTAATCCTTTCAAGAACACAAAGCAGTGGGTTTAATCACTCCACATTTTTTGTTCCTTTTGAATTTTTGATATCGTGTGTCTCAATTAGAGAGAACCAGGCAGATCTCACTCTAGCTGTTCATTTATCTGCAACATTACTTTGGGCTATACTCCACACTATATACAAATATATAATCTCCATGAGCTCTCATCACCGCCTTTGAAAAGTTTTTTTTTTTTTTTTGAGACTGATGCTTTGTCCTCTATTCTCACGTTTTCCACCATTAGAAGCTTTCAGTTACAGAGTGCAGCCCTTCCACTGCAAAGTTCCTTCCAGCAGGCTCTGCCACTCAAGGCCCTTGCTGATGCTCATGTCCTTGGCATTGACTGTCTAGCTTCCATAGATTCCAACAGTCACCCTTTCTGTCTGGGCCACTGCGAAGAACAAGCCAGGAAGCTAACATTTTGAAAACCAATGCCTGTTATTCTCATCTGAGTAAGGTGAGCCCAAACCTCAAGGAGTTCAGACTTGACTGCTCACTTAGGGTGAGGGTAGATTTGGAAAATGAAATATTTTACTTGTTTATCTATGATGAACCCTTTGAGGAAATTAGATTCGGGTTACTCCTCAGAAAGTTAACCTGCCTTACATGCATGATAGTTGGCTGGATTTTCACCAAGGCAAATTTTAATCCTTCCATTTTACAGATTAGGAAAATGAGACCAAGAGAGATAAAACAATTCAACTCAGTTTGCCCGTCCAGGAAGTAGGAGAGCTAAGATGAGAAATGAAGCCCAACTTCTCTGTACTGTTCTACCCCATTTTTTCCCAAAGATAGCTAGCCATATCTTTTAAAAGTTTGGTTTTTTGCTTGATACAAGTATACACTGTGTTTTGAAGTATTTTACAGTTTATGAGTTGGATACATTATGACCTTAAGAAAAAAATAATTTGAGAACTATTAAGAACTAATTCTTAGGGAGAAATACATAAAAATGGACTGTATAAGAGCTAAGGCAAAAAAAAAAAAAAAGAACTATTTTTACCACTATGAGTAGGAAACAGATCCATAAGGAGCCAGATCCATGACTTTTTGGGTCTGAGACATTGCTGGTCAATTGCTATTGAAAGTCGGATCATTTGTTGACGATACCCTTCAGCCCACAAGAAAGATTACATTGACAATGACTGCTTTTGGGACACAGAGTAAAATTAACTTCTAGGTTATCCCCGTCAAGGACCATTAAGTCCTGAACTATGAGGGACACTGAGAACAAGTCATATTTTAACCTCCCATGAGCACACAGCCGGCAGATTTCACCCCCTCTCCTCCCTTCAACAAATCTGACCTTCACTGAAATTTATGTGAAAATGAAAAGGGAAAAGAAAGCTGTGGCCCTGCCAAATTCTGACGATGTTACTCATTTTAATTACTGGTATTTGGAAATTAAATGGTCTAGGGCTTGTTCGGCAATTTGTTTCAGGAAAAAAATGATTTAAGCAAGCCACAGAGTCCCAGCATCTTTTTACAGCAGGTGTTGAACAAGGCATTCATTTTTCTTTTTACAGAGTGTCCTTGTAAGCATAATAACAATTAGGGAGCAAGGCCTTCACATGGAAACCTGAGGCTCGTTCTGACATTCTTCCCTCGGCTACTTCATTGCTTATAGTTTCCTTCAGCCAGCTTTGCAGACACCTGCACTTGAACATTTCCTTTAAATAATGTCACACTTTGAAGACCTTTTTTTTTTTTTGGTAAAGGTAAATATTTTAAAGGATAATATGAAGAGTACTTTAAAGTTAATTCAACTGCTTTTGCTGTCTTCGTCTTTTATTCTCTAGCTCTGGCTTTAGTTAAAATGCCACTAATACAATAAACTGAAGCAGTTTAAAAGAAGGCAAGAAGGTTCTATAAATGGAATTTGATTTGAATACATGGTTCTATCATTGAAATGGGCCACCAGCTCATATTTTTATGTGTAATAGGTCATGCTTGGTCTATACTGTAAAAACAGCTTTTTAAAAAACTTGGGGACTTACATGTGAAATCCTCCTAAACACCAAGTGGTTTCAGATCCCTTTTTAGTTTTTAATGGACTTTTCTCATTCACTCTAAAAAGGTACTTAAAAAACTTAAAATGCTGTTTTTTTGCTACCCTGTTTAAGATTTGCTAATAAACAACTGTGTATCTCTGAAATGAAACATGAGCTAAAACAGAATCTCATCTTTTAAAACCATCATGTATTTGCTCAAAAAAATTCTCAAGATGAAAACAGTTTATTTTGTGCATGTGGTATATATGGTATAACTATTACACATTATACTGTAACTCCAATATGCTATATAGTCTTTTATGAAATTATGACACAGTGGTGGTGGTTGATGAGAGTCAGTGGCACTGAATCAGGTGGTAAGGGGATTAGCTAAATTGAATCAGGTGGGAGGTGTCTAACACTTTTTTATAAGAGAGGGCTTCTATGTCTTGGACTTGACTTTTCTGACCACAAACTAAAATTATGGCCCCAAGTCTTAGATCCTTTAATTGCATCTTTGCAGCTATAAAAGCAGAAAAAATAACTAAAATCAAAACCATACTAATATTACTTTATGTTAAATTTAGGATTGCTTTTTGCTAGTTTAGTGATACTCTATGCTTTCTTTTAGCATGCTTAACACATTTTAAAGAATATGATGTATTGGACAATCTGACGTGAGTCAATTTTAATTTGAAATAATTAATACTAGACTTGAGACTTTAACTTGAAAGGTATAAGATCTCATTGAGTTTATAAGATTATTTGAATGTATAAGTGGTTTTGATCTAGTATATAAATGTTCTGCTTTATTTGATTCATAGGAGTTGCTTAAGTGAACAGGGAGAATTTGTTGGGTTTGTACAATTGCTCTGGCAGGCTTTTGAGGAGCTTGTGAGAATCAGATATATTAAGTTTGTATATGTAGATTAAAATTATTAAGGGAATTTTCTTAAGTAAATGTGAGGTTAATTGTTAAGGTAATTTAATCTATTAAATGTTAGCTAGTGAACATCAATCAAAGAATATGTACCAACAATTACATATAATTTTAGATTAAAAGCCCTAGATCTACAAGCAGTATAACAAGATTTGTAACTGAACTTAACTGCTTGAGAAAATCTGGGGTTTTAACTTTTTAACTTTACCAAAATATTCATTAAAATATATGCAGCAACAAAAATTGACTTTTGGGAACCAAAAAACCCTACCCTCAGATGTTTCAAAAAATTAAACTAAGATTCCTTATATGATGAGCATTAATTTTCATACTCATAATTACATTCCAAGTTTTGTGAGGACAAAGGATATATCTAAACTTTTTCTACACTCTCCCCTTTACTACAAATACCTACCACCTCCTATGAGGACCTAAGTGATGTTCAATGTAGATGTTTTCCAAGACTGATATTGTCAAACAATCAAATGAAGATTATCACTTTTTTCAGCATGTGATGGAGAAAATCAATTCAACTGAAGAGATACATTTGTTGAAAATCATTTTTGAGGTGAAATCAAGACCACCGAAGTTTTCCACATAGGGGTTTTATACAAAGGGCTATAGACCAGATGCTAAGAGCTCTGAAGGTGACTCTCCTTCTTCACCACCCTTAGACTTTTGAGTAACAAGAAAAACTGCAAATAGGGAAACACAGAATAGGGAGAGAGAAGGACATGCTGCCTTGGGTGTAAAATTGGAGTAAATATTTTCTCAAGCTCTTTCCAATTTGGATATGTCTTAATTTAGCAAAGGAAGAAGGTGGGCCAACAGCACTCTAAAGTGGATATTGAGGAAACTGAGGCACTGAAAGTTAAGTAACCTGCCCAAAGTCACCCAGTTAGTCCGGCACAGCACTTGGACTAAATCCAGGCAGCCTCCCCTTATCTGCCTCAATAAGTTATTGGTAAAAGATTTATTGAATAATTACTTTGGAGTAAATGGCAAGTGGCAGTAAGCTCTCTGAAGAAAAGTAGAGCCAGCTAAAGGGGATAGAGAAGGATAAGAGTGGGAGGAAACACTTTGAGATATGTTGGTCATAAAAGATAGAAGGGGATGAGTGGAGATCTGAGAGAAGAAAAGGAGAGGGCCATGTGACCATCAGGAATAACAAGATCTAGGTAGATGATCCAGATAGATGGATCTGCCAGTTCAAGGCTCTCAAAGTGGGAGCGGGCAGAAGGAGTTTTAAGCATTGCAAGGAAGCCAGTGCAGCTAAGGGAAGTGAACAGTTAAAGAGAAGGAAATTAAGTCTCAGAGGGGGCCAGGGACCAAGACACACTGAACCTATAAGCCACAGTAAAGATTTTCTGTCAAAATAGTGATGGTATTTATATATCAGTTCTTGACTATGTATTTTAAGGAAATGCATGACATTTATTAGGCATTCAATAAATATCTAGAGAAGAATGCAACAGGAAACTTGAAGTCATGTGAGGACAGGGTGACGTGATTAGTAGCTATGACAGCAGAAACAGAGTTCTTGGGGGAATTTGGACAAATCACATTTACTGAGAAAATTAAAGCTAGTGATACAAAATCATCAATTTATAAGTTAATGATTCATTTGTAAACTGCATTTTATCATAAATAACTGAAAGTGATAAAGTGATTAAGAATTAAAGTTGATTTCAACAGAAGCTACCCATCTATAAATATAATAAAGTACATTTAATTAGTTTTCTCCACTACTGTTAATATTATCTTCAAAATTCCATTTACCTGAAATTTAAAAATTATTTTTTCTGTGTGTTTCTAGGCTCTACTTTCCAACAAAAACCTAGATTTCCTTCCAATGCTAACATGTAGAATTTCTCTCCAGTCCTTCTCAATAGTGGGATAATTCTATTCCTAAAAAAGCCATTTATCACAAAGACTGTGGGTAGGATTATTAGAAGGGAAGGGACTGGCTGCTAAATATCCTGCCCTCTGAGGGACAGTTCCTCACAATGAAATGTCCTTTGCCAAATGACAATACTACTCTCTTTGAAAGAACTGCACACATTTGAGATTCCTTTTACTTTACTAAGGAATATGGATTTTTGCACCTAATGAAAATCTAACAATGCAGATTTCCTGCCCAACATTTTATTAATTTTAATAATTTTGTGCAGCCTATTTTAAGCTGCCTCACATCAGTAGCTTCTTTTAGTCTTTCATCTAATCAACTAGAAAATGGAGCGCTTTTTCTAGACCAGATTATCGGAATACTAGTACTGGAAGTATTTGCTTGATCTGGGTGAACAGCCATTTTTATGTATGCATATATTATAAAGCTCCACAGAGAAAGGTAAATTTATTCTATTTGAAAAGGTCAAGCAAATACTTACAATGTGATTCCATCACAGGCAATATATTTTTATCAATGGTAGATAAATATGTGTAGCTATTTGTTTTCTAATGGCTGGAGTTCTGTGCTTTCTGCCTGATTGATTAGTAGTTGAAACAGATTGGCAGGTATGAAATGGATGATTACACACATTCTATATAGGGATTAATCTTTAACATCCTCCAGCATCTGACCATTAATGTAATTACCCAACATGGCTCCCTCAGGTTTTACAACTTAGAGGTCCATAACGGGTAGCATTTTCACTTATTAACATGCAGAAGAATACCTTATGAGCATATTTTCTTGACCTTGATTTTTTTTCTTTCATAAATTGCTAATGGCAGACAAAGTAATGTGTAGAGAGGTATTTCATGCAAAGAGATGTAGCAAGGCTGAAAGACAGCTAAATCAGTTTGGTAGTTATCTCAGTAGCACTTTTTCTTTGGGGCTTTAGATTTTAGAAAGCCATTTCACCCACATTGCCTCCATTGGTTCTTACTACAGTCCTGTAAGCCTGGTAGCACAAATATCACTGCTAGTAAATATTGGTTCTGAGAGGTAATGTACAACTAGTAGGTTATGTGATCTTCCAGAGGTCAATGAACACATAAGGATGAGTTTGACATAAGCTTTTTTGATTCCCAGCTGATTCCTTCTGTGGTTTTTAGTTTCATCACTGAAACAAAGAAAACTGGGCTTAGAAACCCTGCACTTTGTATTTGGATAGAAAGAGTGCAAAGAGTGTTTGCACCCAAAACCACAGATTACTGGTAATTCACTGGAGTAAAAAAATTTTAAGCAAACTTTCCCACTTTCATTTGATCATTTAATGCCTTAAGCTCTGTCTTAAATAAAAAAGAGAGCTTGTGTGGGCATACTTCAGAGAATACAAAGTACCCATTTAAGATTTGTGATCTGAAGGGATTTAAAAAATTAAAAGCCATCAAAAGAGTTTACGATTTCAGATGGGTTGACAAATTAGTAAGAGGTCAGTAATAGTCCACAGAAGATTTCTTTGGGTGAAAAAGGAAGGTCTGCAGAAGAGATGGCCTCACATTCATTCTGAGTCAGTCAATTTATTAAACAACATAGCAACAAAACAGAGTTATATTATTTTTTCCCAGTGGATGCTAAGTATCTTCTTTTTTCTTTTTTAATTTTTTGAGCTGGTAGTTTGGTATCCTAGTAATTCCAGTAGACCCATCAGATATATATGTATAATTTGATTAAGCTATTTGTTACAGACACTCCATTTCAGAATATGATGCTTAATTACTTCGCTTAAGAGAATTATATAAATGTGTCCCTTGAAAATGAATATTAGTTTCTAGGTAGGGACTTATAATATATAAAAAGCAAGCAAAATTTAAGTTTTTAAAAAATATATTAAAAAGTATACCACATATTTGAGGAATGAAGACACAGCAAGAAGCAAGGACAGGTATAATTTTAGGAATGAGCAATTTTACAATGATGTTTAATTTTTCTGAACATTAAAACATGGGTTTTATTAGTAATAAAATCTCAGAAGAGGGCATTACCCAGGGAAATTATTGACCATGTGAAGTTAATGGACCTCTCCCTTGCCTTGGGCCATGAAACGTTTTAGCTAGTCATCCATCAATCTTGGAAAATGCCTATACCAGGATCATTAATGTGCAAGAAAGTTGAGAAAAGAATGATGTAGGAATAAAAAATATACGAAAAGGATACAAAGTTTACATCTAAGGAGTCATCATGAGGAATTTTTACAGAAATGTTCTATCAAGTTAGTATGGAGATTTCCTGTGCCTGCCTGTCTCTCTCTCTCTCTCTCTGTCTGACTTTGAGATCTATGCTAATTCATAAAAATGCAAAGACAGTCATTTGGACTAAATAAGTTCTAGGAAATGGCAGGGCAAGGAAAGTAGAGGTGGTAGGAAGGGGTGCAAGGGATAGGAGGAGGACCTGGGAGAGAAATGTAGCTTTTGATAAAGGAAGCAGCAGCAAGGTGGCGTGCACACCCGAGCCAACATCTTTTTAGAGTTATTTCCCCATCACTAAATGTTAAGACAGTGTGATGTAACATTAGGAACTAAAGGAGCTAATCTTATCTTGCTTACTACATTTCCGAGATCTGTGTTTAATTTTTTTTTTGGCCACACCCACAGCATGCAGAAGTTCCTGAACCAGGGATCGGACCTGAACTACAGCAGTAACCCAAGCCACAACAGTGACAACACCAAGTCCTTAACTGCTAGGCCACCAGGGGACTCCAATCTGTGTTTGTTTTTAGTAAATAATTAAAAATTCCATTTTAATACACCATTTTGGGGGCATAACAATGCATGACACCAGCATTTTCAAATTATTTATTCAGGTCAGCCTGAAAATTCCAAATAGCATTTAAAACGCTTCTCAAAGTAATTTGTTACTTCCCATGTTTTCCATTTACTGTTTTATGTTGAATGGGAAAAAATTAACCTAATAAGAATTACTGTTATTATATCGCAAAACTGAAATGTAGAATGATTGATGGTTACAGTTCAATTACAGTCTTTGAATAAATCCTTTTTATTCTCATTGGGAAAAGGCCAAAAATGGAAAGGCTCATGTAAAGCAAAAATAACAGTTAAACAGCCAGCATTTATTGTCACTCTCAAAGGGCTTATGACTGTGCTAAGAAATCCTGAAGGCATATAAACCATGGTACTTGCCCTCGGGCAGCTCACAATATGTTTTGCTAGGAATGATTAACATCCATAAAATAATGATGACAATAGGCTAACATTGGTAATTGCATGATACACTAGAGAAACTGAAAGGAGGGGAAGGTCAGGGAAGGCAGAGTGGAGTGGGCTTGTGAGACCCTTGAAGATGGGAGGAATTTGAGTCTCTCAAGAAAGGAGGAACAGTATTCCAATCAAGGGCTGGGATGAACAAACCTACAAGCATGTTATATCTGTGGAGATGCTACAGATACCAGAATGACCAGTACCAGTTGTACATGTAGCAAAGTAAGAAGAAATAAGGTTAGAGAGGCAAACATAGGTAATACAGCTCAGCTGAAAGCACATGCCAGTACTTAGAAACTGGCAACCTCAAGTCACACTCAGTTTCTGCCGAATACAGGTGGGTTGCGATGTTTTGCAAGTCACTGCCCACTCTGAGTCTCAGTTTTCCCATCTGTAAAATTATACAGTGGCTGAGGATTAAAAACAAATATGTGACCACATACATGTTGGCCTAATTCTTACGATTATGGAAAAATGGCACTGAGCAGAAGAGCTGACTCTATGAGGTGAGACATTTGTTGAGCAGGAAAGAAGCACAGTTATAGTAACCCTTAAAATTAGTCCCGTTAATAACAAGATAAAGTGGCTGGATGGAGACCAGACTTGGAAAAGCGAGCCATCGCTCCTGCACCAAGTCTCAGGCTGACGTATCAAATTTTGGATTATGGCTACAGCAAGGGAATGGGGAAGAAGTACTGGACTCTAAATTCTGGAATATTTGTCATCATTTTGGATTTCTTCATCATAGATGTTTCAATAGCATATGAAATCCACCTTGTACAAAGACAATATTTAAAAATAGATGGACAATATCCTGTGATAAACCATAATGGAAAATATTAAAAAAGAATGTACATATATATATGTATGAATGTATAACTGAATCACTTTGCTGCACAGCAGTAATTAACACAATGTAAATCAAGTATTCAACTAAAACAGAACAAAACCCAAAAAGTTAAGATGGAGAGCTACCCTCTCTAGTGCTCTAAGTTGATGATATTCTCTTTTTAAATTGTAGCCAATAATTCAAATTAAATAAATGCATTTTATTGAGCTTGTATATACAAGATATAATAGGCACTAAGTCACACACAATAGAGGGAAGATATATTTTCCAATCTCAGGGTAAGCAGTAAGTACCTTGTTTATATCAACACATACATGCAGACACAGATAGACACAGTGTGTAATAGTATTGACAGTTCCGAAGTCTAGAAATTAATATGAAAGACAAAGTTCTCAAGCAGACATGAAACATTAAATGGCATGATATAATACATATGAGCATTAGCTGTGAATAAATTTCCTTTGTTTTGTTGAACAAACAGCTGAAATAATTTCACTAATCATCAGTGGTCAACCAGTACATCAATTACTATCCAGTGAAATTACAGAATGCAGCAATCGCCTGCCTTTATGGAAATACACAACTGTTTTGTGTATTTTAAAGAATGTTTGAAGTAACACCCAATTTTATCACGAGTAATGAAATCCCTATAGATGTATAAGAGAAACTAGCTACATTAGAGAATATTTAGCATTCCTAGTTAGTGCTCCATGAGCACGTAGGTCACAAGTAGTAAAGTGCAGTGGATACTTATGGTACATTTTAGGGGTTTGAGTCTTAAAAAAACTATCAGATTTGCAATCAGAAGACCTGGTTCCACTACTTTCTGGCCCTGTAACTGTGGTTGAGAGTTTTGTGCTTCCCACAAAGCAAATATTATATTTAAGAGTTCTGGGTCTGTTGCATGAAGACCAACCATACCCATGAAGTATCCCTCATTTTCCTTATTCCAAGTATCTAGGTATTTATTCCAATTTCATGGCAAAGTAGATTACAGAGATGAATGTGGAAGAAATATGAGCACAATAACTTCAAGGAGGAATAGAAATGTCTTTTAAGAAATTTTCTTTGGCAAAGGCCACCGTTTCTTTGGCAAAAACCCACCGTTCTTTCTAGATAAAGCCACCTGTAGCATCTCTGAATAGACATTTCCCCAAAGAAGACGCACAAATAGCCAACAAATATATGAAAAGGTTATTAACATCATTAATCATCAGGGAAATGCAAATCAAAACCATAGTGAGCTATCACCTCACACCTGTTAGGATGACTATTATTAAAAAAAAAAAAGATGAAACAACAAGTGTTGGCAAAGGTGTAGAGAAAAGGGAACCCTTGTGCACTGTTGGTGGGAATGTAAATTGGTACAGCCACCATGAAAACAGTATGGAGTTACTTCAAATAATTAAAAATAGAACCATCATATGATCCAGCAATTCCACTTCTGGATATATAACCAAAGGAAATAATATCAGTATCTTAATGAGACATCTGCACTCCTAAGCCTATTGTAGCATTATTCATAACATCTGAGATATGGAAACAATCTAAGTGCATGGATAAAGAAAATGTGGTATACATATACAATGGAGTACTCTTAAGCCCTGAGAAAAAAGGAAATCTTGCCAACTGTGACAACATGGATGAATCTTGAGGACATTATGTTAAGTGAAATAAGCCAAATGGAGAAAAAAAATGGTATGATTTTATTCATATGTGGAATCTAAAAAAGCCAAACTCACAGAGGCAGAGAGTAGAATAGTAGCTGATGGGGGCTGGGGGTGTGAGGGAAATGCGGAGATGCTGGTCAGTGGGTACAAATTTGTAAGATGTATAAGTTGTGAGAATCTAATGTATAGCATGGCGACTACAGTTAATCATATATCGTATACTTAAAATTTTCTAAAAGGGTAAAATTTTTTTGCTTTTTAGGGCTGCACCTGCGGCATATGAAAGTTCCCATGCTAGGGGTTGAATCAGAGCTGCAGCTGCCAGCCTGGACCACAGCCACAGCAACGTGGGATCTGAGCAGTGTCTGAGACCTACACCACAGCTCATGGCAACACTGGATCCTTAACCTGCTAGGTGAGGCTAGGAATCAAACCCACATCCTCATGGATACTAGCTGGGTTTGTAACCTGCTGAGCCACCACAGGAACTCCAAAGAGAGTCAATCTTAACTGTTCTCACCACAAATAAAAAAATGGTAACTATGTGGGGTGATGGATGTCTTAATTAACTTGGTTGCAGTAGTTGTATACACATACATCAAATCATCAAGTTGCACACCTCAAATATATACAATTTTAATTGTTATTATATTTCAATAAAGCTTTCTGAAATTTCTGAAAAAAAGAGAAATTTAGCTATGAAGAAATGACAGATATGAGGCCTACAGATATTTTAAAGATTAAATCTGAGCAATGCTACCCATGCAGACCATTTCTTCTCTATTCAATTGCAAGAAAAATAGATAAAAGGAAGCCTTCAATTTCTCTGAGAATTAGTAATTATTATAGTAAGAAGAAAACTGTAAAATGGAAGGGCATAGAGTTTATAAAACACATGTATGTTATTTACAGAAAAGCTGTCTTGTTTTAATGACAAGAGTTCCTAACCTGATAGGAACTTGTGAGAAAACACCAAAGAAGTCACGTTAGAATAGGTGTGAGTTCAAAATTTATCTCATTAAAGGGAAGACACTGTAGGCTGATGACCTGACGGATCATTTATAAAGAGTGTGACTGAGTGGGAGAGAGAGAAATGCTGTCATCCTTGCCTTCTATATTACACATTGCCATTCTGTCAAGTCAAATCTAATATAAATGAATCACATTAATCAGAAAATGTGAATTTTTACATGACAAGCTAAAGGGGCATGCCATTTCCAATTAGATTAGTGATCTAAAATTAGCTCCTGACACAAGCAAGTATACATGGTCAATTTGCCTGCCTGAAACTGAAAATTAAATAAGACATATTGGATAATAGATAGCCCTAGAGGGGACATGCAGCTGTAATTCACTCATGTTGCTCAGTTGATGTCACAAGCCACCAAAGAATATTCAATCTTGTGCTCATTTTGAGATGTATTTCACTCAAGAAAATACTTGGATCAATTGCCCATTGATTTGGTTCTGTGAATCCAAGGGGGTGAGTACAAGGGAGGCCGCTCTCTATTGTTTCCACAGAGAAGTAAATTGAGATGACAAAGGAGAATGGCTCACTGGCAGATCAATAACTCATCATTGATATGTATCAGTACATTTGAAATTGAGAAACAAGTTTTAATACAAACACACTTAAGGTTTCTGTACCTTATTATGTATAATTTTACACTGTAAATGATATACCCACCTCACCCTGCTCACAGGCTGCTACCAGTCTTGGTGAAAATAATTTACATAAATGGGGCTTGAAAAACTGAAAGTATTTCTCACGCTGTTACTATCATCATTGTTTCTTCAAAATGGACCTAAGCATCATTTCTGCAAAATTTACTTCATAAATTCTGTATATTTGCATCTTCTACATATCCGATGAGACAAGAACGCACATTTATTTAACAAAGTCATGTAAGCAGAGTTCCTGTCAATTGTTCTAGTGTGAATAATGATCATTTACCAGATTAAGGTTCTGTGTCTTGACCTCAGGCTCTAGAAGAAAAATTCAAGAGGCAAGAAGTTCTGGAAGAATTTGGTTCATTTTTTGAAAGATTATTTTTTAGAGCAGTTTTAGGTTTACAAAATTGAAAGTACAGAGATTTCAAATATACCTGTGTCCCCCCCCCCCCCGTATGTATAGGTTTTCCTATTTTCAATATCATTGACCGCTGATTAGAATGGTACATTCTTTAAAAACAAGGATGAACCAATATTGACACATCATAATCACATACAGTTCACTGTTTACCTAAGAGTTCGCTCTTGGTGGTATATATTCTGTGAGTTTGGATAAAAGTATAACGATAGACATATTCATCATTGTATATTATACAGAGTATTCTCACGGCCCTAGAAATCCTCTGTTCTCAGCCTATTCATCTGTCTCCCATTTCCCCACTCCTCATAATTGCTAATCTTTTTATCGCCATAGTTTTGTCTTTTCCAGAATGTCATATAATTATAATCATACAGTATGAAGCCCTTCTATATTTGCTTCTTTCACTTAATAATACGTATTTAAGATTCCTCCAAGTTTTCTCATGGTTTGATAGCTCATTTCTTTTTATTGCTGAGTAAAACTCCATTGTCTAGATGTACCACAGTTTACCCAATTACCTACTGAGGAAGATCTTAGTTGCTTCCAAGTTTTGGCAGTTATTAATAAAGCTGCTGTAAGTATCTGAGTGCAGGTTTTTGTGTGGACATAAGTTTTCAAATTCTTTGGGTAAATACCAAGGAGCATGGCTGCAGCATAGTACGGTAAGAGCATGTTAAGTTTTGTAAGAATCCAGCAAACTGTCTTCCAAAGTAGTTGTACTATTGTGCATTCCCACCGGGAATTTATAAGAGTTCCTGATGCTCCACATCCTCATCAGCATTTGATTTTTTTAGTGAATATGGCTCATTTTTACAATGGTGGATTAGACTTTTAGTTAAAAGAAACAATTATAGTTGATAATCACAGTTCTTTGACCAATTATTGTTAAGTGGCACACATATTTTCTCTTTCATGTTATCTCACATGCATACATACAAATACTTTATAAAAGAAACTAATATAGCTCAGCAAATTTATCATAAAGTGAATGTATTTTAAATTTGTTTTGTTTTCCAATTGATCTTTATACTTTTGAGGGAAGCCCACTGGATTAACATAATAAAGAGCATTAAGAATGAAGCAAGTCAGAAAATAGGTAACAATTTGAATTATTTACAAAAAGTGGATACTCAAATGGGCAATAAGCTTATGTAAAAATGTTCAACATTACTACTCATCTGAGAAATGCAAATTAAAACCTCACTGAGATACTATGAAACACCTACCTAAAATTAAGGATACTGACAACACCCAGTATTGGCCAAGATGTGGAACAACTGGAACTCTCAGACACTGCTGCCAGGAATACAAATTCGTTCAACCACTCTGGGAAAATGTTTGCCAATATCTACTAAAGCTAGACATAACGTTGACTCTATGACCTAGCAATTGCACTCTTAGAAAATGAGTGCAAAGCCAGGTATGAAAATGTTCCTAGAAGCTTTGTTCATAATAGCCTCAAACTAGAAACAACTGAAATACCCGTCAACTGAAATGCCCATTAACTGAAAATGAATAAACAAATCATGGTATATTCATTCAGTGGAATACTACTGTGCAATGAAAAGGGTGAACTACTGGTACACTCAACAACGTGGGATTTCTGTTAAAGACAATGATAAGAACCAAAATCCGGATACAAAAAGTTGATTCCACTTATATGAGTTTCAATAATGGGCAAACAAAATGTACAGTGATACAAGTCAGCAGAGTGCTTCCCTCTGGGAGTATGGTACAAGTGGTAAGGTCATGAGGGAACTCTCTGAGGTATTGGAAACATTCAATATCTTGATGTGAGTTGTGGTTACCCTGGTGTATGTATGTGTGTTTGCCAAAGTTCATGGAGCTGCAAATTTGAGATTTGTGAGCTTTACTTTGTGTTTTTTATACCTCATTAAAAATTTTTAAAATGATTAACAAATCTTTAAAACCACACATTTAAAAAAAAAGTTAATTCCTGACAAAGCACAAAGTATTAACAAAGAAGTGAAATTTCCAGCATTATCACTGAGCCATACTAAAAAAATGTCAAAGCAATACGATAAGGTAGTATAGTTTTAAAAACTCTGTCAGTTTGAGTATTTCATCCTCACACGTACTTTCCCACAAAAGCTTCATCAATTCAAGTAGACCTGCCAAGTGCTTCTGATGTCCTTGAATCATTTCAGTTCACTTTCAACATCATTTAAATAAATACCTTATGGATAATAATACTGGTTTCTCTGAAACAATTTTTTATGTGTATATGCTGTATTCAATTATATAAACCTTGGCAACTACTTGCAGGATCGTTGAGTGGAAAAAGAGAAGTATAAACAGATCTACAAGGTAGAGAATTTCTCTTTGTACACTGAAGGCCTGACGCAATTAGGACATAACCTTATCTGAAAACCAAATGATCAATAAGGATGATTAATTTGTAGATGGTGCTAATTGTTTGCCTCCTTATATATGGTTGTATCAACTGCTGTCTGGAAAATCAAAATAACGCATCCTGAGGTTTCCCAAATACAGGCCATTCCTTGAGCTCCTAATAAAATAAGATATCAAGAGACTAAACCCCTGGCTCTAATATCCCTGCAGACCAACCGTCAGGACGCAATAAAGGCAAGCATCCTTCCAAATACTGATTGCTTATGGGTAGAATTTCTTATTTTACTCAGTCTATTTGTTCATTATGTTTAGAATTCTGCTAAGAAATTTCTCCTAAGAAAGGGATTCCAGTACTTCATGTAACTTATTCTTTTTCATTACAAACATATTAAGGCCCTATTGACCAGTATCTATATGTTGTAAGACTGGGTCACACACACTCACAATTTTAGGCCTAGGGTTGCACACCTTGAGAGTAGCAGAGGCTCTTCACATTGTGGAAAACTACTGGGAGGTCTGCCATGTGGAAGGATTAGACATGGAAAATTGGTGGGTACATTGACTTAGAGAAGGGAGAGAAAGCAGAGGATCATGTTCTAGTGATAGGCCAAGTGGGAGAAGTACTTTTAATCATAAAAAATTACAACTTTTCACACTCACCAATTATGCCCCAACCTTCCAAAACTGCCAAGAAGGAGTTAACACAAATGTTACTTCCTTTTAAGATGAAGAACCTGAAACAAGGAAAATAAGTATTCACCCACAATGAACACATAAACCGAGTCCCTTAAAATGCTGAGTTCTTGACCTCTCAGCACTGCTCATAAATTACCCTGGGGGAGCTCTAGCTTTGGTTGCAGATACAATTAAGATGTTTAAATAATTTTTTAATACACAGTATATTCCTATGTTTCAAGACTGAAATGATTTAAAGGGTCTACAATAAAATCCTCTCTTCTACTTCTGTCCCTCAGCCACTTTGCTTACTTTCCCAGAGGCAATCCCTGTTACCAGTTTCTTGGGGATCCTTCTAAAGATATTTAATACTTATGAGAGGAAATACACAAATGCACATACACAAAGATCTTCAAATTTTACACAAATGGCCACATACCATACACATTACTCTGTACCTTGTTTGATTTTGTGCCAGTATTTTATGGATATCATTCTAGATCAGCAGTATAGTTTCTATATGTGCTATTTATATGTCACCGGTATCATCTACTTTTCCATTTTTAGGAGAACTATGTGGTGAATTAAAAGCACACAGAAACTGGGTTTACACAGGTCATGGCTCCATCACCTACCAACTGGCTTTGAGATGTGGACAAGGCACCTAACTCTGAAGCTCAGAGTTTTCACTCAACCATACCGGCCACGCCCTCCTCACACAGTCATTGTGGCAATTCTAAGAGCTTGAAGTTGGGAGTCAGGCAGCTTGGCTAACCGAACATCAATAGGATCTTGGGCAGTTATTCGATATTTCTCAGCTTCATTTTCATTTGTTCCATATGCACCTTCGTGGGTAACCACAAATAGCAAAGCTCATGGATCATGAGCACTGACTGAATTAGCAAAAAAGAAACATATTTACATTTTCCTAATGTAGGTGAAATAATACTTTATAGAAACCAAGAAGCCCACACTTTGTGTGCTTAGTTACTATACCCTCTCCAAAGGTAACACTACCCTGACCTCTAATGCCATAATCTAACATGTTTTGAATTTTATATACATGGTATTAAGATGTATATATTTTGTTTTCTAGCTTCTTTTGCTCAACATTTGGTTTGAGATTCATCCATACTGTTGAAATAGTAGTTCCTCATTGTCATAAGGATTTTCCAGCATTATATATTCATTATACTACTGATAGGCCAGGCGCAGGTCTCATGTCCAGGCCATAAGTGCAAGGGAGCTGGAAAAGTGATGCATAACGTGGACACTTTCTAAACAGAAATAGACGATAGGGTGCAGATATTGGGCACAAAAACCTCTTTCTAAGACTACTTCTTCCTAAGTTAAATATCTGGAAAAAAACACAAACAAGTATTGATCTCCTTCCACAAGGAAACAAGACAGCAACCGAAGTTCTGCTCCTCAAAAACCAGAGTTTTTTCCTTGATTACTGAGTTAATAAATATGACATGAGTACTAATTTTGAACACAGATTTGGGGTTTTTAAATAGTTTTAAAAGATTTTATAGGTTCTAGAGAGCAGAAATCCAGTATTAGAATGTACCAGAGATTTTTCTATAATGAAGAAAAATGCTTTCTTCCTCCAGGTTTTATCATAGGTTTTGAATATGTGCATACATGGCTTTATGCACTATCTCACCGAGGCACATATTGCCTTGGAGTCACCTAGCTCTGGTCCCAAACCCACTTGGTACAAATTTACAGCCTCTAAGGCCAGTTCTTTGCCTCTATATATTCCTCATTAACTTCTGAACAATAAGCCTCTTAGGCTCTCGTTATCTTTCCCTTCTTACCAGTCTATGTTTTTTTCTCCTGATTCCTCTGACTAATGGCCTCATTCAACTGTGGATGTTCTGGAAACTTCATTCTATTGTTTGTTTCCACCAAACTCCTATCCATCTTAAGCTTCAGGGGAAGAACGCTCTCTCTCTTTTTGACTTAACTATAACTAGCCCCTTCCTAAGACCGCTACTTCCCACCCTTAGCTCATTTTAGTAGAGGCTTCTAGGTCTCTCATACATTGAGCCATGAACCCAAGAAGTGAGCTGGAATTTCAATGCACTGTCAGTGTTGTTTCTGGATATTGCTTTCCCATGCTCTTGTTAAATCACATTCTCTTTATTTTATTTTATTTTATTTTATTTTTTTTGCATTATAGCTGGTTTACAGATTTATGTCAGATTTTCCAACTGCACCATGTGGTGACCCGATTACATGTACATATATGGATTTGTCACATGTAATTAGATATAGTTCCCCGTGCATTACAGTTGGAGCTCCTTGCTATTCCATCATTAAAGCAGTAGTTATCCCCACTCCCTCCCACCCCTCCCCCACCCCTCC
>PVHT020000193.1:18027296-18119831 GCA_004024745.2 Catagonus wagneri
GTTACGGTCCTAATTGCCTTTCTCTCTCACCTTTTTTTTTTCTTCACTTGTTCTACCCAGTTATTTCAGGGGTTTCTTGCAGTTTTTGGAGGTTTAAATTGATCAGCATTCAGATGATGATTTGTCCAACTTGTTTTATATTTAGATGCGTTTTTTGATGTATTTGTGGGAGAGGGTGAGCGCGACCTTTTACTCCTCTGCCATCTTGCCGCCTCTCCTCTTGTTAAATCACATTCTCTTTAGAGATTCACTAGAATTAGTACTCCATCCTCAAGCCCCTCTAATTGTGGCCAATCCCTTGCCACCTGGTTATCCATTCCCAGTCATCCTCTCTTAGCTTAATTCTAGGTGATTTTAACACTCACAGAAATCTATCATCTAACTTAATTACCTTGCAATTCCTTTAGCTCCCCAATCAAAAGCTCATGCCTTGAATCTTGTTGCTGCTTAGAAATTGCTCCACTTGCGTGCCCCACTTTCCAACCCACAACTTCCTACTTTTATCTTTCTCACCCCACCTAGCAGCTTCACTCTGTTCAATTTAAAATATTTCACACAGGATGCTTCCACACACGTTTACAGCCTCCAAATTGGGGTGGCTCCCCAGTACACCTTCTAGTCATTTTACTCAGCCTTGGTCAGCTCTGTTTTCCATTCCCATCAATGAATGTCCCAAAATGTACCCAAAGTTCTTCCTCCAAACAACTGCTGATTTCATTCTCAGCAGATGACCTTGCCTTTCCATCAGTGGAAAAATTGAGGTCATCAGGGAGGTCTCAGTCAATTTCTCTGTAAACATATCTATATTCATTGGTTCTTACTTTCCTTCCTTCCCTCTAGAAGTCTGTAATATCCCTTACCAGTTCAAGGCCAACCCAAGCCGGTGGCCCAACTCCATCTCCCTCTGCATCTGCCCTGTCCTTGCTCTGTCAGTCATCTCTTTCTCAGCCTCTTTATTGGATCCTCTCCTCAGTGCATAAACACCTTTTCATTTTAAAAGGCCCTGACACCTGCATCCTATTCAACTATCATCCAGCTTCTTTCTGTTCCTCCACTTTCAGATCTTTGGAAATCACAGAAAAGCTGGCTTTCTTGGGCTTTTCACCCCAGTTTTATCCCTTGAGCTCTGAAATATGCCTTCTTCATTCCTCTACTGAAACTCTTTTCCCTAAGAAACATAATGACCCAATTGCCTACCATACATTTTCCCGTCTTATATAACCAGACTTCACTCTGTCTTTGCCATTGCTAATTCGTTTCTCCTTTCAAAGAATCTTGTTTTTCTCCTGATAGCAGTACTTGTTCATAACTGTTTTAGTCTATTTGGGTGGCTATAACAAAATACCAGTCTGGGTCAATGATAAACAAGAGAACTTCATCTCTTACCGCTCTGGAGGCTGCAAGTCTGAGATGGAGGTGCCGGCACAGGCAGGGCAGGTGAAGGTCCTCTTTCAGGTCGAAGACTTCTCATTGGATCCTCCCATGGTGGAAGGGGGAGGGAACTCACTGAAGCCTCTTTTATAAAGCACTGATCCCATTGGTGAGGGCTCCACTCTTGGGACTTAAGCACCTCCCAAGCACTCCATCTTCTAATACTATCACCTCTGGGGGTTAGAATTTCAACATGTAAATTTTGGAGGGACACAATATGCCAACAATAGCAATTAAAGAACATTTAGAAAATGTATGGAAGTACAAGAAAAATAATATCACCTCTATTGGCACTAACTGGTGACACTGCTGTTAATATTTTAAAGTTTATACATTATATACAGAAACAGATATAGATATATATGTATGACTGCATCACTATGCTGTACAGCAGAAACTGACACAACACTGAAAGTAAACCATAAAAACAAAAAAGAGATATAGATATATGCAGGCACAATTCTGTACAGTAGCTTTTTCCTGCTTTTTTTATAACATTATATTGGGCATATGTTCCCATATCCTTAAATATTTTTTAAAAATGTGTATAAGTACTGCATAATATTCTATGAAGTAGATGAATTGTCATAGGTTAGCCATTCCTGTACTATCAGATATTTGACCCATACTTTTAATCTTTTCTATTATAAATTCAATTATATACATCCCTGTACATAAGTCTTTGACAATTTCTTTGGGGTTATTTCATTAGAATAAATTATTGAAAAAGAATTACTGGGTGCAAGAGTATATATATTTTGTAAGTTTTGATGCACAATGCTGAATTGACTGCAGAAAGTTGTAGCAATTTGTGTTCTCACTTGAAATGAACATGAGTGCTGCTTTTCCTTTTTTTGGTCTTAAACACGTCTGCTCTATTTCCATTATAATGTCCTCTGTTCTATTTCCTGATAATAACTTCTTCTGGTTCTCCTTGTACTCCTTTGACTATCTTGTGTATATGGTTTTTTATGTCCCCCTTTGGGAATTTATCTTCCTATAAATACCCTTTAAAATTGATGTTCCCCATACTTATATCCTTAGTCCACTATCTCTCTCACTTATTCCTCAGAGTTATTTATTCTACTCCAGGAGTTTAAACAACTTCCACTAGGCAGAAGATTCCCAAATAGAAGACACCAGACCTGGCTTCTCTCCTGAATTTTAGACTCACATAGGGAACCATCTGTAGTCCATCTCCTTTTGGTTATCTGACAACCCCAAGCACAACCTGTCAAAAAGATGCGATGGTAGAACCACCACCCCATCTTGAAAACTAGAAGACATATTTGCCTTTTCTCTCTTGGTCAATCCCACCACCGCAGCCCCCATCAAAAGGAGAGAAGACTTTCAATTTATTTGCCATGAACCTGAGAAGAGAACATACTAAAGACAGAACTATTCTCATGTTTCTTATTATTTTTCTTATTTGAGAGAGAAACTTTTGGTGGATTTTGTTACTGGCAGAAATTAGTTAGGGCCAAAAGTGGGGCCAATGCTTTGATTTGTGACTTTCAGTCCACAGTAGTACTCTTTTCCTTGAAAGTTATGTTCTATCCTGTGTGAATAAGCTTTTTAAAAATTAACAAAACATATAAGGATATTCAAAACTGGAAAGCACAGTTGATGCATCCAGTTGAATACAATGACTTTGTCTCTTAGCAATCTGGGAGCCAGAGATGATTCATGGCTTTCTCAAAGATGCATGGTTAAGAGCAGATATCACTAAAATCTAATTTTTACAACTCACACTCCAGTATTAACTTCACTACATAAATATTTTTACATATTCTTTTTTTTCAAGGGCTGCAACTGTGGCATATGGACCAGGCTGGCAGTTGAATTGAACCTGCAGCTGCCGGCCTACACCACGGCTCACCTTAACCCACTGAGTCAGGCCAGGGATTGAACCTGCATCGTCATGGGCACTATGTCGCCTTCTTAACCCACTTACTACAACGGGAACTCCTGTTTCTATATATTTTTAATCCTTGTCCTCTGAGAAACTCTACAAAAAAATACTCACGTATAAGTAACTGCTGGAAAATCCTGCATATCGTAGCTTTTAGAAAATCATAACTAGGTTTTCACTATGATATTTGTAGGCTCTAGACACTTTTGCCTTTGTGGGCTACTTCCTCCAAAGAAAACTATTAAAATATATTTTATGGGGAGTTCCCGTCGTGGTGCAGCGGAAACGAATCTGACTAGGAACGATGAGGTTACGGGTTCGATCCCTGGCCTCACTCAGTGAGTTAAGGATCCGGTGTTGCCGTGAGCTGTGGTGTAGGTTGCAGACGTGGCTCAGATCTGGCACTGCTATGGCTCTGGTGTAGGCTGGCGGCTACAGCTCCAACTAGACCTCTAGCCTGGGAACCTCCATATGCCATGGCTGTGGCCCTAAAAAGACAGATATATATATATTTCATGACTACACTGGCAAAAAGATTAAAGTAATCTAGAATGGATTCATTATTGTATTTTCATTTTTCTTATTAGAAAGAAATTAAGGTATTTTTGTGGACTCCTAAGAGTACTGTGGGTCTTTGACACTGTGCCTACAGTGCTGAGGGAAAAATCAGTCCTGTTTGTAATACATGGTAAAAATACACAGAAATCTTGCAAAAAGAAAAGCTATTTACTTTTGTTTTACCTAATGTTTCCAAAATTTTTGCTCAGAGGGTCCTATTAACATCTCAAAGATCACTAATGCTCTATAAAATATGGTTTAGAAAAAAATGTTCTCTGCTCTCACACTGCAATGATACTTTGCAGAAGAGAGTGGTGATGCACAATCAAGTTACTCTATTTGGCCGTGGTTGAGAGCTCTGAATTGGCTGTAAAATACTCATATAAGCCTTTCAAGATGTTTTATAGAGCAGGCAAAGTACATCACATCTTCACATATGGTTCACATTAATGTATGGAATAGTTGACAATTATATTTCATTAACGCATCTTTCTAGTACATGGGAATGGTAATACACCACTAACTCATGCTTTTGCTTCTTAAACTAATCAAATGAAATTAGAATCTCTATAAAACTAGATTTCCAACTGATTTTAAGAAGATGGATAATAGAAATTTCATGAATTAGAAATCAGACAGTATTAATTGCATATGGTGACTACTTTTAAATGAGCCTGCATTCTCTATGCTTTTATGATTCTTTTGACACACATATGGAAAAATCAACTAGTATCTTGTGTCTTTAACAACTGCTAATATTCCTTCTAAGAAGAAGGGTTTCTGGAGTTCCCATCATTTCTCAGCAGAAATGAACCGGTCTAGTATTCATGAGGACGCAGGTTTGATCCCTGGCCCCACTCAGTGGGTTAAGGATCCAGTGTTGCAGTGAGCTGTGGTATAGGCTGCAGACGTGGCTTGGATCTGAACGTTGCTGTGGCTGTGGTGTAGGCTGGTGGCTACAGCTCCAATTTGACCCCTAGCCTGGGAACCTCCATATGCCCTGGGTGTGGCCCTAAAAAGACAAAAAAGAAACAAGAAAAAAAAGAAGTTTTCTTATGAGTATCACCAGGGAAATTTGGGGCATTATCTGAGGTTTGGAATTAGAGTCATCCCGAGAATCCAAAGAAATATCTCTTTTCTCAAGGGTAAACGTTAGTTGGTGAAGAAATAGATGCCATTTTTGGAGCCATATACATCCTGTGATTTAAGCAGTTAGGTTCAGTTCAGCAATATTCACTGAGTGCCTCTGATATGCTAGGTACTAGGCACAAAGGAAGGACAGCCTTGTGGGCAAAGAGCTCAAATGTAATATGTACACAGCAAATTTTAATACCACCTGGTGAGAGGTATGGACAGGATGATATGGAAGCATACGGGAGCAGCAAAGAGAGATGCTTTATGGCCAGCTGGTGAAAAAAAAGAAAAACGAAAGGTGAGGTGGTGAATGGGTTTAGTGAGGGGTGGAAAAGGAGCAAAGGCTAGGAAACAACTCCTGAAGGAAGCAGTGGTTAAAAAATGAGATATACTCTGTTTCACTTTCCTAGTATGAAAAAAGTAAGTAAAATAATTTGGAACATGCAGACAGCAAAGTTTCATTTTATATTTAGCAAACAAATTGAAATTGTAGACATGAGAGAAACAAAGAGATGTTACAAGAAAGCTGATTTGCTTGTTTTTATAGCAAGGAAAGCACTTCAATATGAGGTATGAAGTCTAAAAATCAGAGTTAGAAACTTACGGTTGTCAAATCTCTTCTGGATCTATACTTTTATAGAGATCCTATGATATAGCAGCAGGTGATGAGTCAGGATAGGATAAGCCTGGTAACAAACAAATGAACAAAGATCTCAGTGGTTTAGCATGAAATTTATTTTTCACTCACCAAGTCTGCTGTGGATCTAGAGACTCTCCAAGGTAAACAATGCCAGGAGATGAGCAGAGATACAGGCTGTTTTGATTTTCCATCTCCATCAACTCATCAGAGGACTTCTTGTACAACTGCTGTTACAGGAAGAAAATACTAGAAAGTTGAACACTGGCTATAAAATACTTTGGTCTGGTAGTGACACCTGATATCTCTACTCACAATCCACTGGCCAGAACTAATTACATGGTCCACCGAAGGTATAACACTACTCTGTATCCGAAGGAGAGGAAAACTGGATATAGAAAAACACAGATGTCTCTACTACAACAGTCTTTACATCAAAAGCCTTTTTGCATGCTCAAAGACTTAAACTCTCTGAATCAATAATAGCTGACTGGTATTCTTTCCAAAAGATTTAAAAAAAAAAACTAATAGAGTCAGAGTGCTTAAGCTTTACATGTGGATTTTCAAGCAGCTAATTAACTTGTTACGTGTAATTTTAAGCTTAAAATCTATGACAGCTTTTAGGAAGTAACCATATTACCATTAGAAAGCTACAGTCAATATTCGTTATGAGTGCTTAACCTTTCTAGAGTAATAAAACATTTAGCATTTTTAAGGTGATCTACCTTTCTCAAGTAGAGCCCCTTCATTAAGATCAACTGCGGTGCTTGCTAGGGATGCAGATTTCTAGCTCCACCTACAGAATGAGACTCCCTGGAGATATGAAATTAACAAGCTTTCCTGGAAATTATTATGCACACTAAGGCTTGAGAACTTTGACCCAGAGGATGCAGATAGCAAATGCTGGGAAAAGGAATTAATAGGCTTTCTTGAAACAACTGTGAAGTAGAGCTTGCCTTGTGGCTTGCCTGGTTGGAGGCAAGTAGTTCTGATTTAACTCATGTTAGTCCTGGTTAGAAGAAATCTCAATAAGAAGGACCCTTCTAGGAATAATCCAGCTGTCCATTCAGTAGGAAACCCCTACCATGCTCTTTGTCATTGGTCCTACTCTGAGCACAGAATGAATTCAAGAATAACGCTTTTTGCCCTGATGTTTTTATCTTCACCTCTTGTCTCTTTAGAGTACCTTCACCTCATCTTATTGCTTTAAGTACCTGCTATATGCTAACTCCTTGCAAATATATATCTCTAGGCTGAACCTCATTTCTAACTCTGACTTATTACCTGCTCAGCATCTCCATTCAGATAGCCAGTGGCTTTTCAAAGTCTAAAACGGATTGCCTAGTGATCTTCCTCTAAACATGCTTTTTCCATGGACAGAATGACTCCTTCACCTCCCTTTATGGCAACTTGGTTCTTTGTTGGTTCAGGTCAAAATTCTTGGAGTCAAACGTGACTTCCCTTTCTACCACATATACCAGTCAATCTTCAAACAAATGCTCTTAACTTTGCTTTCAAAATACACCCAGGGTATGATCACTTCTCATTTTTTAATCCTCACTGTTACTACTCCAGTTTGAGTCCCTAGCATCTCTTATCCAGCTCATTGCAAAAGCCACCTCAATCATCTGTCTGTTTCTTTCTTTCTAGTTCCCTTTAGTCTATTCTCAACATGGCAGTCAACATGACCCTGTTAAAATATTATGACAGATTATAACCACTCTTGTGCTCAAAATCCTCCAAAAGGCTCTCCACATCATTCAGTGAGGGGAAAAAAAAAAAACAGCAAAGTTCTAACAATGTTCTACAAAGCCTTTCATGATCTGGCCTTTCTTTCCAACCTTACCTCCTTTCACATTTTCCCTTTTTTACTCTTTTTAGACACACTAAACATTATTTCCTTTAACACAGCTGTCCCGATCTCTCCTTTGTACATGCTTTTACAGCTGCCTGAATAATTTTCCTGGGATATTTGCAGATCATCCTATAAGTCTTTGTTCAAGGGGCATCTTCTGAATGAGGATATAGAATACAGCAAACATGATGGCATGCTATTTCCAAGATTTGGCTACAAAATGATTTAGCTTCCACATTGCTTAGCCTGTCTTGTTCTCTCTCATTTTCTTATTCTGATGAGGCAAAATGCCATGTTATGAGCTGTTGTATGGAAAGGCCCATATGGCAAGGAACTGAGAAAAGCCTCCACCAGTAGCTAGTCTGCTTTGGCCTTCAGTCTGACTGCCTATGAGAAGGTAAATCCTTCCAACAATCAGAGTGAGCCTGGAGGCATACACTTCCCCTTTGCAGTCTTGAGATGACTACTGCCCTGGCCAATACCTTGGTTAGTTGCAGCCTGAGAGATCATGAGTCAGAGGACCCACCTAAGCCATTCCCAGTCTGCTGATCCATAGAAACTATGAGATAATTAAGGTTTGATATTTTAAACCATATGTTTTTAGGGTAAGTTGTTACTCAATCATAAATAACAAATACTGTGGTCATACAGTAAAATGTATAATTGCATAAAAGAGTATCTTTTTAAGGGAACATGAATTATTGGTGATAAATGAGTGGTAATTTTGAATGGGGATGTATGTTCATAGTAGCATTTATCAAACTGGCTGTATTTATTCATTTGTTCCACAAATATTTTATTTAGAACCAACTTAGTGACAGGCAGAATTCAAGATGGGAAAACTGTTTAATAGCATTTATACAGTGCAAGGTGAGGCTGATGGGGACAAATATCAGGTCCAGAAATAAATAATTACTAATTTCAGGTAAAATAAAACTGGGTCACAATATGTACATAGATTGGCCGTGGGGGTGGGACACCACTTTTGAAGGTCTCTTGGAATCTGTAACCACTAAATTCAGAATTCTCTGACTGATGAGAAAGATTTGGTCATGGGAAAATCTGTGGGCAGAACATTGTAGGCAGAAAGAACTGCCAATGCTAAGCTGGGAATAAGAAGGGTATGAAGCTAGCGGTTGGATCATGTACATTTGGATTTTATTCTAAAGGTCATAGAAAGCCTTTACAGAATTTAAACAGGGGGTGGAATATTATATTTTAAATGTTTAGATTGTCACTCTGGTTTGTGTATAAAAAAGGATTATGGTGGTGGATAGGAGGTTAAGGAAAGCAAGAAAGTTAGGAGACAGTGTGGGCTTAGTTACTTTATGGGCAATGGGTCACTGAGCCAATGAGTTCTTGCAGAAGGGGAGACTGTGAGACTGAGATTGTGGCAGATTCACAAGTGGGTCTTAGTCTTTGTCAGTATAATCTGAATGATTGGCAAATTGGTTTGTGCATAGGGTGATGTTAGGGGAATAAAAAGAAGTCACATTTGCAGGCAACTCATTTGTTCTTAGGACAGGGTCAAGTTTACTTCTATTAATCAAAAGAACATTTAAAGATATATTAGACTCGGTGTTTTGTGCAAGGAACAACTCCTCATTGCTCAAGAGGAAAATGCAACTTTGATGTTTTTAAAACAGCTGTTAGCATTTTTTTGTGTGTGTTCATAAGTAAGATTTTTATGACCTTGAAGAGTAGCTTTACAACACTATAAACCAATTAAATGTTAAACATAGTGTCTCTTAACCTTGGTAATAAGTATTCCACATAGACACAACTCTTCAACTCCCTTTATGCTAATTAGGACTCTAGGTAAGAAACACATTATAAGGAAAGATATACTCTGTTGACTGGCCTTATCAACTACCATGAAAAAGAAAGAAAATGATGAAATATGTCACGGGATGGGAAAGTTGAAATGCTTACAGCTGTTACTTTGACAAACTGCTAGCTTGATGCTGACTCACAATCTAAAGGGTTATGGAAAACTGGGAGAAAAGAGAGGCAAAGTAGGAAGTGGGTACAAACTTTCCAAAGAAAGTAAAAAGACGTGATCATTAAAAATGACTTTTGAGGAGTTCCCTTGTAGCACAGTGGGTTAAGGATCCAGCACTGTCACTGAAGTGGCTTGCGTTTGTATTGTGGTGTGGGTTCAGTCTCTGGCCTGGGAACTTCCACATGCTGTGGGCATGGCCAAAAAATATGACTTTTGAAGCAAACAGAAAATAAGCCATTTTTTATTTGACCACTAAAAGAACCATTTTAAGGTTAATTTTAAAAATTGATATATATCATACATAACAAAAGCCCATAATTTGTAACTGTACTGCTTAATGAATTTTCACATAGTAAACACATTCATGTAAAACACCATTTATATCAAGAAACTGAATAACAGCAGCACCCCAAAATCATGTAATCCTGGTTATTACCTGAATCCCTGAGAGTAATCATAATGCTGACTTCTAATGCTCTATACAATACTTAATTATATATAAATGAATCAAATAGTATATTACACTTATATACCTGGCTTCTTTTATTCTTATATACCTGGCAAATGGCAACACATTCTCACTGTTGTATGGTATTTTACTGTATGAATATACTGCAATTTATTGACCCATACCGTAGTTGATAGATATTTGCATTTCTTCCAGATTTGGCTATTATGACCACTGCTGCTATGGATATTCTTTTGCTTACATGCCTTTGGGGCATATATGTGAGAGTGGAGGAGCTGGATCATAGGTTGCACATATTTCATTTCAATAGATAATGCTAAACTATTTTCCAAAGTGGTTGCACCAACTAACATTCTTACCAACAATGTTTGGGAATTCTAACTGCTCCACATCCTTTTCAGCACTTGGTATTCTTAGGCTTCTTAATTTTAGCCAATCTAGTAGGAAACCAAAGAAAATTACAATATTTTAAGCAACTGATGATCTGTAAGAAAGGAAACTACAGTTTACCTCAATGATAGGAACATTCCACTTGAAGGTGTCCAAGGCTGATGGCATTATCCATGGAAAAGTCAATACTAGTTGACACAAGAGTGAATAATATTTTCATTACCATGATAACATTTTTGGTATTCATCTTTTACAGTCTCTACACAAAGCATGAAAACTTAAATACAACTACAAATTCGGAATGAAAACTTTTGCAGCCTCAACAATGCAAAATAAAGGAAAACTGATGGTGGGAAGTAGAAAGAAGAAACAGAAAAAAGAGGGTATCTTTATCTCACAAGGTAGGTAGTAGAGAGATAATGGTTAAAATCCGATAGGGCATGAAATAGAGTTCATTATTCCTTATTTAAAGCTATAAAGTCAAGCAATACAAAAACATAATAATAATGATAATATAGGGAAGACAAGGGGGAAGGTGGAATTTTATATATATTATTGAAAGTTTAAAAGTGATCAATAGGAAATCCTAAAGCTGGCATAACTAAGAAAAAATAGAAGAGATGAGGAACTGAGGTTAATATTATTGAGTGAAACCTACATTTTTTTCATAGAAGATTGTAAATAGATATAATTTAAAGTTGATAAAGCAAGAAGTAGACGCACAGGCATATTAAGTTATTTGGGGTTACTAAGATAAATATCCAAAGAACTAAAAAAGGTTAAAGAGAATGCTACTGGAGAATACTTTTGGAGGAATGATAAATGTTTGCCAGGTATATATAGTACTTAAATGTAAAAGAATGAAGTTTCAAAAGTAAGAATTATTTGGGGAGATGACCAACACTAATTCTCTTGGTGGGAGTGATTTCAGCTTTTACTTTGGAGAAAGGAGAAAGAAGAAAGAGAATCATAAACGGGGGTGAAGATGCATTATGAGATCCAGAAACTGGGAAGCCAGAAAAGGAGATTGAGGAAGCTAAGAAAAAAAAAAAGAAAACAATGATCACTACCGTTTAAAAATAAATGATAAATATTTTATTTACTCAGAATGTTTCCTTCAAAATTCTATCCAGTTTGAAAACTTAAGACAGGTAACACATCCAGAAATGCAAGTAGAATGGGCTGGCTTCCCAACCTCTTAATTTTCTAGGTCAATTTGTGGTTTATACTGTTTCCAGATAAATCTCACTGTTATCACCTTCTGTTCAAAATCTCTAATGTCTCCTCATTGCCTGTTCAATTAAGTATTATCCTTTCCTTGGTGTTCCAGACATTGAATAATATGGCCTCAATTTACAGATTACGTATTATTGCATTACTGGTAAGTAATAACATGGGAACTTAAAATGAGGCAGCATTGTCTTTAAAACTTGTGCTCTTTCATCCTATACCATACCGCCTCTATTGTGACACACACACGTGCACAAAGGGTAGAAGAATGGACATAGCAACATTTATTGTTAGAACAAAAAAACTCAAAGCAATCTCGATGTGCACTCATAGAAAAAATGATTAGCAAATTGGGTAAGGCCATATAGTGCAAGGATAAGAAAGAGTTAAATAATGAACTAGATGTTTATGTTTCAAAGTGAATAAATTGCCAAAGCAAAATGTTGACTGAGAATAGCTACTTGTTGAAGCTTATGCACAATAGGATTCTGTTTATACAATATTTAATATACATTTATTACAAAGAAGTAACAAAAAGGAGTTCCCGCTGTGGCACAGTAGGTTAGGAATTTGACTGCAGTGGTCACAGCTGCAGTTTGGATTCAATCCCGGGCCCAGGAACTTCCATATGTCATGGGTGCGGCCATTAAAAAAAAAGGAAATATTAACAAAAAGAGTATCAGGGAAAATATAGGTTAAGATCAGGATGGTAATTATCTCTGTGGAGTGAGTGCAAAAAATTGAACTGAGAAGGGTACAAAGGAAGCACCAACCAGAAAACAATGGGAAAACAATCAACACGAGTACATGGGTAATTACAGTTTTGTCTGTCTTCTCTGATTGTTCAAAGTAATACATAAAACAAATGTATAGGTAGAAAAATGAGTGGAAAGATGTATAGCAATACTCTAATTTTTTAATCTCAGGGTCCTGACATTATGGGTGACTTTGTTGTTCTCTTAGCTTATTTTTCTTAATTTTCAAAAATAGGTATTTTTTACTTCTGGTTTCTAGTCCAACATATAAAGAGTTTGGAAATCATCATTTCCAAGAGAAAAAAAAATGCTTGTAAACAAACTGAAATACTACAGCTCTTCTTAGATCCATCAGAGGATTGAGGTCCCAGGGTAAACTACTGCCCCAGAAAGTAGTAACACCCATGATACATGGAATCACAGTTTACCAGGAACAGAGCTGCTACATGAGCTTGGTAAGCTTTAAGTGTTCCTACTGAAAGAATAACTACATAATTGCTAGAGACTGAGTGTGGACTAAATTGAGAGATACAACTTCTGGGGCCCAGTCTTAAAGAGACTTCCATACTTTTAAGAGCATTAACCCCTAGGAGCCAGTTAGGCTCCAGAAAATAGTAACGGGTTCTCAGGATGAGGATCAGAGGAAAACCACTTTTTGCTACAGGTTGGGGGGGGGGGGTTGGTTAGTGGCAGTAAATGAATTTGAAATAAGCCCAGAGCATTCTGCTCTCCTCAATTTTAAACTAGTTTGCCAGAGCCTAACACACTTAGATTTTATCACAGCCTTGAGGAAGGGAAACACTCTTCCTGTGTGACCTAAGACACTCCTATGCGTTGTACCTCTAATGCTAAAATTGACTATGATTCCTGAAATAAGGACTCTAAATAAGCAAACTAAACTTGAGAATCAAATAATTAAAAAGAAAATATTTAAATATTGTCCTGCAAAATCCCTAAGTATACCTGGCAATTTATTGTCAAAATTTAAACTTCTAGCCATTATGTAACAAATGAAATTTAAATAAAAGAATCCATAAAAGTAATTTCTAAGAAAAAACAAAATTGTTATGTTTATTATATTTTTGACGAATTTATGAAAGTTTTCCCATTTTACTCTCGTAATTTAATAATCATTACTCACTAAAGATTGAAACCCAGTATAACATTATAAAATATTTGTTCTACTCCCACATCTTATCACCACATCAATTTGGTCTCTGCATAGTAACAGGGGCCATGCTCCCTCTGAAACCTGTAAGGAAATCCTTTATTGCCTCTTACTAGCTTCTGATGGTGTGCTGGCAATCTTTAACATTCCTTGGCCTACAGTTGGATAACTCCAATATTTGCCTTCATTATCATATGACATTCTACCTGTGTATTCTGCGTCTTCACATACTTATAAGAACACCAGTCATATTGGATTAGGGTCTTATCCTACTTCAGTACAATCTCATCATAACTTAGATAATTACACCTGCAATGACCTTATTTCCAAATACATCCTGAGGTGATTGGGATTTCAACATATTTTTATTAAGCGGGAATGACACAATTCAACTCATAATAGTCTATCATATTCAAACTGAAAAAAAGCAAAGACAATGGGGAATTTTTGAAGGAAACTAGAAGGGAGGAGGACCATCTTACAGAGAAACAAAAATATGAATTTTATTGGACTTTCTTTTAAAAATCATGTAAGCAAGAAGAGAATGAAATGAATTATTTAAAGTTTTGAAAGACAAAAAAACAGCCAATCTCAAATTCTGTACTGTGCAAAATTATCCTTCAAAAGTGAAGGAGAAATCAAGATTTTCCCAAAACAAATAAAAATTAAGGGAATGTGTCACCAGTAGACCTGTCTTGTAAGAAATGTTAAAATAAATTATTCACAGAGAAGGAAAATTACATAGGCCAGAAACATAGATCTATATTAAGAAAAGAATATATGAAGGCAAAATAAACTCTTTTGTTTTAGTTTCAGTTGATCTAACAGGTAATAGTTTATTCAAAATAATAATAGCAACAATGTATTTGGTGGCTAGAGCTTATGATAAGTGAAATGAACAACAGCAGTATTAGGGATAGGATGGAGAAATCGAGCATACTCTGTTATAAGGTAACTGCCCACCCATGAAGTGAATAGTGTTATATGAAAGTAGATTAGTTTAGTTGTAAATGTATACAGCAAACTCTAGAGCAGCTACTAAAATTTTTAAAAGAAATATAAATGATACACTATAAGAATAAATGGAACCATAAAAACGCTCAATTAAAACTCAAGAAAAGAGTTCCTGCTATAACGCAGTAGGTTAAGAACCCGACTGCAGTGGCTCAGTTCACTGAAGAGATGCAGTTTCAATCCTCAGCCCAGTGCAGTGGGTTAAAGGATCCCACATTGCTGCAGCTGTAGTATAGGTCACAACTGCAGCCAGCATTCAATCCCTGGCCTGGGAACTTCCATACACTGTGGGAATGGCTATAAAAAGTAAAGTATAATAAATAATAAAATCCAAGAATGCAGGAAAAGAGTGGAATACACACACATAAACAAGGAACAAGGATAATTTTAAAAATAGTTAAAATACGTTAGATATTAACCTAACTATATCAATAATCGCTTTAAATGACAATGATCTAAATACACCAAATAAAAGACAGAAAATATCTGAATGGATTAAAAAGATAGGGCCCAACAAGATGCTTTCTACAAGAAACCTACTTTAGACATTAAGACATAGATAGATTAAAAGTAAAGAAATGAGAAAGATATGCAATTTGAACACTAATCAAGAGAAAGCTGGAGTAGCTTCATTATTTTCAAAGTACACTTCGGAGCAAGGAAATTTATCAAAGATAAAGAAGGGCATTACATAACTGTAAAGGGGTCAATTCTCCAAGAAGACATAACAATCCTTTATATGTGTGTACATAACAAAAGAACATCAAAATACATGAGGCAAAAGCTGATTGAACTGTAAGGAGAAATCCACAAGTCCATAATTACAGTTAGAGACATCAATACTTCTCTCTCAGTAATTGACAGATCCATTAGATAGAAAATCAGTAAGGATATAACTGAACTGAGCAGTACCATCAATCAACTGGATTTAATT
Source organism: Catagonus wagneri (assembly GCA_004024745.2). Classification (NCBI taxonomy): domain Eukaryota; kingdom Metazoa; phylum Chordata; class Mammalia; order Artiodactyla; family Tayassuidae; genus Catagonus; species Catagonus wagneri. Next base: position 18,042,786 of record PVHT020000193.1, read on the forward strand.
GACATTTATAGAATACTTGACCCAATAACAGCAGCCGAATATACATTCTTTCAAGCTCACATGGAATATTCACCAAGACAGGCCACATTCTGGGCCATAAAATACAACTCGACAAATTAAAAAAATAGAAATCATACAAAGTATGCTTTTAGCTCACGATGGTATTAAGCTGGAAATCAATAATAGAAACATAGCTAGAAAATTCCCAAATATCTGGAGACTAAACAACATACTTCTAAAAATAAACATTCTCATTTCACAACAGGAAAATAAATAATAATGGTATTTAAGTATACAAACCCGTGCTTCAACTTCTTAGAATAAAACATATTTTCCTCTAACAATCAAGAGGTATTTTCCCCTTCTACAGAAGTTAAAAGCCATAATTTAAGTTTCTCCAGGCTTCTACTATAAAACACTATTTTTAGTTTCTCATAATTTTATGAAAACTTCTTTGAGGCTTAGCTGCATCCACTTGACCTTGGCCTAGAGGTAATACACAATTTAGAACAGTTCACATTACTAGGGCAACACTAATGTTTAATTTTCAAACTTATATGTAAATTGGTAAGTTGGCTTAGTGAATTTACAGGAGGATACATAACCTTGCCTACAATTCATTGTAGAGAACTCATTACATGTTTTCATCTAGATATAAGCTTGATTGGAAACTATAGTCTCTCTGTGTACCCAGGCAAAAATGAATTAGCTTGATGGACACATACAATTATTTCTGCCCCCCAGAACGAATATTACAGAGCTGAAATAATGACTTAATGTCTACATTCTATTGTGCTCAATTGGTTGCAGAATCCCAAACTATGGTCAGTCATGTTTTCCTTCTTCTGAGTTAAAACTAGCATGTCAGAAGTATATAAAGATTCTAGAGAGGAAGTCGAAAAAACAAGTAATGGCCTCTGTCATGAATGGATAGCCTAATGAATACCTAATGAAGGCCATTCTCTAAAATATTCATTTATATTTATTACAAATAAAGAATCAGGAATCAGAGATCTTAGGACAAAACCAAAGTCACATATTGCAGATATTGAACTAGAATACCAGCCTTTTGGTCTCCTAGCCTAGTAACTGACTTGTCACCAAACTGACTTTCCAAGACATACACATAAAGGTCAATAAACAACTGTATTATTTGGGAAGAGAGACACGGTTTACAGTGTACTTCTGACAAAACCTAATTTAAGTCACTCTTATACACTGTTACTCCAGTGTTAAAACTGACTACAATTCCTGAAATATGGACTCTAAATAAGCAAACTATACTTTAGAATCAAATAATTAAAAAGAAAATCTTTAAATCTTATCATGCAAAATCTTTAAGTATACCTGGTGGGTTTATTGTCAAAATGTAAGCATCTACCCATTAGGTAATAAGTGAAATTTAAATAAAAGAAGCCATCCAAGTTAATAATTCTTAAGAAAAACCAAATTATGTTTATCATATTTTTGAGGAATACATGAAAAATTTCCCATCCTACTCATAATTTAATAATCTAATAATCACATTGGGTTATTTGGGCTGCTTTTTTTCTCATGGTCTTCAGTGTTTTTCTGATTTTCAAAGAATAAAACCCTTTGCCAATTAAATATGACACTATTAAAGACTATTTATTGGTCTCATTTTTTAAAAGCATGTAGAATGTCATTATTGGTAAAGTTAGCTTCTCCAGTAAAAAAGACCTAAAATCTTTCAGATAAATAAATAAATAAAATCTTTTAGGATAAGTCAAAATGGGAATAAATAGAAATTGGAAGCATTTGCCATGAAATGGTAAAACTCATAACAGCTGTAGAGTTCTCCTACTCCAGTCTTTTAATTCACACTTTTTTTTTTCTTCACTTTTTAGGGCCTTATCTGTGGCATATGGAGGTTCCCAGGCCAGGGTCCGAATCAGAGCTACAGCAATGCAGGATCTGAGCCACATCTGGGACCTACACCACAGCTCATGGCAATGCCAGATCCTTAACCCACTGAGCGAGGCCAGGGACCAAAATCGGCATCCTCACGGATACTAGGCAGGTCCGTAACCTGCTGAGCCACAATGGGAACTCCCTTAATTTACACATTTATATATACATTCATTCAACAAAACTGTAATGCCTTCCATGTACGGGACGCTGCTCTAGATGCTCAAGAGAGAGCAGGGAAGACAATAAACAAAATCCCTGCTTTCACAGGGTTTATTATTATAAAGGGGGGAGTAAATATATACTAAACTAAACAAGTAAAATAAATAGCATTGCAGATGGTGATATGTAATCTAGAGAGCCAGAGAAGAAACAGTTGGCAGATTTAGATAGGTATTCTGGGAAGTCCTCACTATATCCAGTCTCTTGGTTCCCAGGCTAGAGGTCCACCTGGAGCTACAGCTGCCAGCCTACACCACAGCCACAGCAACATCAGATCTGAGTCACATCTACGACCTACACCACAGCTCACAGCAAATGCCAGATCCTTAACCCACTGAGCGAGGCAGAGGGATCGAATCTGCAACCTCATGGTTGCCAGTCAGATTCCTTTCTGCTGCGCCACGACGGGAACTCCAGTCCATCAATTTTTCTTTCTTTTCTTTTTTTTTTGGCCCTGCTGCACCACAAGAAAACTCCGCAAAACCCGGCAATTTGTTGATATACACAGATGGAATTAAGTTAGACCCAGAATCAGTCAGGAATCAATTCAGTGTGGAAAACTGGATGTAGAATTCTAAAACATAGCTCAGCCTGTTTCATCCTGGGTCTTTTCTCCTTCCTAGCTTCTTTCTGTTATTGCTGATTTAATTTAAATTGGATTACTAATCTGCGAATTGGTGATATATTCATACTGTCTGAAATTCAAAAGTTCCAAAGGGCATGCGATTATCTCCCCACCACTTTGTTTTCCAGCCACCCAATTCTTCCCAGAGGAAATGGATTTTTTTGGTCCAATTTCTTATATTTCCTTCTTAGTGGTATATTCTGCAAGTACATCCAGCTTCTATAATGTAACTGGAATTGCAAATCAGAGCGAGGCCAAGGGAAACAGGATGTGACTGACACTGCTGCCAGATCACTAGACGAAAAGTCACCCAAAGAGAAAATAACTCATACTTTGCTTAATTTAGGACTTCTCTTCTACATTTTACACACTGCCCCTCAGATTAATCTTCCTAAAGTACATCTCTAATCATGTCAAGCACCACTCAGTCTTCCAATGATCTCTCAATTATCTGTTCCACAGAATTCAAACACCCAGTATGGAATTCATTGCTGCGTGTTTCTTATCTTATTTATCTGTAGTTTCTCCTTTTTACTCTACCCTCCAGCATCTATAGTAAAGTTTTATTGGCATTCAACATGAATTAGTACTGTACTACTTACAAGTCTCCAGATTTTAATACAATCAATTGACTTTTTCACTTTAGAAACCATCTTGGGAATGAAAATCCTCCCCGTGGGCAATAATTTAGTAGTTTAAACTAGAGGAACTAGAGATCCATGGTAGTGGTTTTCTTAGACTGTGTTTGTCCATGATGTGGGATTTTTTTTTTCTTTTGCTAAAACCAGGAAATCCCCAAGGAAACCAAAACAAGTTGGCCACCCTACCTGGGGCACTGGTAAGAATGCTGTTTCCGGGGTTTTCCAAGATACTGGGAGAACAACATGAATTCTTCTTGCTCTCATTCTTAGACGGTGAGGACAAAGAGAGACACAACAAGTATGGCGTAGGGAGTTATGGTCCCTGAGGAGATGACATGGCCACGCTTTCTTCATAAAAGAATATGGGGGCTTTGCTGCCATAAATGATGTTCTTATTCTTGATCTGATGTACAAGAACTACCTACTCTTCCAAGCATTCTTTCTCTTTGGTAATAAGTGATATGAATGCTGCGTTATCCTCTATCACTCACCCTGGAGTCATACTTAGGCAAAGAGTGTAGGTATGAATACTTGGGTCTCACACCTATTTCTTTCACTGGCTGGCTGCACCCATTCCCCAGCTGCTCTGACAGCCCACAGCTGCCCTCTTCTCTGCACAAATGCTCTTACTGCTCTTTGCCTAAGGAGAGCTGCCTCATCCAGGAAGCTACATACCCTCCATGCCCCCACCAGAGCCACTGGCCAATGACTGACTGACACAAGGTTATAGAAATCAGCCCTCTTACCTCAAGGTGGAACTAACCGATTCATGCCTCAGAATTCCCCATGGACCAGGTTGAAACAACTCTCTAGCTGAGACTACTTCCTTGCTTAGCTTTCTCCCCTTGCCCTATCCTGCTTCTCTCGCTTCCTTTTTTCTGAAAATACCCCGTCAATATGTCACTTGATAGGGTGGTCAGATCAACCTGATCTGCCCAAAACTTTCCCAGTTTTAGGACTTAAAGTCCCACAAGTCCCCCCTGTTTGCCCAGGACCAAGTTGCCCCCTTGGTCCTGGGCAAACAAGGATAATTGCTCATGCTACACTTGAGCAAGAATCTCTGTTTCATGCTCTGCCTCTAAGGAGTCTGATCTAAGGTGTCAGCTTGCATCATGTATAAGCTAGGGCTGTGGGTTTGTTGTAATGTATTAGGTAGTGGGACTGGTGGTCTGCTGTTAGGTACTGTGTCAGTGAGAATAAGGCACCCCTCTGAGCTGCAACAATCCCAGTGGCATCTGGCTTAGTAAACTGCAGTTGCCCTTTTGTGGAGAAAAAGGCACCCTTTCCTTGGGGGGAATGCAATCCCAAGTGCATGACTTGGCAAGAGAAGTATAGGCTGAGTTTCTGGGCTTGGTGCCTTTGTGTTAAATGGCCATACGCGGTAACCTTGGAGTAAAGCAGTTGCTGCCCTGACCCATGATGGTAGCCCTGACCCATGTTCTATTTTCTCTACATCTTCCCTCTCCATGCCATGTAAACAATATAAGTGGAAAATTCACATATGCAAGAATAATGAACTTTGCTTAGTCTCTGCTCTACATAAAAGTTAAAATGGAGATGTACGTGATTCATTAAATCAGGAGAAAACTAGTCTAGGAAAGTCAAGGTAACCACCTGCTCTCTATAGATGAGAGCAAGAATTCTACTCTGGATATTTTTCAGGGAAGCTCAAAACTTACCAACTCTTTGCTCCAACTTCTGTAAAGGAGTTGAGTTAGCACCACTTCCTTGACCATGATTACTCTGGATTGAATTACCAACGTTACTTGGACTTTTTAAAAACCACTGACAAGCTTTAACATATTTGCCATTAAATTGAAACACAGACCTACTAGCATTCTCAGACAATGTTTAGCTAGCAAGGAGAAATAAGAGATGTTTTAACACTACACTTTTCAGGTACCAAATAATCCTAACCTGGTGGGGTCTATAGATCATTCCTGGAGTAGAATCAGTTTGAGAGCCATCTCACTGCACCATGTTGTTTCAAGAAATCTTTCCTTTCTCCACAGGTTCCAGTAGAGGGGAGGGCTCTAAGTTATGGAGAAAAGTGATACCTTTTTTTTTTTTTCCTTTTTAGGGCTGCACCTGCGGCATACGGAAGTTCTCAGGCTAGGGGTTGAATTGGAGCTGCAGCTACCGGTCTACACCACAGCCACAGCAATGCCAGATCTGAGCCACATCTGCGACCTATATTGCAGTGCGCAGCAACACCAAATCCTTTAACCCACTCAGCAAGGCCAGGGATTGAACCTGCATCATCATGGATACTAGTCGAGTCCTTAACCCACTGAGCCACAGTGGGAACTCTGAGAAGAGTGATTCTTTCCCTCTTACACTTTTTGGTATGCTGCCTTCAGGACTAAAACAACAACAACAAAAACAAAAGACATCCTTTAAAGTAACAAAATGTTTAATGACCTGGGAATGAACCAGGCCATGGGAGAAGTGAACTTTGCTTTATTTCCTGTTGAGCTTTACAGAGTTAGTCTTTGCCAAATGTCTTTCAAAAGCTTTGGGTTAAAACCATATCCAGTAATACCGTAACTGGGTCATTACCCACACAGGGCCAGGCCAGTGTTGCAAAATGGACTGATGCAATCTCATGGACAGTTAAAATCGGAACTGCCCTGACGTCTCCCAAATTCATACCGGCTGACAGGAGTTATTTAACTTGTGGCAGTGGAGGGAAGAGAACTGACTGAAAGAATCGCTGTCCAGTGTGTCAGTAAAGAGTGGCAAGATCAGCCCTGCTGGAGAAATCTGTAGAAAGCACAGAGGGAGGGTGTTCTTGGCTCCTGAACTTGATAAACAGGGCACAGGAAGTCATAGAGCATGCAGATACTGCTTATGCAATATCCAGGTGAGTATGAGACCATTTCCCCTGCTCTCTGGATAATTTAATATTCCAAAATTTTTTCCAAGACAGTAAATTACAGGGAAAAACTAAAAGCAAAGCAGAGCTGCAGTCATTTTAGCTTCTTACAGTGCTTTCTTCCTCACTGTCTCCTTTCCTAGTAGAGAACCCAATCCCTTCCAGAGAGACTTCCCAGTTGATAAATGCTTTCCAGTGTGATTTTCCTTGAGATCATTCTCTTGATGAGAATTCACAAACTGAGGCTGTCATCTGCAATTCCAGTCTTCCAGGAGTAGAGAGTATTCACTCACCTCACCCAGTTGCTTGCTTTATGAGTGGTATGCCTCTTCCCAAAAGGCCAGTCATACTGCAGTTCACTTCAGACAACCAGACCTACCCAACCCTAGCCACCATCAACTGCAAAGGCAAACAGCTCCAATCCTCAGTCTGCTGTAGTTCCATTGATTTGATTTGATTGATTGATTGATTGATTGCTTGTGTTTTTAGGGCTGTGCCTCCAGCATATGGAAGTTCCCAGGCTAGGGGTAGAATCAGAGCTGTAGCTGCCCACCACAGCTCAGGGCAACGCCGTATCCTTAACTCACCGAGCAGGGCCAGTGACTGAACCCACATCCTCATGGATAATGGTTGCGTTCAATACCACTGAGCCACAACGGGAACTCCAAATTCCACTGATTTTAAATCTGCTCCTGGTGTCTTATTGAAGAGGGCCTAAAACCAGAGACATGGTTCTGCTGATTTTTATAGGCTACTATTTTTTTTTTTTTAAGTCCTTAACTTCTTCCAGAGAGAAAGGTCTACAGTTATAATGTTCCAGGGCCTCCAAGTCAAAATATCTGAGTACAAACCCAGACTCTGTTGCTTTGGGTAATTCTTCAATTGCCTTGCATTTCAGCTTCTTCAAATGTAAAATGGGGTAGTCAATATAAAAGTGCTTACCATTATGTCTGACTCACAACAAGTGCTTTAAGTACATCTTCCAGGATCTTAATCACCATCTTTGATTCACCAGTTTTTACTGATCCTTGCTAAAGAAGCTCAAGCATGTTCTTAGGGAAGGGCATCTCTGATGCCCCTCTGTGCTTGGTCTCCTCTCTGATATGCCTATATTGCATCATGTGTTTAAAACTTAAACACATATTTATGGAGGATCTTACTTATGCCAGACCCTGTACTAGGCACTAGGCATATAACAGAGAACAAATTGACCTTTTCTCTGTTCTCATAGAACATATGGTCAAACAGGGGAGGCCATAATTAAATACCTAATTACTCGGAAGAATGTAGGGAGAGTGACCACTACCTCTCTCTATCTCTGCCAGTGTGTAGCAAATATTCTATTAGGCACTTGTTACTGTATACTACATACAGTAGATGTGCTTCATGCTCTCAGCATGGCTGGTGGGAAATAAGACAGATCATCAGAAAATTAAAATACATTTCTGGGGGTTAAAATACATTTCTGGGAGTTCCCGTCATGGCTCAGTAGTTAACAAACCGGACTAGTATTCATGAGGACGCAGGTTCGATCCCTGGCTTCGCTCAGCGGGTTAAGGAGCTGGCGTTGCCATGAGCTGTGGTGTGGGTCACAGATGTGGCTGGGGTCTGGCATTATTGTGGCTGTGGCGTAGGCTGGCAGCTATAGCTCCAATTCGGCCCCTAGCCTGGGAACCTCTATATACCATAGGTGTGGCCCTAAAAAGATAAATAAATAAATAAATAAATTTATTTATTTCTGGGAGTAGATCAGAGGGGCTATTATCCTAGAACTGGTGGGTCTTAGTGCTTAGCACACTACCTCGTATACAGTGGGCACTCATCAGATGTCTGGGAAAAAAATGAGAGAAAAATTTCTGCTAAGATCAACTATATATTTCACCTCTCTGAATTTACACTTTCCTTGTGTAAGCCATTTAACCTCATCCCATATATTGAAATGTTATTTGACAGAAAAACACAGATTTTATCTATGTTATATTCAAGATTATAAATGTCTTTTTCATTAACAATCACAGCTAAAAATAAAATAAAGGAGCAATCAAAATTGTGTCAAAGTTCTAAATTTTATCAAATAGGAAAGAGAGTGCCAATTTCTAAAACATCAGGGAAGGAAAGGAAAAAATTTCAATTAAGTTATCACTTTTTATAACGTTTTTCAGAACTTTTATCTTTTATTCCCTCAAATGAATGGGATGCTCCCAAAAGGTCCTCTCTAATATAATACTGTACCTACACAGGAGGCATATAATGATTTTTGTTGCTTGCCAGTAACTATGGGCCCAGGAGGCTGCAAAATCCAGTGCCCAAAGACCCAGATTCTGAAATCAGATGGCCTGACCTTGATTCCTGACACCACTTCTAGTTAGATTCCTGATCCTAAAAGGATGAAATGAAATAATGCAAGTAAAGTATTAGTGCTCTGCCCAGCACGCCGTAAATGTATGCTAATATTGGATACCCTCATTATTATTAGTCACGTGAATCATCAAGAAAAAAAAAATGGGACTACTTTGACCACTAGGTGATTCCATCTATAGCAACAGAGTCAAATATTTTAGTTTAATTATGATTTCCTAGTGTGTTAGAATCCTTTAAGAAGTCAAAGATTGTACAATAATAAAATAATAGGCACTGTAAAAAGCAAGCCCAGATAATTCATGATATGAACAATCACTACTTTCCACCTGTCTTTTTATTTTCATTTCCAGTAAAGTGCTGTTTTCCTTCTATGCTAGTATCTGAATAAACACTTAAATTAAAATAAATGAAAGAGAAATTCTCAGGGCAGCAACCATGTCCGTGATTAATGCAATACTGTGTTCACACTTTAACATAGGTGAAGACATTTCTGAAAGCCAGGATTGATGGCAGCAAGGAACAGAAGATGCACTTCAACTGTACACATTTCCCGAATGATCAGCTTTGCATGACCTTCATATAAAACCCAAAGGTGTTTATTGGCCTTGCGCATGAGCGCATCTCGAGCAAGGCAGCTGCCTTTCCTCATGGTACAAGTGAAAGGTTTTAGATTAGGAAGCAGATGAGGTTAAATTACTTCATTATTTACTCATTGTGGGCAAAATCAATTTCTGGAATATAATCCTATTGACCTGACTGGCACCGACCAGGAGCATAAGTAATCACAACCCTAAAATAAATATCCGTTCATACCTTGAAAAGACACCGACACTAACCATTCTCCTTTATGCATTAAGGGTATCAAATAACCATGCAAACCAAATTCAAGGCTAATGGGCCTCCTTTTTGAATATGTCACTAAAATGGGATGGTGAAAATTCTGCTTATTCTGTCCTGACCTTGTGAAATTCACACATTATATGATCAAAGGCTGTGTATTTCCTATTTCCAGTTAATACTAAGAATATTATGTTGCCAGACAATAGTGAAATAAGCAAACATCACTGAAACAAAAAAGTAACCCAATTACACCAAGGAATAATGTGTTCACATCCAATCAGCAAGAAATTATAGTGTAGTATAATATGCATAAGAAACTTTAACCCTAACTCCCAAACAAGGATTCACAATGACCCAATCCCACTTTCTTTCTCACAGAAATTTGAAGATACTTTTCCTTCCAGGTTTGTCCTTTAGCAAGGATGTCCTAAGCTTCCATCATGCTGAATTTAGCCTTGCAAGGATTTTTAATTAACAGCAGTGATCCACACGCCATGATTTATATGCAAGAAAGATGCCCTATTTTATCTTCTTTCCCCAGGCTATGATATATGGATGCTTCTAATAAGCCAAAGATAAAACAGGTTTGGACCAAAAAGCACCTATTTTCTCAAAGATGCACATTAAGACCGCAGCTGTCAGCAAGGGAATAAAGTAGAGCCCAGGTGACAGAAAATATAGAGGAAGCAGAAAATGATCAAGGTTTAATTTACGTATTTATGATTAGATCCTAATTCTTTTACTAAAAACACTTATTTTTTAGTCCAAATAAAGCACTATATTTAAAAAACATAGTTTGGTGAGGGATTATCTGAAGCATTTCTAAAGTTATGTGATGCTGTTTTAAAGAATCTTAAATTTACTCCTTCAAGTTCATAATGTTCATGAGGATATACACTTTTTGCAATGATGCTGCTGTAGTTGAAAATATGTCAGTATCTCTTTTCTGGTATAATCCTGAGACAGTGGTATATTCTTTTGAATATACCTAGTGTTTAAAAATCATATTTTGAACTTGGATTGAGACTCTCTAGTCCTCTAGCTCTGCTGTAAATTAGCTGGCTGACCTTGTGCTGTCATTTAATCTCTCTGGGTCATGGTTTACTTATATACATAAAGGCATGATTGTGCTACATTACTGTCAAGGGCCTTCCCAACTATAAAATTGTACAGTTTTGTGACTAGGTATTTGGAAACAGATAGAAATCAGTGTTGAAACTGGAGAATATCATTTTATATATTTGGAAAGAGAAATTCTTACAAAGTAATTCATTCAACAAATATTTTTTGAGTGTCAAGCACTCTCTTTAGTGTTGGAGGCACATTAGTTACCAAAATAAAGAGATCTGTCTTTGTGGAACTTGAATTTTAAGTGGATGAGATAGAGACTAGACAATGCATGTAAGATATTAATCAATTATATAGTACTACAATATATTATAGGGTAAGTGCAATAAAAATATAAAAGTAAGAGGTATGGAGTATGGGAAATGCAGTGGTTGGGGGCTGGGAAGGGGAGGGCAGATGGCAGTGTTTTTTTTTTTTTTTTTAGGGCCAGACCCATGGCATATGGAGGTTCCTAAGCTAGGGGTCAAATTAGAGCTGTAGTTGCTGGCCTACGCCACAGCCACAGCAATGCCGGACCCAAGCCATGCCTGGGACCTACAGCACAGCTCACTGCAATGCCAGATCCTTAAGCCACTGAGCGAGGCCAGGGATTGAACCCACGTCCTTATGGATACTAGTTGGGTTCATTACTGCTGAGCCACGATGGGAACTCCACAGATGGCAGCATTAAATGTAGTGGGCAGAGTTCCCATATGGCTCAGCAGATTAAGGACCCAGCTTTGTCACTGCTGCACCTCGGGTCACTGCTGTGGCATGGGTTTGATCCTTGGCCTGGGAACTTCTGCATGCCACAGGCATGACCAAAAAAAAAAAAAAAAAAAAAAGGTGAATTTCAAAAAATTAAAAAAATAAATAGAACAGTCAGAGACCATCTCATTAAAAAGGTGAGGCTTATATAAACTTGAAGGAGATGAGGGAATTAACTAAATTACATCATGTGGAAAAATTGGTCAAACTGCACAGCTAGAGAAAAGGCCCTGAGGTAGGATTATATGTATTTTGCTTGATAAAAAGCAGAGACGCCAGTGTGGCCGGAGTTGACAGAGCCTATAGTAAGTGGTAGAAGAGGTGAGATGTGTAACAGGGCTGATTATGGGGGGCCCAATGGGCGGGCCATTATAGGAACTTCAGCACTTATTCCAAGTGAGATGATGGCAGTTGCAAGACTCTGAATGGAGGGATGCTATGATCTGACTTATATTTATAGAGGATCACCCTGGCTGCTATGCTGAGAATGTTTATAGGCGAACAGAGGTGGAAGCAGTGAGACCACAGCATTTTGCTGATGTGTTGTGTAAAATGAAGCTGATAACAAAGGATTGCAACCGTGTTTGGCAGGGAATATGTGGGAAGAAGTGAATAATTTCAAGTATTATCTAGGTTTATGAATTCTGAGTTTGTAACCAAATCAGTTGAAATACATCTTCACTTTCTATAGTCCCAAGATATTCTGCTTAGGCCAGTAATACAACTTTCAGAAGTAAAGATAATGATCACCGTTCAAAACTAGTATTAGGTATATAATCAAATCTTAAGCTTAAAATCATATTTCAAGGGGTAGGAGGTCACTTATTCAAAATTGAAAGATAATAGTTCATTGTATTCTCATGTCTTTGAACAACTAGAAAGCACCCTCCCCAGCTCTTTAAAGTGTTTCCTATTGTCTCACCTTATTCTTTTTATTACTATACACTGCCTTTCTCTAGTCTTATTCAATAAACATTATGCCCACTACCATTCATTTCAGTTCTGGGAGGAAATTAGTAAGACCTCTGCATTACCTATTAAAGCTATTGTTCTGGATTTAACTAACAATGTGATATTGGTGCCATACTGGTGATTGTGAGAGTATGACCTTGAACTCACAATTACTCAGTGACTATCACAAGTAACCTGTCTGAAAAATATTCAGTACATTTTTTTGTAAGTCTAAATTAACACCGTCCAAAAGAACTTTCTACAAAGATGGAATTATTCTTTATCTGAGCCACTCACCATCACAGGACCAGCTACAAATGGCTACTGAGAACTTGAAATGTGGCTAGTGTGACTGAGGAACTGAGTTTTTAATTGTATTTAATTTTAATTAATCTAAATTTTAATGTAAGCAGCATCATATGGCTAGTGGGGCTAGTGGCTACTATATGGAAGCTCAGGTCTAAATTATCATTTTTTTTTTGGCCACACCCACAGCATGTGCAAGTTCCTGGGCCAGGGATCAAATGTGAGCCACAGCAGTGACAATGCCTTAAACTCTAGGCCACCAGGGAACTCCTAAATTTTTATTCTATATTATGACAGACTAACAATGAGACATTCCTGTCCTGTATTGTCTTAGTATATCATAGAAACGCTTCTCTTGAATGTTCTTTGATATTATGCCACAGGCATTCATTAAGGAAATTTAAAAGAAGCAGCCCTATAAAATCCATTGCTATAGTCACAGAAAGGAAGTTGCTCAGAGCACTGATAATTGTGTATTACTCTGGTCTCAGTACTAGGAAAAGGTGTGGTTGTTCTAAAAAGTTTGTATGATGTAATTTATTGTGTTACATCTTTAGATTTGCTTCGGGGGAGCACAGAGCCAAACAGGTGGTCCACCTCTTGGAAGCACATACAATGTAGAGCCTCTTGTGCTATGTTCTGTGTGCTTATTTTACTTTTAACCTCTTTGTCTTATTTTTTTCTGTTCTTATACCATCTTTGCTGATTTTCTTGCTTATTTTAGATGCAAACTGGTAATGCTATATTCATTTCTGTATTCCACAAACGAGCAGGACAAAAATAAATTAAAACCTGTCTTCTTTTGGAGTTCCTGTTGTGGCGCAGTGGAAACAAATCCAACTAGGAACCATGAGGTTGCAGGTTTGATCCCTGGCCTCGCTCAGTGGGTTAAGGATCTGGCATTGCCGTGAGCTGTGGTGTAGGTCGCAGACATGGCTCCGATCTGGTGTCGCTGTGGTTGTGGCATAGGCCGGCAGCTATAGCTCTGAATGGATGCCCAGCCTGGGAACCTCCATATGCCATGGGTGCCACCATAAAAAACAACAACAACAACAAAAAAAATCTGTCTTCTTTTGTGGAAAATACTCTCGATCTCTTTGTTCAAAGTGTTGACTTCTCAAGACTTCATCCTTATTATTTTTGCTTCTCTAAACTGTTCCCAAATTCTACATATTTCATGTTAATTGTTGACCTCATATGGATTCTATGACACTCAAAAACACCCTAGAGATGAAAATGAGAATAAAAAGAGGATAATATTATATATAATTTGCTGGATTACAATTTATTCACTTCAATATTATGCTTGCTATGTTACTAAGAATTTTTGATAATATAAAATTTTTGTATACATTTATGCTTATGAAGACCTTGAGTTATACTAAGAAGTTATGTCCCTCAGGATTGAAATCATGGGTATTTGTTTTAGAAAAGGAACCATTTAGTAAAATGTACAAGAGTGCTTTAAAAAATGAATATTTACAACACCTTTGAGTCTATTATTTGGTGATAATTAATTAAAATTAACTATTTCTCACCTGTCCTGGGTTGAGTTTATTTTACACTTCTTTTTTTTAAAAAACACATTTCTACTTGGCTTTGTCTTCTGAGCCAAATGGGAAACAAGTGGATAAACTTTGTTATGTGGTTTCTGTCATCAGTGTTTCTGATGGTTTGAAAAAGTTTAAATCAGTTACTTTATTCCTGGGCTCTATGAAAACTCTGTTTCTCACATGGAAAAATAGCTATTACTGTTGTGCTAATTTATGAGTCTGAGTCAGTGCTGAGCAAAGGAAGAGAAGGTGCTTGCTGTTTTAGTGGAATTCTTGTTCTAGTCACAGTTTAGCAGTTTGGGCAATGTTTTGTCATTACCTGCCAGTGAATCAAGAGGTGGCCACATCTTGAGTACAAGGAAAAAGAAATCAAGCTTTTGTATATGAAAACCATAACACCTAATATCATACATGAGCTTTGCCATATTTGGATGGGTACACAACATTGCTATTAATGGGAAAGGTGATCCTTCTTTTTACCAGACCCACAAAACCACTTTTTATTCTAGTTACTTAGGGAAAGTAAAAAAGAGACATCTTAATCTTTGAAATTGCCTATGCATCCACAAGATGTTAATTACTACCCAAGAAAATAACTTGGAAGTCACTTTGTCTAACATCAAAAGGAAATGGGAACAAATGGCAATTAAGTGGTAATCTAAATTCCTCATACTAAAAAACTACTGTTTTTAAAAATGATACTGTTTTACAGTATCCTTTGATTTATTTTACATTTATTTGCAACAGATCCTTTTGTTATATGAATTCTATAATTTTGACTAAAAAATGTACAACAAATTATAGTCCTTTTCTTCACATTGCAAGGACAAGACACAACTGAATAGCTAACTCTTAAATAATTAAAGAGGAAAGTAGGTCAATGCCATGTATTATATGACTAGCTCTGAAGATAGCTATATCAGCTATTGTGATTTTAGAGATGCCTCTCAAAGATGTAAAGTTATTAAGCTATCTTCAGAGCTAGTCTTTTACTTCATTTAAATGTATGGAATTGACCTCAAAGATTATCCTCATATTGAATTAAATATTAACTTGGTTCTGCTTCATCATTTAATACACGACATTTATATTTCAAGATAGAAAATAACTTCTATTGATTTTAAAACTCTAATTACAATAGAGCTCCCTAACAATGTGTCCTTGAAACGTGGTAATTACCCAGACACTCTTATCAACCGTGAACTATATTACATTTGGACCCACTTAAAAATCATCCATTTGAAGTCATGCCCCTCTTATTCCACTCCTTATAAAAGAGAACTAGCATAAAAGAGTTAGTCTCCATATTCTCACCTCCCACTCTCAGACTTTTATTCCCTCTACTCTGAAAAGGTTCTTATGAAGGTCACCAGTAACCAACTACTTAATACCAAGCCCTATGATCAGTTTTCAGTCCCCACCTTCCTTGACCTCTCAGCAACATTTCACACAGTTGATGACACTCTCTTCCTTGAAATCTTTCCTTCACTTGGGTTTCCAGAATTTCCTCCTGCCTCATTGGCTTGCTCCTTTTCTGTATCACTTGCTAATACATCTTTCTATTCCTAAACTCTGAATAACAGAGTGACCTAGGGCACAGTCTTTCTCCCTCTTTTTTATCCACACTCTAGCCCTAGATGATCTCATCCAGTCCTGTTATTTTTAAATAATATTTACATGGTGATAACTCCAAAATTTATATCTCCTTCCCTGATCTTGATTCCAAACAATAGATTCATATATGGAACAACTTCTTGATATTTCTGCTTGGATTAAGAAGTATAACTTTTAATCCCCCTCCCAAAACCTACTGCTTCCTCATTGTTTCCTGCCTTACATAATAACACTGTTTACCCATTTTCTCAGTCTTAAAACTTAGGACCCAGCTTTAATTCTTCCATTTTCCTTCTACACTTCCTCCAGTCTATTATCAGCACTACTGAGTCTTTCTTCAAAAATATATTCTCAATCAGACTACTTCTCACTGATTCCACTGTACTGAGATAAGACCTTTACAGTGCTTAGCATAGAACTTGGAAAACATTTTTTCTCTTAGACTCCTATCTAATCCATCAGCAAATCCTATTAACCCTACTTTGGAATATATCCTGAATACCATTGTTTCTCATAACCATCACAATTGCCACTGTAGCCAAAGTCATCCTCATCTCCAGCCTGGAATATGGCCATAATTTCCTAACTGATCTCCGTCTGCTCTACTTCCACGCTTAATCCCCTACAGTGCAGAGCAACATTTGAAAAACATAAATCATATTAATTACTTCCCTATTTAGAACTCTTCATTGGTTTTCCAACACACTGACATTAAAATTCAAAGTCTCCACTATGATTTGCAAAGATCTGGGCAATGTCTACTTCTATGTTTATCCTACTACTGTCCTTTCACTCTCTCTACCTGAGTCACAGTGACTTTCTTGCTACTATGTGAGCACATAGATCTGACCTTGTTTCAAATGCCGTAGTTCATATGCCCTGTACTATAATGCATATTACTGCTGAAATTCACATGGTCACTTCCTCCTATCATTTAGGCCTAAACTGTTAACTCCCCAAAGAGATTCTCCCTGCCCACCCTATCTCAGAACTTTCACCAAAAAGGCTGACCTGATGGAATCAGACCAACTGCAGAGAAGCAGATGACCTGGTGAACAGCCATCTGATGGAAGACTGTATAACCTTACAGATAAAGCTCAAGCTTTGCATACAGATATCATAGGTTCATGCTTAACAAAGCACCAATAATCAAATAACTATGGGCCTCAGTTTCATCAACTGTAAATGAGAAACAAAACTAGGAGTAGATATTATTGTTGTGAAAGAGTAGATAAGGATGAGGAGACAAGATGGCCGAGTAGAAGGACTTGAACTCACCTCCTCTCAAAATACACCAAAATCACAACTAATTGCGGAACAATCATCAATAAAAAATAATGGGACCCAACAAAAAAGATATTCTACACCCAAAGACAAAGAAAAAGCCTCAATGAGACGATAGGAGGGGCACTTTTGTGATATAATCAAATCCCATAACCACCGGGTGGGTGACTCATAACCTGGAAAATAATTATACTGCAGAGGTTCTCCCACGGAAGTGAGAGTCCTGAGTCTCACATCAGGTTCCTCAGCCTGGGGGTCTGGCATCAAGTGAAGTTGCCTTCAGAGCATTTGGCTTTGAAGGCTGGTGAGGCTTGAGTACAGGAGCTCTTACAGGACTAGGAAAAAGAGATTTTCCACTCATGTAGAGTGAACACAAGGTTTCAGGTGCGCTGGGACCCAGGACAAAGCAGTGACTACATAGGAGCCTGGGCCAGACTTAGCTGCAGGTCTTAGAGGGTTTCCTGGGGAGGAAAGGGCCAGCTGTGGCTCACTGTGGAAGCAAGGACACAGACAGTAGAGGCCCTAAGGAATATTAATCAACATGAGCTCTCCTGGAGGTCACCATTTTGCCCCCATTCAATAGCCTGAAGCCACAAGTGCTAGGCATCTCAGGTCAAGCAACCTATAGGGTGGGAACACAGCCCCACCCATCATCAGACAGGCTGCCTAAGGTCGTCTTGAGCTTACATCTGCCTCCAAACACATCCCTTGTCATGGCCAAGACCACAGAGGGACAAAACACAGCACAGCTCTACCCATCAGTGGACAGGCACCAGTCCCTCCCACCAGGAAGCCTGCACAAGCCCCTGGACCAATCTCATCCACCAGGGAGCAGACATCAGGAGCAAAAGGAACTACAATCCTGCAGCCTATGGAACAGAGATAACAAACATAGAAAGTTAGACAAAATGAGACACAAGAGAAAAACATTCCAGATGAAGGAACAAAACAAAACCTTAGAAAAACAACTAAGTGAAGCAGAAGTAGGCAATCTCCCTGAAAATGAATTGAGACTAATGACAGCAAAGATAACCCAAGATCTTGGGAAAAAAATGGAGGCACAGAACAAGAAGATACAAAAATATATTTAACAAAGAGCTAGAAGACTTGAAGAACAAACATATACAAACAAAATGAAAAATACACCAGAAGGAATCAATAGTAGAAAAAAATGAGCTGGAAGATGGAATGGTGGAACTCACCACTGCAGAACAGAGTAAAGAAAAAATAGTAAAAAGAAATGAGGATAGCCTAAGAGACATCTGGAAAAATGTTAAATGTAACAAAACTTATTAGGGTCCCAGAAGAAGGAAGAAAGAAAGGGCCTGAGCAGATATTTGAAGAGGTAATAGCTGAAAACTTCCCTAAGATGGGAAAGGAATCACTTACTCAAGTCCAGGAAGCACAACAAGTCTCACAGAATAAACACAAGGAGGAACACCCCAAGACACGTATCAGTCAAATGCACCAAAATTAAAGAAAAAGATAAAATACTGAAGGCAGCCAAAGAAAAGCAACAAATAACATACAAGGGAACCCCAATAAAGTTATAAGCTAATTTTTCAGCAGAAACTCTGCAGACCAGAAGGAAGTGGCACTATACACTTAAAGCTATGAAAGGAAAAAACCTAGAACCAAGATTACTCTACCTAGAAAGGCTCTCATTCAGATTTGAGCAAGAAATCAAAAGCTTTACAGACAAGCAAAAACTAAGAGAATTCAGCACCACCAAACCAGATTTACAACAAATGCTAAAGGAATTTCTCTAGGCATAAAAAAAGGCCACAAATAGAAACAAGAAAATTACAAGTGAGAACGCTCACTGGTAGGCAAACATCCACACAAAAATATGATGTCAAATCCAGCAGTCATGAAAAGAGGACAGTATAAATGCAGGATATTGTAAATACATCTGCAATTTGGAGACCAGCAAATTAAAACAATCTTGTATATACATATACTGGTATGTCAAAACCTCATGGTAACCACAAACCAAAATCTATAATAGATACACACACAAAAAAGAAAAAGCAATCCAAACACAACACTAAAGACAGTCATCAAACTGCAAGAGAAGAGAACAAAAGGGGAAAGGAAGAAAAAAGACCTACAAAACAAATACAAAACAACATAATGGCAATAAGAACATACGTATCAATAATTACCCTAAATGTAAATAGATTAAACACTCTACCCAAAAAGACATACACTGGATGAATAGATACAAAAACAGGACTTGTACATATGCTGTCTACAAGAGACCTACTTCAGATCTAGGAACACATTCAGACAAAGTGAGGGGATGGAAAAGGTACCATGAAAATGGAAATCAAAGGAAAGCTGAAGTAGCAATATTCATATCAGACAAAATACACTTTAAAATAAAGACTGTTAGAAGAGAAAAAGAAAGACACTACACAATGATCAGGGATCGATCCAAGAAGAAGATATAACAATTGGAAATATATATGCACCCAACATAGGAGTACCTCAATATACAAGGCAAATGCTAATAGTCATAAAAGGAGAAATCAGCAGTAACACAGTTAAGAGTAGGGGACATTAACAACCCATTTACATCAATGGACAGATCATCCAGACAGAAAATCAAGGAAACACAGGTCTTAAGTGACATATTAGACCAGATGGACTTAATTGATATTTATACAACATTCTATCTGAAAGCAGCAGAAAACACATTATTTTCAAGTGCACATGGAACATTCTCCAGGACAGATTACATGTTGGGCCACAAATCAAGCCTTGGTAAACTTAAGAAAACTGAAATCATATCCATCATCTTCTCCACAGCACTATTAGATTAGAAATTAACTTTAAGAAAAAAACTGTAAAGAAGACAAACACATGGGGGCTAAATAACATGTTACCAAACAACCAATGGATCACTGAAGAAAACGAAGAGGAAATTAAAAAAAATACCTAGAGACAAATGACAATGAAAACACAATGATCTAAAACCTACAGCTCATAGCAAAGCAGTTATTAAGAGGGAGGAGGTTTATTGCAATACAATCTTACCTCAGGAAATAAAAATCTCAAACAACTTAACCTTACACCTAAAGCAACTAGAGAAAGAAGAACAAACAAAACCCAAAGTAAGTAGAAGGAAGGAAATCATAAAGATCAGGACAGAAATATATGAAGTATAGGTGAAGAAAACAATAGAAAAGATTAATGAAACTAAAATCTGGTTCTTGAAGAGATAAAAAAAATGATAAACATTTAACCAGACTCATCAAGGAAAAAAGGGAGAGGGCTCAAATCAATAAAATTAGAAATGAAAAAGGACAAGTTACAACTGACATACAGAAATACAAAGAATCTTAAGAGACTACTACAAGCAAATAAATGCCAATGAAATGGACAGCCTAGAAGAAATGGACAAATTCTTAGAAAGGTACAATCTCCCAAGACCGAACCAGAAAGAAACAGAAAATATGTGCAGACCAATCAAAACTGAAATTAAAACTTTGATTTAAAAGCATCCAACAAACAAAAGTCCAGGACAAGATGGCTTCACAGGCAAGTTCTATCAAACATTTAGAGAAGAGTCAATACCTATCGTACTGAAATTTGTGAAAAATTGCAGAGGAACAAACAATTCCAAGTTCATTCTATTAGGCTACCATCACCCTGATATTAAAATTGAAAAGATTCCACAAAAAAAGAGAAAATTACAGGCCAATATCATTGATGAACATAGATACAAAAATCCTCAGCAAAATACTAGCAAACCAAAATTAATAACACATTAAAAGGATCATATACTTGGAGTTCCCATCTGGCTCAGCAATAATGAACCAAAATAGTATCTATGAGGATACAAGTTCGATCCCTGGCCTCACTTATTGGGTTAAGGATCCAGTGTTGCCACAAGTTTTGGGGAAGGTCACAGACATGGCTTGGATCCCGCATTTCTAAGGCTGTGGCACAGGCCGGCAGCTATAGCTCCTATTTGACCCCCAGTCTGAGAACTTCCATATGCCACAAGTATGGCCTTAAAAAGACCAAAAAAAAAAAAAAAGGATCATATACCATGATCAAGTGAGATTTATCCCTGGTATGCAAGGATTTTTCAGTATCTACAAATAAATCAGTGTGATATACCACATGAACAAAATGAAGAATAAAAACCATATGGTCATCTCAATAGATGAAGAAAAAGCTTCAGACAAAATCTAACACCCATTTATGACAAAAAATCCCCAGAAAGTGTACATACGGAATAAATCTCAACATACTAAAAGCCATACATGACAAACCAGCAGATAATATACTTAATGCTAAAAAGCTGAAAGTATTTCCTCTAAGGTCAGGAATAAGACAAGGATATCCACCCTCACCACTTTTATTCAACAGTCTTGGAAGTCCTAGCCACAGCAATCAGAGAAGAAAATGAAATAAAAGGATCCAAATTAGAAAAGAAAAATTAAAACTGTCACTGATTAGGAGTTCCCATCGTGGCTTAGTGGTTAATGAATCTGATTAAGAACCATGAGGTTGCGGGTTCAATCCCTGGCCTTGCTCAGTGGGTTAAGGATCTGGCATTGCCGTGAGCTGTGGTGTAGGTTGCAGACGTGGCTCGGATTCCGCGTTGCTGTGGCTGTGGCAAAGGCCGGCAGCTACAGCTCCTGTTAGACCCCTAGCCTGGGAACCTCCATATGCTGCGGGTGTGGCCCTAGAAAAGGCAAAAAGACAAAAAAAAAAAAAAAAACAACTATCACTAATTGTAGATGACACAATACCAAACATAAAAAATCCTATAGATGCTACCACAAAACTACTAGAGCTCATCGATGAATTTGGTAAAGCTGTAGGATATAAAACTAATACACAAAAATCACTTGCATTTATATATACTAACAATGAAAGCTCAGAAAGAGAAATTAAAGAAACACTCTTATTTACCATCACATCCCAAAACAAAAAATCTAGGAATAAACTTATCTAAGCAAGGAAAAGACATGTACTCTGATAAGCATGAGATACTTACTAAAGAAATAGAAAATGACACAAAGAGATGGAAATCTGTGTTCATGGCTTGGAAGAATTAATATTATTAAAATGACCATAATACCAAGGCAATCTACAGATTCAATGCAATCCCTATCAAATTACCAGTGGTATTTTTCACAAAACTAGAACAATTTTTTTTAATTTGTATGGAAATACAAAAGACCCTGAATAGCCAAAGCAATCCTGAGAAGGAAATATCTAGTCATTTATGATGGAGCATGATGGAGGATAATGTGAGAAAAAGAATGTATATATGTATGTGTGACCAGGTCACTTTGCTGTATAGTAGAAAATTGACAGAACATTGTAACTCAGCTATAGTGGAAAAAATAAAATTCATTAAAAAAAACAGAGCTGGAGGAATCAGCTCTGACTTAAGACTATAATACAAAGCTACAAGCATCAAAGCTGTATGATACAGGGCATCATAGAAAGCCCATCAATTGGCACCTATGGCCAATTAATCTATGACAAAAGAGCCAAGGATATACAACAGAGCAAAGACAGTCTCTTCAATTAGTGGTGCTGGGAAAACTAGACAGCTACATGTAAAAGAATGAAATTAGAACACTCTCTAAGAGTTCCTGTTGTGGCTCAGTGGGTTAAGAACCTGACTAGTATTCATGAGGATATGGATTTGATCTCTGGTCTTGCCCAGTGGGTTAAGGTTCTGGCATTGCCGTAAGCTGCAGCATAGTTCACAGATGTGGCTCAGATCCCATGTTGCTGTGGCTGTAGTAGAGGTCAGTGGCTGCAGCTCCAAATCGACCCCTAGTCTGGGATCTTCCATATGCTGCAGGTATGGCCTTAAAAAGGGGGAAAAAACAACACTCTCTAATACCATACACAAAAATAAACTCAAAATGGATTGAAAAACTAAATGTAAGACTGGATACTATAAAACTCCTAGAGGAAAACATAGGCAGAACACTCTTTGACATAAAATGCAGTAATATCTTTTTAAATCCACCTCCTAGAATAATGAAAATAAAAATAAATGAATGGAACCTAATTAAACTTAAAAGGTTTTGCACAGTAAAGGAAACCTTCAACAAAGTGAAAAGACAACCCACAGAATGGGAGAAAATCTTTGCAAATGAAGTGACCAAGAAGGGATTAATCTCTGAAATATACAAACTCCATATCAAAACAAACAACCCAATCAAAAAATTGTCAGGATATCTAAACAGACATTCCTCCAAAGAAGACATACAGATGGCCAAAAGCACATGAAAAGATGCTCAACATCATTAATCATTAGAGAAACGCAAATCAGAATGACAACGGCCATCATTCAATAGTCTACCAACAATACAAGGTAGAGAGCATGTAGAGAAAAGGGATACTTTCCTACACTGCTGGTAGGAATACAAGCTGGTACAACCCTTATGGAGAACAGTATGGAGGTTCCTTAAAAAACTAAAAAGATAACTACCACATAACCCAACAATCCCACTTCTGGGCATATATACAGAGAAAACCATAATTCAACAAGATACATGAATCTCAATGTTCATTGCAGCACTATCTACAATGCTCAAGATATGGAAGCAACCTAAATGTCCACTGACAGAGGAGCAAAGAACATGTGGTACATATATACAATGGAATATTGCTGAGCAAAAAAAAGAATAAAATCATGCCATTTGCAGCAACATGAATGGACCTAGAGGTTTTCATACAAGAGAAGTAAGTCAGACAGAAAAAGACAAATATCATGTATCACTTATACGTGAAACTAAAAAAAATGATACAAATGAACGTATTTAAAAAACAGAAATTGACTCACAGACTAGAAAAGAAACAGTAACCAAATTGGAAAGGTGATGAGGGATAAATCAAAAGTTTGGGATTAGCAGATATAAACTACTATATATGAAATAGATAAAAAACAAGGTCCTCCTATATAGCACAGGGAACTATATTCAATATCTCATAATAAACTACAATGGAACATAAAAAAGGAGCAGGTACTAAGGGAGTGAAAGTCATCCTTACAGCCCACTACAGCAAAATAGCTGGAAAAGGATACAAATGGGGAGGTCACTGCTATAAAGATTAACTTTTTCTGACTTACTAGGAACTGTGTTAGATTTACCATAAAGATAAGGAAACCTGAGTTTTAGAATCCCTCATATTATAGGTTCCTTTCAAGCCCTACTCTAATTTTCTGTGCACGTAATTTTGTACATAGTTTTGTATTCTTTGTTCTAAGGCACCCTACTCCTCTGCCATAGTTTAAAAGTTTTAGATGCAACAAACCCTAGATCTCCTCTGATCCTGTCACAGTTTCCTTTTGAATAATATCTAGGGAAGTCTTCTACCTTCACACTCTTTCTTTCTCTATGAATTTACCTGATTCTTGGCGCTAAATACAAATATTTGTCCTCGTCTTCATAGGGCAAAATGTTAGTGCTTTCTTTGTTGAGAGAGGCTTTCTTCTCAGGTAAGTAGTGAGGTTCTCACTGGTGGCGATGCTGACCTGAGGAAGTGAGGATGGGACCACCTGCCTCCACTAGTCATCTCATATAAGCAACAGCACACCTCTTCTCTCAACCATGACCTACGAGAGAAGGAGAGAGATAAGAAAGGGATGAGGCATATAACGTTTTCCTTATATGAGAAACACCGTTTCCTAAGGATTCTAGAAAGATGATGGGAAAATTATAGAAAGACAGAGGTCAGGTTAAAAAAAAATTCATCAGGCCTCTTCCTAATTAGGGAATGTAAGAATCTGATAGTGAAAACATGGAAGCAACATAAATGCCCATCAGCAGAGGACTGGGTAAAGAAGATGTGCTACATATACACAATGGAATATTACTTGGCCATTAAAAGAACAAAATAATACAATTTGCTAAAACATGGATGGACCTAGAGATTATCTACTAAGTGAAGTAATTTAGACAGAGAAAGATAATTTTCATATTAGATCACTTACATGTAGTACCTAATAAAATTAGGCAAAATAACAGATTCAAAAAATGGAACCAGATTCAAAGAGTTTGTAACCAAAGTTATTGTTACTAAAGGAACAACATTGGGTTAGGGATGGACACAGTGGTTGGGTTTGGCATGTGCTCACTACTATACAGGGAATTGATTGGTGACAAAGACCTACTATATAGCTTGGAGAAATCTATTCAATACTCTGCAATGGCCTATGTGAAGAACAAATCTGAAAAATAATGAATACATATGTATACTTATCGCTGATTCATTTTGCTGTACTCCTGAAACTAATACAACATTGTAAAGCACCTATCATCCAATAAAATTATTTAAAAAAAAAGAATCTGTTTCCTTCGGACCAAGGGAAAGTGTACAAGTCAATCATTTTGCTTTTTCCTCTTGCCTGAGTGCTTCTGCCTCTCAAATCTTCCCTGAAAAAGCCTCAAGTAGGGCACAATTCCATTTCCAGTATGGCTGGGGGTCAACACAGAAGCGGCATCGGATAATATAAGGCAGGAGGTATTGAGAGACACTTGCCTGGGTCCTGGATGGTGTTAGTCAAGAAAGTAGATGTTTACAACATACTGTGGCAGTGCCAGAACGACCGAGTGCTTTATTTCTAGTGAAAGAGGCATGCGTGTGTTCTTTAAGAGTGAGTGTGTGTGTGTGTGTGTGTGTGTGTGTGTGTGTGTGTGTGTGTGTGTTAAGCATTAGTCAAGGCACATATTCCCTGTTGCCTGGGTCTAAGGGTGGTAACTACTCTCAAGTCATCTGGCAAAATGAAGTAGTTGGCTTATTATGAAGCTGTGCCCAACTATGGACCATGTGTCTTTATATTTGCCTTCACTTTCTGCCTCACTACCCCTTCTCTCATTCTTGATGCCTGAAAATGCAGGCCTCTATAGTGTATTAGCAATAAACGTTTGCTTAGGTTTTATTTTTGGTGGAACCCAGGCTAAATTAAGTTACTCTTCAAAGATCCCTAGAAATAGTCTCACGAGCACATTAATAGATTATTTTTCAGCTACCTGGAAAGAACTTATTTAGACTCAGTGACTAGAATGAATTTAAATACCTGCTCACACTTCTCATTTTTTGAAAATTGAGCCAACTCTCATATTCTTGTTTCTCTGCCCTCACAGTTACTATCAATGCTTTTTATTTAACAGTTACTGAAGGCTTACTCTATGTTAGCCTCCATATGTTAAACACCTTGTTTGCATAATCTCATTCAATCCAGATTATAACCTTACCAGATAGATACCATTATCTTTGTTTTACAGATGATATTTAGACTTGGTTAGGTCAAAGCACTTGCCCAAGGTCACTTGTTTGAGGACATACAGCTAGCAAACAATAGAAGTATGACTTAAATCTCATTTCTGTATCCAGAGTTTTCACTTTTTTTTTTTGTCTTTTTGCCTTATCTAGGGCCGCACCCATGGCATATGGAGGTTCCCAGGCTAGGGGTCTAACAGGAGCTGTAGTTGCTGGCCTTCGCCACAGCCACAGCAATGCGGGATCCGAGCTGCTTCTGCAACCTACACTATAGCTCCTGGCAACGCCGGATCCTTAACCCACTAAGCAAGGCCAGGGATCGAACCCGTAACCTCATGGTTCCTAGTCGGACTCATTAACCACTGAGCCATGACAGGAACTCCGAGAGTTTGCACTCTTAATTACTGTGCCAAACTACTTCTCTGGGATAGAAACTTCTCTCACTTTCTTTAGCACTTGAAGCATAGTGATCTTCCGTACTTCTGCTGCCACTCTTTCATCAACCACTCGTATCATAGATACTTGCCCTACCTTGCCTCCTCACAGCTTTAGTTGACTCTGGAATAGTCACAAATTGAGGCTTATCATCACTCAGAACTATTCTCACCCAAGATGGGAAATTTCAAATTTTCCTTTCTGACAACATCCCACTATCCTGCTGCTTATCCCACACGTTTCTATCAGATGTATGTTTTCCCTATCATTGTAACCCAACCCATCTTATTTCAAAACAACTCTTTTGGTTCTATTTAATTCATCTTCCATTGGGCCCACCTTGCAAATTATCAACCAGTGGATGTACCCAGGACCATATTTCTCTCCTCTTGATGCTAAGCTGCTAAAAGCTATTTACATTGAAAAGCATAAATGTCTTAGCTAGGCCCTAAGTGCTTTTGAGTCATTTGTTTTCAAAATAATTTTCGGTTGTTTTTACCATGATTAGGTAGTGTGTCAGATGCTGGCAATTCAGAGATGAAAGAAGGAGTTCTGTCTTCAAGTAGCTCATAAAGAAACAGTAAATTGTATTTGGTCATTGCCTTAGTCTTCTTTTAATAGCTGTGACTTAGTGTGGTTCGGAAAAACATGATTGGAGAGAGTGATTTGGTCACTATATTTGGTTCAAAAAGTACCCCCATTTAAACTGCACCTAAACAGAGACTCTATAGCCTTTCACCAAGGGTCATGCCAGCATCATTCTCTTAACACCTCCTTAATTACTATCTTGAAACATAACTTGCTTTCCATTATACATGCTCTTCCTCCACCAAACCAGATACGAGGAATCCTCTCAGTAGGTGCCGCCTCACCATTAACTGTTCCAGGTCAGAATCTGGAGGAATAACAAGATCTCCCAAGCATGCTGGAAAAGAGAAATGTGTAAAAACAAAAGAGATGTTCAGAGAGTAAATATATGACACAGGAGACTACAGAAACCTGAAACTCAAAGTTATTTTATAAAGAGGGAATGTCAACTGTGCTCTTCATTTAGGAGAACACGGGAGATCTTTTCTAAGCATGTTCAGTAGAGTGGGAGAGGCAGCAGTCAGGGGGCAACTGGACAAATGGGATGAGTGGAAACTAATGGGACGAATTTGAGCTGTTTGCAGTGCATGCAGAAGGAAGTTGAAAATACGCGCTTGGAATTGGGCTAAGATATTTATGTGGGATATAAAGATCTTGGAATCAAGAATATGTAAGAATTGGCTCTTGGAAAACATATAAAGTTTAGAAGAGTATGAAGATTTGAATTGTAGTGAAAAATAATGTTAAAGGCAAGAGCTAGAGGGCGTTAAGCCTGCAAAGGAGGATGATACAGAGTGTCTAAAGAGGCCATCATGAAAATGATGTCACTCCATGCACTGGAGAAGAGATTTCAAAGGGAAAGTAAGTAAAAGCGGTCAATTTTGTAGGGAGGACATCACATAACAAAACATTTATTTAGTTTTAGCAGTTGAGAGGTCATGGGGAAGCTCTGCAAAGCATTTTCAGTAAAGGAGAGCTGTCATAAGTCAGAACATTGTGTGTTGAGGAAGTAAATTCATTGAGTGTAGATGACTCCTATAAATATTTTTTTTTTTCAGTGAACAAGAGAAAGGGTAACTTGCCTAGAGGAAAATTTAGGGCCAAAAGAGAGATTCATGTTTGATTGTTTTTCATTTGTTTATTGCTTTTAAGAAGGAAGATACAAATAGCCTTTTAGGGATCTAAGTAACTGGAAGGAGAAGGGAACTAATAAAGTAAACTAAGAAAGAAGGAAAATGCGAAATCCATAGCATGAGGGCTTTTGACTAGATTGGCAAAAGAGGGAAGCACCTCATAAAGCGAAACTAGAGCAAAAACGTAAGGTTGATACAGATACAAGATAAGAGGATACATTTGTTGAGGAAGAAAGACAATGAAGTCCTGGGAGGCCATGCCTTTTGGGTTCAATATCATGGCAGTGGGGGAGCAGTCTTGAAGAGATGGTCTACCTTCTGCCTTGTCAACTCGCCTCAATTTCTTTCTTAAATTTTTTTTTTGTCTTTTTAGGGCCACGCCCGCAGCATATGAAGGATCCCAGGCTAGGGGTCCAATTGGAGCTGTAGCCACTGGCCTACACCACAGCCACAACAACGCGGGATCTGAGCCATGTCTGCGACCTACACTACAGCTCACAGCAATGCCGGATCCTTAACCCCTGAGTGAGACCAGGGATCAAACTTGCATCCTCACGGATGCTAGTCAGATTCATTTCCGCTAAGCCACGACGGGAGCTCCCCTCTTTCTTTTTCTTTTTAAATTCTTTTGTTTGTTTGTTTGTTTTCTGCACCAGGCATGTGGTGCAGGCATGTAGAAGTTCCTGGGCCAGGGACTGTTCAATTTCTTGACAGCAAGTGTTCTATACATTTTAATTTTACATTTCCAAACACTGAAACTAAAGCTTCACTTAGTCCTCCAGAAAAGTGAAACATAATGGAGTCTTATTACATGACAGAAGAAAAAAAAAAAAACACCATTTGAAAAATCAAGAGAAACAAACCTTACTTTAGTTGTGAACTTCAGAGGAATCTTGGCTTTATGAGGCTTAAAGACTGGCTTTGGCTAAGGATACGACATTCAAGCTGGCAGCCTATTGGCATCAGAAAAGTCTGCCATCAAAGCTTTAACCTGAGGGCTAAAGTTCAGATACTGCTCCAGACTGGAGAAGCTTGGCAAAAATAGAGGATTTGGGTGCTGGGAATGATAGCGAGGCAGCAGGATGCAGTTACCACAGTGGTTGAAAAAGAAAGGTAATTCTTTCCTAAAAAGAGCAAAAACCCAATGACCAGGACAAAGGCAGAATTATAACTGGTGACTTGAGGTTAAATGCTAACATAGAACTTACTAAAGACTTGATGATGATAACCTAGTGGTTCTCAATCATGGAATCACCTAGGGAGCTTCAAAAGCCATTTAAACCTAGATATCACTCCTGGAGAGTTTAATCTAACTGGCCTGGGAAGAGGCCTGGACATCAAGATTTTTTACTAGCTTCCTTAGTTAATTCTAATGGGGCGTCCAATTGAGAACCGAGACTCAAACCAGAATCTGTCCCAGAGGTGTCCCTTCTCTGGAGGGAATCAGAGATGTTTCAATGTTCCTAGAATTGTGAATTGCTTCGATAAAAATTAATTTCATCATTTCTCTGCATCCCTCCCTACCCCCAGTGCATGTTCTCTGGTTTTCTATGAATCACCAAATGATTTAGGTTCAAAAAAAGTTATCTACTTCTAACACAAATTTTCCAACTTGATATTCCTTCTCAGCCCTTTCTCTATCCTATGACTTCACAAATGCTCATTTGACACTTTTTTGAAAACTTATCTAGAGTATTTCTTTTCTCCTTTCCCAGGATGACCCATTCTACCTACACCACAAGTAATTCAAAACCTGATTAACTATTACTGCATGAATTATATCAATAGTTCCATATCTTATCACTCTGCCCCCCCCCAGTGTTTATCCTCCAAACAATTCAATATATATCTTCCTGATATACATGTCTTCATATTTTCCAGCTAGCTTAAGAGTTCCATCATCTGTTGAAAAAGCCTCACTTTGGCATTCAAAGTCTTTTCAGTAGACTCTGTTGATGCCCCTTCTGATATACTTTCAGCTGTCCTGGGTTCACCTGGAGCTGCAGAAGGAGACCGTCCCCAACATGTTGTTCAGTTTTTGGAGTTCCTGTTGTAATTCAGCAGGTTAAGAACCTGGCATAGTGTCTGTAAGAATGCTGATTTGATCCCAGGCCTCACTCAGTGAGTTAAGGATCTGGCATTGCTGTAAGCTGTAATGTAGATTACAGATGCTCTTCAGTCTTGCCGTGCCTGTGATGTAGGCCTCAGCTGCAGCTCCGATTCAACCTCTGGCCTAGGAACTTCCATATGCTATAGGTACAGCCATAACAAGAAAAAAAAAAATTGGTTTCCATCTCAAGCTCCTGTATTTCTCCTTCTCTATCTGAAGGCTTTCTCCAGCAACCTGGGAGTTTCACTGCTGCCTTCAGTAGCAACCCACAAGTGTGGCAGTATAGTAACCCTTATTTCTCAGGCCTCGCCCAATGCAGAACAAGATTTCAAAGATAAATGCCCCAGCTTCCCCCACTCCCTCCAGTGGGTTAATCCTGTACTGTGCTCCACTTGGTTTACTAGGGAAATCCTTAAAGGGATTGGGCCCCAAATGCCCACAGAGGTAAGTTGCCCATCAATGAACCCTGTTTCAGTGCTTTTCTCCCTTCACTATCTCGCTTCCTTATTTACTCTTCTTGAGAGTAATTCCCAAATAAACCACTTGCATGCACCTAAGTTCTTGCCCCAGGGTTAAGTTTAAGGGGTATCCAAGCTAAAATTGCCTTTGACTAACCTGACCCAAATTACCCTTAAAAACACTCCACATCAAACTGGAAAACTTGAAATTCCCAGAGGATCTTCTCATCCTCATCCAATATCAATAGCATCTCCTTTCTTAGAAAATCATTTCTGTCCAATAAAAGAATATCACCTTCCTTAAAACTCAACTCACATTCAGCATCTATGAAATTAGAGTCCAGTGTCCCCAAGATCACAGAGCTCTCTGGACTGTCTTAACTCTCATAGTTGTTTGTTTATATTACTCTTTTATTGGACATAGACATAAATCATAAAAGGAATCATAATATAAATGTGCTGTTCAAAGTATGGATACAGGTTCAATTCAAAATGAAGCTTTTTTCCCCCATTTTTCCAAACAAGCAAATTTGAAGAAAAATTGATTATTTAAAAAAATTGAAACAAAATCAATACAAACTATTATCTAATGTTCTGCAGATCACAGACACAGCTTCTTAAGAGAGAAAAAAATAACAAAGGTTACCATTATTACCAATAGACTTCATTGTGTTTGGGGAAAATTTTACGTTTCTAAAACAAATTAAAAACTAAGTTATAGGTTAAATATAGTTATTACAATTATAATGGTTAATATACTAACCAATAAGGATGAATACCATTATTATAACTCTACATTTTGGTAGATACTGCTATATTTGACACGTTTTCAACAGATTGGTGGAAAAATAAAACACGAATAAGACATGATTTGAAGGCATTCAGTAAAGGATAGGACATCACTTTACTAAATCTATGTGGAAACTCACTTTTCATTTGAAAAAAAGAATACAGTTTTGCCTCAGAAGATTGATTATCCTTTAGCCTTTGGGAGAGCATTAAAATGACATACACACTTCCAGGTACAGTTAAGATCAACAGTTCTTTCTTTCTCGTCTCATAATATACTCAATCTTTTATGTAGTGCTCTCAAAGTTCTTTTTCAAATAGGATTCAGTCCAGCAAATATTTGTTGAGAGTCATATATACAAGGCCTTGTGTTAAGCTGGGAGGGGGTACAAATGTGAGTATAACAAGATCCTGGTCCTCAAGGAGTTTGCAGGTATCCTGGGCCAATTTATTTATGACTGAGCTTTGTATGAAACTAGCTCTGTTACTAGTGTGAAAGATTAAAAAAAAAAAAAAAAAAAACAGCATAACTGCTAGAGGCAAAACTTGATTAACCCTCCTGTTTTATGTCCCCTAAGAGTCAATGATCAAGAGAGAGAGAAGGAGATCCTAGAAGCTTTTACTTCCAAGTCAGTTTTAAAAAGAGAATTCAAATTTAACCAAAAGAATAGAAATTTGTTCATCATTATGCTTTTGTAATGAAAAGTGCCTTTAAAGACTTAATGTCATTTGCAACTAAATAAGCTCGTAATTATATATGACATTTAACAGATGGCTAGAATATATATATTTAAAAGTGAAAATCTGTCTGAGACTGAAAAAAGCCCTCTTGTATTAAAATAGAAAAAAAGCAGCTCTGTTAATTATGCTGGGAGGATAGAAACAGACAATAGTTGCAAAATTAACAGGAAACACTGGTTCTCTCAAGGCTATGTGACAACTCTCCCCACCGGATGGCCTGATTTGAATTTTTACTGCTTTCTTACCAGTAACTCCCAGCTACACTTCGCTATTTCTATCACTGGGGACACCTAACTGTTAAACTGGCCTTGAGTCATGACAACACCCAACCCACCTGCTTCCACTGATCCCACCTCAGAAACACTAACCAGTTTAGGACTGATCCCCACTTCGCTGAGACCCTCCCTCCACTGAATCCTTTAACAGGAATCCAAACCTTACAAAAGACACCTCCATCTTTCCTTTTGTTGAGAGCACCCTTCTCACTTCATTGAGGCGATAAATAGGATTATATCAGACTCTAGGTTTGTCTCTGGTAAACTTTGGTGCATTAGGCTTTAACAGCACTCATCTACACATAGAATAACAAGTATTTAAGTAGAAATACCAATAACAAACCTCAATATACTCTTCATAGTTGACCTGGGAGGTAAACGGCTTAAATTATTTAAAAAACTTTGTGTGATTCATCCTTTGGAAATGACTTCAGGGATGAGGGTTCTCATTCCCTTCCTCACTCACTTCCTTCCTCTCTTCCCCTCTTCCTTCCTCTCTCCCAGTAGTCTTTGATGGTAAATACATTGATTACGGATCTGAATTTGGAAGTTACCAAATATTATTTGGATACCTACTTGCTTTACACCCCTTTCCATCCTTGTAAGATCTTGTTTAAAACTCACTCTGAATTTGTTAGAAAAAACACTTGACTTGCATTTTTTAATACAATGACTCCATTAGACCTTCAAATGTACTCATTACTGACATTTTTGCATAAGCAGGTGATAGAAAGGTACAGAGTTTCTCTCTATGGTAAAATGTGATAGTGTATCCTTGTGCATAGACGGTGTGTACTGTTGCCCATCTATTTTCCTATCTACCTAGATTTCTCAATTATGTACCAAAATAGAAACTTCTAACCATTACATAATTACTTTTATTCAATATATTATCTTTTCTTAAAAAAGTAATTTGAGTTGATTACCATTAGTTTAAACCGTTTGAATTGTCCAGTCACCCATGAGTGAGATAAAAGGCTCTGTTGTACTTTAAAAGGCTCTGTTAATCTGCTTACTTGTGCTTTTAGAAATCGCCTATTTTCCCTTCAAATCATCCTTCCTCACATTCTTGAGAAACTTAGAGAATCCTTTGATTTAGAATTACTTTTCACTAGTTTACCTGGGCACTGTTTTGGATTTGTCTCTGCACATTACTCAGTTTTTTCTGAGTTTACCTTTGTCTGAGAAACAACCTTAAGTTACCCTGCTCCCCATGCCCTAAAGCCATGAACTCTCTCTCAATATTCTTAAATCTTTGGATTTAAATTTGCATTAATGTGAATTAGATTATTATAAATCAAGATGTTAATTGCAATCCCCAAAGCAACCATAAAGAAAACAATTTTAAAATGTATCATAAAAGAAACAAGAAGGAAATCAAAATAGTACAGTAAAAATACTATTAAACACAAGAGAGTAAGTGATGAAGTGAGGAAAAAAATATGACATATAGAAAACAAATAGCAGAAATATAGAGATAAATCCTTCTTAATCAGTGATTCCATAAAATATAATTGGATTAATCCAATAGGATTAGAGGGTCAATTAACTGAAAAAAATACAGCAATTATAAAAAATATATGCATCTAACAGTAGTGCTACAAAACATGAAGCAAAAGCTGATAGAACTGAAGGAAATATAGAGTGTAACCACAGTAGGGGGAGAATTCAATACTTCACTCATAGCAATGACTCAAACAACTAGATTGATGATCAATAAGGAAATATAAGACTCGAATAACGCTATAAATCAATCAGACCTAACAGACATATACAGAGCATAACTTTCAACAATAGCGTGTTACACATTTTTTTAAAGTACGCATGGAACATTCTCCACAATATACTACACATCAGGCCAAAGAAGAAATCAACTTACAGGATGGGAGAAAATAGTGTCAAATGATGCAGCTGACAAGGGCTTCATCTCTAAAGTATACAAACAACTTATACAACTCAACAGCAAAAAAGCCAACAACCCAATGGAAAAAAATGGGCAAAAGACCTGAACAGACATTTTTCCAAAGAAGATTTACAGATAGCCAACAAGCACATGAAAAAATGCTCAACATCACTGATGATTAGAGAAATGCAAATCAAAACTACCACGAGATACTACCTCACACTAGTCAGAATGGCCATCATTAATAAGTCCACAAACAACAAATGCTGGAGGGCATGTGGAGAAAAGGGAACCCTCCTGCACTGTTGGTGGGAATGTAAGCTGGTATAACCACTATGGAAAACAGTATGAAGGTACCTTAGAAAACTATACATAGAACTACCATATGACCCAGCAATCCCACTCTTGGGCATATACCTGGACAAAACTTTCCTTCAAAAAGACACTTTCACACACATGTTCACTGCAGCACTATTCATGATAACCAAGACATGGAAACAACCCAAATGTCGACTGACAGATGATTGGATTAGGAAGATGTGGTATATATACATAATGGAATACTACTCAGCCATAAAAAAAGAATAAAATAATGTCATTTGCAGCAACATGGATGGAATTAGAGACCCTCATACTGAGTGAAGGAAGTCAGAAGGAGAAAGACAAATACCATGTGATATCACTTATATCTGGAATCTAACATACTGCACAAATGATCCTTTCTACAGAAAAGAAAATCATGGACTTGGAGAACAGACTTGTGGTTACCAAGAGGGTGGGGGAAGGAGTGGGATGGTATGGGAGTCTGGGGTTAAGAGTTGTAGACTATTGCCTTTGGGATGGAAAAGCAAGGAGATACTGCCTTATAGCACCAGGAACTATGTCTAATCACTTGTGACAAATCTATATACATATGCATAACTGGGTCACCATGCTGTACAGTTGAAAAATTGACAGAAAACTGTAAACAAGCTATAATGGAAAAATCTTAAAAAATTAAAAAAAGATGAATTCATACAAGCATGTATTCTGATCACAATGACATGAAATTAGACATTAATAACAGAAGTAAATCTGGAAGATTCATGCATATGTGGAAATTAAATAACTTCCTAAAAAGAAAGTGGGTAAGGGGGATCACCAGAGCAAGTAATATATATTTGAGATGGATAACAATGAAAATACAACATACCAAAACTTAAGAGATGCAGCAAAAACAATACTAAAAGGGATCTTTCAACATAAATTCTTACAATGAAAAAGAAATATCTCAAATCAATGACCTAAGTTTATAACTTAAGGAATCAGAAAAAGAGCAAACTAATGTATCTTTTTGAATCATGGTTTTCTCTGGATAGATGCCCAGGAGTGGGATTGATGGATCAAACGGTAACTCTATTTTGAGTTTTCTAAGGAATCTCCATACTGTTTTTCACAGTGATTGCACCAATTTGCATTCCCACCAACAGGGTAATAAGGTTCCCTTTTTTCCACAACCTCTCCAGTATTTATTGTTTGTGGACTTTTTGATGATGGCCATTCTGGCTGGTGTAAGGTGGTACCTCAGAATGGTTTTGATTTTCATTTCTCTAATAATTAGTAATGTTAAACATCTTTTCATGTGTTTTTTGGCCATCTGTATGTCTTCTTTGGAGAATTGTCTGTTTAGATCTTCTGCCCATTTTTGGATGGGGTTGTTTGTTTTTTCAGTGTTGAGCTGCAGAAGGTGTTTATAAATTTTGGAGATTAATCCCTTGTTAGTCAATTCATTTGTAAATATTTTCTCCCATTCTGTGGGTTGTCTTTTCATTTTATTTAGGGTTTCCTTTACTGTGCAGAAACTTTTAAGTTTAATTAAGTTGCATTTGTTTACTTTTGTTTTTACTGTCATTACTCTAGGAGGTGGGTCTGAGAAGATATTGCTGTGGTTTATGTCAGAGAGCGGCCTATGTTTTCCTCTAAGAGTTTTATAGTATCTGGTCTTATATTTAGGTCTTGGATCCATTTTGAGTTTATTATTTTTGTGTATGGTGTTAGGAAGTGTTCTAATTCATTCTTTTAATTCATTCTTTTAGATGTGGCTGTCCAGTTTTCCCAGTACCACTAATTGAAGGGGCTGTCTTTTCTCCATTGTATATACTTGCCTCCTTTGTCATAGATTAGTTGACTATAGGTACATGGGTTTAATTATGGGCTTTCCATCCTGTTCCACTGATCTATATTTCTATCTTTGTGCCAGTACCATATGGTTTTGATGACTATAGCTTTGTAGCATAATCTGAAGTCAGGGACCCTGATTCCTTCAGCTCCATTTTTCTTTCTCAGGATGGCTTTGGCTATTCTGGGTCTTTGGTGTTTCCAAGCTTTAAAATATTTTGTTCTAGTTCTGTGAAAAATGTCCTTGGTAATTTGATAGGGATTGCACTGAATCTGTAGATTGCCTTGGGTAGTACAGTCATTTCGATAATATTGATTCTTCCAATCCAAGAGCATGGTATGTCTTTCCATCTGTTTGTGTCATCTTTGATTAGGCAGTAGTTTCTTAAATGTGACAACATAAAAGCACAAGTAGCAAAAGGAAAAATAAATAAATTTGACTTCATAAATTACTTTTTTGCATCAAAGGGCCTATCAGGAAAACAAAAAGACAATCCACAAAATGGGAGAAAATATTTGAAAGCGACTAATATCTAGAATATACTAAGAAATCTTATTGCTCTTACAATCCAATTTTAAAACAGGCAGACTCATATAGACATTCCTCCACCAATGATATACAAATAAATGGTCAATAAATACAAAGGTTCTCAGCATCATTAACCATTAAGAAAATGTATAAAAAACCACCATGAAATACCAGTTCACCTAGGATGCTATAATTAAAACACTAGGATGCTGTAATTAAAAAGGAATAAAACAGACAGAAAATGAGAAATGTTGTTGAGGATGTAGAGAAGTTGTAACCCTCATAAATTGTTAGCTCTGTGAAGATTTTGGAGGTTCCTCGAAATTTAAATTTAGAATCATCATCTAACCCAGCAATTCCACTCCTAAAGTGTATACCCAAGAAAAATGAAAACATACAAACAAAAATTTGTTCATGAATGCTGATAGCAGTATTATTCATAATAATGAAAAAGTAGAAAAACCCGGGATCCATCAACTGATGAATGGGTAGACAATACGTGGTACATCTGCACAATGAGATAAATTTGGCCTTAAGAAGGAAAGACATACTGGTGCATCACACTACATAGATGAACCTTGAAAATACCACACTAAATGAAATAAGCCACACACAAAAGGCCACACATTGTATGATTCCATTTATGTGAAATAGGCAAATTCACAGATACAGAAAGCAGATCAGTGTTTGCTAGGGTTTTGGTGGGAAACAGGAATGTGGAGTGACTGCTTAATGGATTCAATGTTTCTTTGTGAGATGATGAAATTTTCTGGAATTAGATAGTGGTGATGGTTGCACATCATTGTAAATATACTAAAAGGTACTGCATTGCACATAAAAATGGTTGGTAGATGCAAACTACATTTAGAATGAATCAGCAATAAGGTCCTACTATACGGCACAGGAAACTATATACAATCTCTTGGGATAGCACATGATGGAAGATAGTACGAGAAAAAGAATGTATATATATATGTATGACTAGGCCACTATGCTGTAAAGCAGAAATTGGTACAACACTGTAAATAAACTATACTTTAATAAAAATAATAAAGTAAAAAATGGTTAAAATGGTTAATTTATGTTATATGAATTTTACATAAATAAAAGAACCCCTTTGAGTAATACTTTTGATAGACTGTGAATTATTAGACCCAAATGAGAACTACTGTTATATTTTGGTGATCCAAATGAGAACTCTAGGTCAAAAGCACTTATTTTAAAATATAGTAAACACATAATTCATATGTTTTCTCGGGATGAGCTGCTTATTACAAAATCATAGAGAAGCTTTAGCATTTGTGCTAAGTCCTACAGGCTGGGTGGTGGGTGGCAGGGGCAGGGGAAATGAGGATAATTAAGACTTTAAAAAGGCCTAGCATTTCATTTATCAGATAGAATAGCTTATTTATTTTTATACTTTGGAACAGATTCTATACTAGGATGGCTGCAACTCCAAAAATCCATTTTATCCTTCTTTCCTAGTAATAGAATTTCTGATTTTTTGAAGAGCACATGGCTGTGCTAAATAAAGACTACTTTTCTCAGTCTTCATTTTCATCCAGGTATGGCTTTGTGACGAAGTTCTGTTCAATGATACATAAAGGAAATGGTGGCATGTTAGCTTTTGAGTAAACAGGTTTAAAGAAATCATTTACCACTTATTCTTTGTCTCATTCATCTTCCTGATGACTGGAATATGGATTTGATGGCTGGAGCTACAGAAGGCACGTTGGCTGTAAGCAGTAGGTTAGCAGTCACAGTGGAGAAGGAAGATAGAAGGATGTGCATGATGGGTCCTTGTTGAACATGGAGATGTCTTAGCATCCAAGAAGTTTCCATCCCCAAACTAATTATAAATGAGATAGAAGTGAACTCCTACGTTGCTCAAGGTACTGTTACTTTGGATTGAAGGACCGAATGCCATAAACGGACAAACCTAAACTTATCTAACTAAGGCTTTAATAAGAGACATGGATGAGAGACTGAAATTATTTGAACATTCCAAAAATGTTAAAGTGAAAGGAATTATGTATTTCAGAGAAGATAAACCCAAGGAAACAACATGAGGCAAAGTCCAGATAGATATTCAGTCACTGCCATGGGCAGAAGGGGATAGTATCAAATGTTGTATTTAAACATAAGACACTATTTGGCTGCTCTCTTAAGTATACATTCTCACTGAAGCTAATGAGAATTCTAAATTGTGTCAACCAATATTGTGATGGTAGAGTACTCCAAAAGAAAGAAATCCACTCAACTTAGACTGGATTTACTGCCTTTCAAAATGTGTGTGTGACTATTGCCAACATATAAAACTCAAGCTACCATGATATCAGTATGAAGATAAAATATAGCATCACCCAGAAAAAAAATCATATGCCTAAGAATATGCTCTTCAGTCTCACTGGTAGAAATGTGAAAGACATAACCCACTCTGTAATTCTATTCTGCCAGATTATTTGTTGTAGGATATTCACTATAAAAATTTTATGTTTGCAAATGTAAGGAAATGGAAGTAAGGATTCTTTTTTATTGATGTATAGTTGATTTATAATATCAGGTTAGTTTCAGGTGTACAGAAAAATGACTCAGTTACATATATTTTTTCCAGATTTTTCCACTATAGGTTATTATAAGATACTGAATATAGTTCCCTGTGATATACAGTAAATCCGTGTTGCTTATCTGTTTTATATGTAGTAGTCTGTACCCATTAAGCATATACTCTTTTTTTTTTTTTTTTTTTGCCTTTTGTCATTTAAAGGCTGCACCCGTGGCATGTGGAAGTTACCAGGCTAGGGGTCTAACTGGAGCAGCCACAGCAACGCGGGATCTGAGCCGCGTCTGCGAACTACACCACAGCTCACGGCAACGCCGGATCGTTAACCTACTGAGCAAGGCCAGGGATCGAACCCGCAACCTCATGGTTCCTAGTCGGATTCGTTAACCACTGCGCCACGACGGGAACTCCCCATTAAGCATATACTCTTAATTTATCCCTACCCCCTCCTTTTCCCTTTTGTAACTGTAAGTTTGTTTTCTATGTCTGCAAGTCTGTTTTTGTTTTGTAAATAAATTTATTTGTATTATTTTTTAGATTCTACAAATAAAAGATATATAATATTTGTCTTTGTCTGGCTTCACTTAGGATGATATTCTCTAGGTCTATCAATCCATGTTGCTGCAAATGGCAATATTTCATTCTTTTTATGGCTGAATAGTATTCCAGTGTGTGTGTGTATCCCACATATATATATATACACACACACACACATATCACAACTTTTCATCTTCTTTTTGTCTTTTGTCTTTTTAGGGCCACACCCCAAACATACGGAGGTTCCCAGGCTAGGGGTCAAATTGGAGCTATAGCTGCTGGCCTACACCACAGCCACAGCAACGCAGGATCTGAGCTGCATCTGCGACCTACACCACAGCTCACGGCAATGTCGGATCCTTAACCCACTGAGTGAGGCCAGGGATCAAACCTGCATCCTCATGGATCCTAGTCGGGTTCAATAAGCACTGAGCCACAATGGGAACTTCAATATCACATCTTCTTAAACCAATTGCCTGCTGATGGGCACTTAGGATGTTTCCATATCTTTTTTTTTTAATAATTTATTTTTTGTCTTTTTAGAGCCACACCTGCGGCATATGGAGGTTTCTAGGCTAGGGGTCCAATCGGGGCTATACCTGCCCGCCTACACTGCAGCCATAGCAGCACCAGATCCAAGCCGCATCTGCAATCTACACCACAGCTCACAGCAACGCCAGATCCTTAACCCACTGAGTGAGGCCAGGAATCGAACTTGCATCCTCATGGATACTACTAGTCAGATTCATTTCTTCTGAGCCATGATGGGAACTCCTCCATATCTTGGCTATTGTAAATAGTGCTGTCAACATTGGGGTGCATGAATCTTTTTGAATTAGAGTTTTCATTTTTTTCAGATATATGCCCAAGAGTGGGTTTGCTGGATCATATGGCAATTCTATTACTAGTTTTTTTAAGGAACGTCCATACTGTTTTTGATAGCTGTTACACCAAGTTACGTTCCCACAAACAGTACAGGAGGGTTCCAGTTTCTCCATATCCAAGTGAGAGTTCCTTTTTTATTTTAAAACACAAATTGACACTCATAAATTAAAGAAAATGTACATTAGTTCAACATCTCCATAAATGGTGATGGTATTGCCAACTTACCCCACTTCTTACCTCTCTCAGTCTATCCCAGCCACATGTGTCTCTTTTCAGTTCCTTGAACATGTCAAGATGTTTTCCACTCGAAAGCTTTGGTCCAGCTGTGTGTTCCATCTGAAAGGCTCTTCATTCCCCTGGCAAATCCCATGTACACTTCAGGGTATCACTTAAATAACACTTTCAAATAAAGTATTTTCGGAGACTCCTATATTGAATGAAATAATCAATAGAAAATGCTTAGCATAGTAAGTGTAATACAGTAAGTGCTCAATAAAAATCTGCTTCATGAATAGATTGTTTCTGTTCAGTAAGAAAACAAGTCAAACAATCAGGACACACTGAAAAATACCCTTGTTGATGGAGCTTGAATTTTCAGACATCTGTATATGCATAATGTCTCAGTGATTTCAATAAAGATTTAAATAAAGTATTTAGGCATAAAACATTTTCATTATCTTATATGAGTTAACTGCTCATATTTGGGCAAAGGCCATTGTTTAATTCATCTTCAGAATGACTGTTACAGAAAATTCTATGCCATCAGTTTATGTTTCAAAGGTGCATCACACTATTTGCAGGAATACTGTGGCACATGCAGGTGTGTGTGGAGTACTTGGAGCAGGAATAAAGTCAGCCTTTACGTTAACAATACACACCCACACGGCTATATATGAACTATAGTAACAGACCTTGGGATGAATGGCGCCATGATATTAATAAGTTAAATGTAAAAGGTATAC
Organism: Catagonus wagneri; assembly: GCA_004024745.2. Classification (NCBI taxonomy): domain Eukaryota; kingdom Metazoa; phylum Chordata; class Mammalia; order Artiodactyla; family Tayassuidae; genus Catagonus; species Catagonus wagneri. Next base: position 18,085,194 of record PVHT020000193.1, read on the forward strand.
ACTTGATAGGAAACAAGTTTCTTTTTCACTTCTTCCTTCCTCACTTTCTCTTTCTTTCCTTCTTTCTTTTTAAGCCAAGTTTAACCTTCTTCATCAAGTTTTTACTTGGTGATTACTGACAAATAAGGAAAAAGTTTCTGGGCCCACTTAATTGGTTTGTTAATTGGCTGGATAGCGGAAAACAGAATAGGACTTCACTGTTTTTTCTTTTCATATTAACTAGGAGAATGCTATAGATCCCAATTTTAAAATATGATGTTGTGACTCATCTAACCCACAAAACTGATTCTGGATCTGAGCATTATATTTATATTCACATGTATGAGAGGAAGAAGCAATTTCAGTTGCTTTGAAGTCTCCGTGGAAGTGGTTTAGTGGGCATATCAGGCATAAAATTGGGAATTACATTTGAAAAGCAGAAGAGTGGTGAATGGATTGAAATATGGGGTTGTTTACCTATAAAAGGTAAAATTATGTATAAGAAATATGCTCTCTGATACCTGGTATAATAATGACTAGGACTAACAAAGGATGATGGTATTTCCATGACCTGATTAAAACAGGGTTGCCACTTGGCAAGATAGCTGAGTTTTCAATTCACTTGGCCCTCCAGTTTTGAAGTTATAGGATTTTTAAGGTGAATATTTAAATAAAAAATTTGCATCATTTTAACTTTTATGCTTAAAGTAGGATCTTATTAATATTTTGATGCTTTAATATTTAAAAGGAACACAATGCAAGTTTACGTAAAATGCAGTTTGACTGTGTGACAAACAGGCAACATGATTGGGCTATAGGCTGTAGGCAGCCCTGTGGTAGATGGTTCATTGCTTCCTCTGACTGGAGAGAGGCTCACGTAGCCCTTCCTCATCGACATCAGGTTTGGCCATGTCACTTGAAATGCTCGTTCCTGCAGTAAAATTATACATCATGAAACTACTGAAATTAGAAGTAGCTATATGACTTGCTTTGGTATATAAAGTATACATAGAAGTGGTGTCAATTCTAACCAAAAAATTTATAATCCCATGGATCATCTTTTATTTCCTTCCCCTGTGTTACAAAACCAGCTATGTTCCAGATGGAATTTCCTCTCTCAAATCGAACCTTGGAGTGAAGATAGCAAGAAATGGCACCACAATCCACACATGTCAGAAGCACGAAACACACCTTTGCTCTTTCAGACCACTAAGGGTTTTTTTGTTTGTTTCAGAGCCGCACCCACAGCATATGGAGGCTCCCAGGCTAGGGGTTGAATCGGAGCTACAGCTGCCGGTCTACACCACAGTCACAGCCACAGCAACATCAGATCCGAGCTGCGTCTGTGACCTACACCACAGCTCATGGCAATGCCAGATCCTTAACCCACTGAGCGAGGCCAGGGATTGAACCCACAAGCTCATGGTTCCTAGTCGGATTTGTTCCTGCTGTGCCACAACGGGAACTCCCCAGACCACTGAGTTTTAAAGTGGTTGTTATATGGCATAACTTCGCCCAAATGGACTGACTATGATATACTTTCTAAGATGAACAAGATATTGCTTACAAGAATGAGTAAGATGTGATTTGCATTCTCAAGAACCTCATTTTATAATAAAGACATCAAAATAATTACAAAACAATATGTTGAAAGCTCATAGGATATGTAGAAAGTATTACAATTATACTGAAGAAAGACAAGTCCTACTTAGGGTGTTTGGGGAAAAGAAAACTTTATGTAGGAAACAACGCTGAATTTGAAACTTAGAAGGTTATGTAAGAGTTCATAGATTTCTTTTTTTTTTTTTTTTTTTTTTTTTTGCCTTTTGTCATTTTATGGCCACGGGTTTATGGCCGCACCCGCGGCATGTGGAGGTTCCCAGGCTAGGGGTCTAATCGGAGCTGTGGCCACTGGCCTGCGCCGCAGCCACAGCAACGCAGGATCCAAGCCGCGTCTGCAACCTACACCACAGCTCACGGCAACGTCGGATCGTTAACCCACTGAGCAAGGGCAGGGATCGAACCCGCAACCTCACGGTTCCTAGTCGGATTCGTTAACCACTGCGCCACGACGGGAACTCCCATAGATTTCTTTTTAAAGGAGGACATTATAGAAACAAGTATCATGTTCAACAGTTTAGAGGAATTTAATTTTTAGAGGAATAGCAAGAAGCATGATGTATTTTGAGGATGTGTAATATCTACGATGGCATCCATAACATCAGGGAAAAGTTTAAAGATGATGAAGGATCTTATATACCATGCTAGGGAGGCAGTGAAGATCCAGGCAGATCAGAATTTGAATTTTGTCTCTGTCATGAAATATCTCCCCATGAAAAAGGACATTGCTTTTTTAATCCGTACAACAGGATAAATAATACCCACCTCATAGACCTTGTTTGGAGACAAAAGTATATGATGCTCAGTAAATCTTAACAGAATGTGTTTTGGAGTGTTTTTTAAGCAATGGCTTGATGGGATCAAAATCATACTTTAGAAAGATCACTCTGGAGGCATCTGGAAGATGAACAGTGCAGGGGGATGATGACAGGCAGGGAGGCCAGTTAGGAGTTCACTGCTATAAGAGATTATGAGGACTGAAACTAAGGCAGTAATAATACCTGGCTCTTCTCCTTTCTTCTTATGAATTCCATACATGTCATGTGCATATATCAATGCTCTCAACAGGGCAGGAAAGCACAAGAGAACCACTTGTGTTTTCCTGGGGTCCCAACTTTCCAAAGATGAATGATGCTGACCCTGTGCTAAACACATTAGTACAAGTATTGAACCCTCACTGCTGAAGACCATGTATTTTGCTACTTTTCAAGGTCTAGGTTACTACGCCTCACCCCATGTTTTAAGTCTTACCCTTCTCTACCACCACTCCTGTCCCATCCCCTTATCACTCTGCTAATCTAATAAACTGATCAGTATTAATATGATAATGGGACAAAGTATTTTCATTAATTACAATTTCCATGTTTGCTTCCATCTGTGCTTTCTTAAGACTTTATTATTCCCAAATATCACTACGATTATTTCTATTATAATTATTATTACATAATGACTTTGGGTTTATTTTTAAGACCAATGATTCCCAAACTTAACTGCTCATTAGAATTACCTGGGGCACTTTTCAAAGTCTCTACACCTAGGTTGTACCCTATACTAATTAAATCAGAATCTCTCGGAGTGCAATCCAGTTCTCAGTAATTTTTCATACTTTCCAGGCGATACCAGAAAGCAAACAAAATTTGAAAAGCAGAGAATCATGGAGTGACTTGCAAGCTTGAATGTGCATACAAATCATCTTGGGGATCTGACTAAACAGCAGATTCTGATTCAGTAGGTTTGAGGCAAGGCCTGAGATTTTGCATTCCTAGCAAGCTCCCAGATGATGCTGGCACTGCTGGTCAGAGGACCACACTTTGCATAGCCAGGATTTAGTGAGCCATTAACGGCTATTATAAAACCATTTTAGGATATTCTAAAGACAACATTATTATTTGTGATTATCAAGAAAATTTTTGTTCTTCCCTTTTGCTCCCAGAGCTACATTTGGAGTTTTGACTAAGTATGTGCCCATTGTTCAGCCATCCTTTTTACATTATAAGTAATTGATCAAATGTTCATTGAAAGCCGGTGCACTTTACTTTAATAAAATAAAGCTGATATTTGCAATATGAAATGCTGTATTATACAATTTACCCTTTTTATAGGGCTTGATGACCTTGATATATGAAAGGCTATGCTGTACTGACCCTTAATTAAAGAACTTTAAAAACATACCAAGCAAACCAATGCATTAATTGTAATTAAGAATGGTTAATTAGCATTTAATAGATGCCAAACAAGGTAAACTCATTTTGAATGATCTTTTCTGTCCGAAAAGTACTTACTGTGAGATTAAAATTCATTTGCTGAATTAAAAGATGTCAGTAACACAAAAGTTACTTCACTCAGTTCTTGAACAGTAAAGGAAACCACCCATGAAATTAAAAGCAACCTACTTAATGGAGAAAATATCTGCAAACTGTATGACCCGTAAGGGGTTAATATCCAAAAATATAGAAACAGCTCATATAACTCAATATAAAAAAACCCAATTTAAAAATGGGTGGAAAACTTAAATAGACTTTTTCCCAAAGAAGACATACAGATTGCTAAGAGGCATTTTAAAAGATGCTCAACATCACTAACTATTAGATAAATGCAAAGCAAAGCCATAATGAGGTTTCCTCTCACACCCATCAGAATAGCCACCATTAAAAAGGCTACAGATATAAATTCTGGAGAGGATCTGGAGGGATATAAATTCTGGAGAGGATCCTGCTCTGCTGGTTGGAACATAAATTGGTGCAACCACTATGGAAAATGGAGGTTTCTCAAAAAAATTAAAAATAGAACTACCATACGATCCAGCAGTTCCACTCCTGGGTATATAGCTGATAAAAATGAAAACACTAACACAAAAAAACAATGCACCCCAATGTTCATAGCAGCATTATTTATAAGACAAGGAAGCCAAGATAAGGAAGCAACCTGAGTATCCATCAACAGATCAAAGTATAAAGCTGTGGTACATATAGACAATGGAGTATTACTCATCCATAAAAAAGAATGAAATAATACCATTTACAGCAACATGGATGGACCCAGAAACTATCATACTAAGTGAAGTTAGACCATGAAAGAGAAACATCATATGATATCACTATATGTGGAAACCAAAAAAAAAAAAAAAAAAAGATACAAATGAACTCATTTGCAGAACAGAAACAGACTGACCAACTTTGAAAAACTTATGGTTACCAAAGGGGACAGGTAGGAAGTGGGATGGACTGGGGGTTTGGGATTGGCATATGCACACTGTGGTATATAGAACGACTGGCCAACTGGGACCTGCACAGGGAACTCTACCCAATATTCTGTGATACAGATATGGGAAATGAGTCTGAAAGAGAATGGATCTCTGAATATGTATAGCTGAATCACTGTGTTGTACAGCAGAAATTATCACAACATTGTAAATCAACTATACTTCAATAAAACTTAAAGGAAGAAATCAGTTGAAAAAAGATAAGACATATATACATATATATATACACACACACATATATACACAGAAAAAAACATATTTATGAGAATATTACCCATAAAAAAGAAATTCTGCCACTTGCAACAATGTGGATGGACCTAGAGGGTACTATGCTTAATGAAATAAGTCAGACAGAGGAAGATAAATACTCTATATTATCACTTATATGTGGAATCTAAGAAATTACACAAATGAGGGGCTCAGCAGTTAGTGAACCCCACTAGAATTCATGAGGACATGGGTTTGATCTTGCTCAGTGGGTTAAGGATCCGGCGTTGCCGTGAGCTGTGCTGTAGGTTGCAGATGCGGCTCGGATCCCACGTTGCTGTGGCTATGGCGAAGGCCGGCGGCTACAGCTCCTGTTAGACCCCTAGGCTGGGACTCTCCATATGCCACGGGTGCAGCCCTAAAAAGACAAAAAGTCCAAAAGAAAATACACAAGTGAATGTATATAACAAAACAGAAACAGTCTCACATATAGAGAACAAACTAGTGGTTACCAATGGGAGAGGCAAGGAAGGGAAAGGCAAGATAGGGATAGGAGATTAAGAGGAACAAGCTATCATGTATAAAATAAATAAGAAACAATGATATATTGTACAGCACAGGGAAATATACCCAGTATTTTGCAATTATTTTAAATGGAGAATAATGTATAAAAATACTGAATCATTGAGCTGTACATCTGAAACTAATATTACAAATCAACTATACTTTAATAAAGAATATATAAACAGAATTTTTAAAAGCTACTTTGCTCACACACACAGTTCTACACACCAGAGAAATGTCAAATTATATTTTGTTTACATCACGATACTTCTAGTATTAGTGCATGTTAGCAGAATTTTTATGAAAAGTTTATTTTCCCATTTGTGTGTCCTTTCTTACATGTGGAATGCTCACTTCAAATGCTGCTGAATGGTTATTAAAATAATCTTCAAGGTCTGGTCCCTACTTGCACCTTTTATTTCACCCATTAGAGTCCAGCTGGAGGAAGGTTACAGAAGTGGCAACAGACACTTTCCGTTACCAGCCTATAAATCAGACTCCACCATCCTCCAACTTGTGATCTCAGGCCATTTCTGGCTAAGGCTCTGGAATACTCCTTTGCATTATACAATTTCTAAAGAAACACACACACACACAGAGTCCTAACCATTTCATGCTTAATAAACTGCTGACTAGGAGCTTGTGGCTCAAGGTATCAGCGGGCCCCGATACACACATTCACCTCTCCTCACAGAATCCCAGTAAAATGACAAAGTAAATGATACAGATGAGACTAGAGCTTTGAGAAGGAAACTATCTATGGGACAGAGATGTGGATAGATTTTTGGAAGACGGAAGGGAGAGAGTCACACTGATAAATAAATGAGGGCAGAGGAAAACATAACCCAGGAAAATATAGGCAAAAGCTACTGAGAAGGGTGGAATTTTCCACCTGGCACAAGCCCTGAGAGAGGCTCCCAAAGCAGAGAGAGCAGGCGTGGGAGTGGGTTGCTGGAGAGCCATTCAGGTGGTTAGTTAAGGAATTGTCCATGGACTAGTTTGCTCAGCCAACAGGAGAATGAAAAGAAATTCCAGAAAGGCAGGTGGGTACGGTAGACTGAAGAACAACCAGGCCACATTATTTGTCACCTACCATGTCACAGGCACTGCTCTTTGCACTAGGGACATAGCGATGAATGCCCTGTCTATACTCTCATAGAACGTATGTTCCCACAGGAGAGGCATATGGGAGAAGGGGGAGGAGGGAGATACTGATTGAAACAAAGGCCCAAGAAGAAACATAAAACAAGCAACAGGGCTAAAGAGTGACAGAGGTGCTGTTTTAGACATGGAAGTCAGGCAGGGAGGGCCTTTCTGAGGACTTGACACTTGAGCAAAGCCTAATGGAAATGAAAAGAATGAACCATGTGATTACCTGTAAAAGGAGGTGGAACAGTCCAGATGAGGGAAGCTGCAGGTTTGAGGAATGTCAAGGCGAGCCGCGTAGCGAGAGCACATGAGTGAGGAATTAGAGAGTCCGAGCCAGTTCTGTAAGATTTTAAAAAACAAGGCCCTATATCACTAGACTTTTCTAAGTGTGAAAGAAATGTACATAATCTCACCATTTTTTTTTTTTTTTTGTGGCTGCACCTGCTGCATGTGGAAGTTCCCGGGTCAGAGATCAAATCAAAGCCACAGCTCCAGCCTATGCCACAACTGCAGCAATGCTGGATCATTTAATCCACTGAGCAGGTCGGGGATCAAACCCTCGACATCTCAGAGACAACACCAGATCCTTAACCCACTGTGCCACAGCAGGAACTCCCTCTCACTTATCTTTAAACATCACTCTTTACTTGGGGAACTAGCTGTAGAAAGAGAATGAATGGAAGCAAGAGAACAGTGAGGAGGTTACTACAGGAGTTGATATCAAAAAAGACTGTTGCTTGAGCCAGGGTATGGTAATGATAGCAGTGGGAAGTGCTGGATCTGAGATACACTTTGAAGGTAGAATTGATAAAATTGGCTACTGGGTCGGATACAAGGTATGAATCAAGGATAACTCTCATTGGAATGAGAGGTTGGAAGGCTTCAAAAACATGTCCCAGACTTGTGATTGCCAAGGGGGTGGGGGTGGGGGAGGGGTGGGAGGGAATGGGGTTAACTAGTGCTTCGGGGATGGAAAAGCAAGGAGATCCAGCTGCATAGTACAGGCAACTATGTGTAAACACATGTGACAAATCCATATATGTACATGTAACCAGGTCACCACGCGGTGCAGCTGGAAAATTTGACAGAAATCTGTAAACCAGCTATAATGCTGGGAAAAAAAAAAAACATGTCCCAACAATGTGGTTTGAGTACCTTGATCCAGCCATGCCTCAAGCCTCAAGAAGCATATTGTGAAGATTCTAGTTTTGTTTAAACTTCTTTGCATAGATTAAAATCCTAAGAACCTATAGATAATGTTAAGGTCTTTAGAAATTCCCCAAATATACATGCAATGCTACTATCCCTACTTTTGCAAAAAGTTGTGGCTATCTGGTGATATTTTGTTTTACTGGTAAATATTGTGGGTTTTCTTTCCCCATCTATCTATGAGAGGAGCTGGTAACACTGTTGAATAAAGGCCCAGCCAGGACAAATTACTATCCAGTTGCTGGGTAAATGTTCTTGCCTGCTTGTCCCACTGGAGCTTTACTTATCTAAAGAAATGAACATCATGGTTTTTAAAGATGAACAAGCTGAGCAGAAGAGCGCTGAGGTAGTTACAGTTTCACCTCAACTCATTCCCATATCAAATGGGATTGACCTCAGGGCAGCAAATTAAGGATGCTGAGCTAGGAACTTCTCTCCCAGAGGTCTCATTCCCTGCCCTCTATCTTCTTGCCTGTACTTCTGATTCCAAGGCCAGGTGGGTGGATGGTTGGTTTCAGGCAGGCGATGGATTTTTTTCACACTAAGCATGTTTTGCAACACCAGGAAGATTGGTAGGAACTGGGGGGCAAGAGTCAACCTTGGGGGATGGAAACTAATGGATAAATACTGCTGTGACTTCTTTTGGGTGGGCCATTCCTGGAGGCATTCTATTTCTCTGGAGGTCCTGGTAAAGTCACTCCTGGTGCTCACAGCAGCGACCTCAGTAACGCACCTGGATATTGGTCTCCCCTCCTCCCCAGCTACACTTTTCCTGCATTCTCACCACCACTTCCTGGGATCAGCTCTCCAGGCCATGCACACAGTCCTCACCTAGTGCCCTGCTTCAGAGAACTCAAGCTAACGCACCTTCTTTTTAAAAACCCCACCACACTCATCATGGTTTAAAAACATCAGTTTGCAAATAAAAGCTCTGGTTTTATCGCTAGCGTCTGGCTCCACTGCAAAGAAATTCATCTCCATCCGTTCCTCTATTTTTTGTTCTTCTTATGTTTGGCACTGTGGGCTCAGAGAAAGCAATTAGATTTTATGGCACTACTAATGTTAGCTGCATTTACCTCCAAACTTGAATGACTTATTGTCAACTGTAGGACCCCTTATCTCAAATGCATTTATATGTATATGTACAGAGTTTCAAATGCACAAATTTGATTTAGTTGGGCAATATATCACTTCACAAAGTTTCATGCTTCTGACTTGAAGAAATTACAATCTGACTGCAATAACTCACATTTATGAGGTATTCTTAATAATTTCATACACACTTTGTGAAGTAAACACAGATAATATATTTACTCTCATTTTCAAGATTATCAAGCTAGAAATCGGAGTGGTATTTGGCAGAAGGGACCTAGGGTCTTTCCACAGGGGCTGCCAAGGTTGTTCAAATCCACACAGTCACAGGAAAGGAGAAAAGGCTGCGTGACCTAGTGAAGTTAAAAAATGTGTAGATGTGGAAGAAACTTCACTCTGTTTCCGTAAGCGGGTGTTTACTGAGTGCCTTGAAAATGCCAGGGAATGCTAGGTAAGATGGTTGTGGGGAGAAGGTCATTAGGAGAAGGTGAAGGAGAAATGAAAGCAATTTCCTGGGAGACAGATATTACCACAGTTCCAGACCCCAGTACAAGGGGAGTCTACAACTAAAATTACCACCACCATTAGGGGACATAGCTATGTGGATCAGCAGAGCAATGATTTTCAAACTCACCAGTCAAATCAATTTTAATAGCTTGTTAAACAATGGGGCAATCATTTTTAAACCTGTCAGGCAACTGAATTAATAAATTAGATAACCTGATCAACATCTGGTATTGGGACATATTCAAAATCAGTAGATGCGCTAACATAAATTGATTTGATGGACATTTTTCCTTGAGCGGAGTGGTTCTTTGACTGACTTAGAAAGCTGATTTGAGAACATTTCAGAATTACTGTGAACATAAGAGTCATTATTCCAGCTCAGCAACTATGTGACCCCTAAGGCAATGGATTACCTTCTTTGTAGCTCATCTGAAGGAAATAAATAATGATGACCTGATCTTCTTTAGGAGTTTCATGAATCAGAAGCTAAAGCCTATTAGTTATTCCATAAATAGAGCTTTCAACATTCTGGGTCTTGGAAAGAAATAGGAGGGAGGCTATTTCTTGGATTTTATCAGGCACCATTTTTCTACAATAGTGTTTACCCAATACCTACACTGAAAAGTAAGGAAAACACTATTGTTACCTTCTGCCACCTGTTCACTGAAAGAACCAAATTCTGAGGCATTCCAGCTCTTTTAAGTCTGGATTGAATCAGGTTTTAGATCGCCATGCCTTTCCAGGTCAAGAGTAGCTTGCTGTGCAAAGGTCAGTTTTACAATTTTACCCGGCTATATCCCCACCTGTACTTCACTCCTCCATCCTTTAGTGAAAACTGCATTACTTTGAAGTTGAAGGTTGCATTCAGGCAGGCAAAGCAGCTTTACTCCCACCCTGAGTTGGAACAGATAATGGATTGTGCAGAGCAGGTGTCCAATTGACCAAGGTCACCGAACAATGACTCAGTGTAAATATCCAAATTGCAGTTGTGGACAAGCTTAGCACATAACAGGTGTGGCTGATGAGTGTCTAGCTGTCACAGTGGCCCGAGGACATGGAACAAATCAAACGAAGAAGCCTGTGTCTGCCTTAGAAGGTTATGTCTTCACTAATCCTATGGCAGCCAGCAGGCTGGCAGAACTTGGTGTAAACCTCTGCACTTGTTTGGACAATTTTGATTCTCAGGAGCTATTTGCTCGGGGGAAAAAAACGGAAGTAGAAAGACGAAGTCAGTTTCCTCCTGCCATTTCCAAGGATGAATACTTACGAAGGACAAACAGGCAATCTCTCCTTAGAAACAGTCAATCCAAAGAACCTAGAAAGTCCTTCAGAGTTGTGAACAGAAGATGGTAACTTCAAGAAAAGCGCAAGTAAGAAAATCAGAAGACTTCTCTTGGAAAAGACCAGGAATTATAACCAATATATTACAAGCTCATGGTCCTCAGCACTGCACTGAAGTTTCAATCAGAGACAAAGCCTGAAAGTCAAAGTCAAAGGCATTAAACATGTGTGAGGTATAGATGATTAAAGTCACAAAAAAATTTGGTGTAGATGATTAAAGTCACAATCGTAATTGGTTATTAGGACTAAATATATATATATATATATATATATATATATATATATACACATTAGCGGTATATATGTATGTATATATAAATATAAATGTATATATAAATATAAATATAAATATAGATATACCTTGTAAGATGAGTTTTAGAAAAGCCCTTATATTACACATAGCTAGGATACACGTATTAAAATGGTTTATAGAATTTTTTTCTCGTTGCAGAGTGGAAAAGGCTAACGTAATGTTAAATGATTCACTCAATGTTAAATCATTAGACAGTGAATGAGTGTAAAGTTCTTGTGAACTTAATGAGTGTTAAGTTCCTTCACATTTTCAATGTAGTGAAGAGGTCAGCAAACATTTCTGTAAGGGGCTATACGGAGAGAGAAATAAGAAGAAGAACCCTTGAAGGACTTAGAACAGGCTGAACACCTGTGGTTTCTAGAACTGCTCCCTATTTCATAAGTGTGAAAGCAGAAGTTAAATGACTTGTTCAATACTGTATCTTTAGAGTAGAAGGGCCCAAACTCAAAGCCATATCTTTTGACTATTAACTCAGTTCTCTTGTAACTTTACCACTGCACCTGTAGCACCCTGCATGTAAATACATACACACATACATACATACATACATACATACATACATACATAAATGCCTCAAAAAAAAAACTCCTAGTCTAACAGGGCTTCCTAACTTCTCCTCCCTCCAGGTTCAGTGAAGGCACAGTCCCTCTGCGTTGAGAGTAGGAGTTACAGCCTTCTCCTCCTCCTCTAAAGATATAGTTGGCTAACAAATACATTTTCAAGTACCCACTTTACGCCAGATGTTGTTTTAATTGCTGGGATACAGCGTGGATGATTCCTTTCCCTCAGGAGACTTATACTAGCTGGAGGAGACAATCAACAAGCACTGAATAACTAAATACATCAATCACATCAGATTATGATGAGCATTGGGAAAAAAATAAAATGGAGTAACAATAAAAAGCAACTAGCACTGGCAACATAAGGAAGGGACTGGGATAGGTGGGGCTTTTTAGGTAGGTTGGTTGTTGGGTTCATCCAACAGTAATAACAATACCCAAAACAGTAGCTTGAATACTGAAAATGGCAAATGATGACATGGTCAGTGAGATAATATTTCCAATAGATATTATTGCTGTGGACCAGGTTACCCTTCCAGTGTTTTGAATCTGGGCCCAAAAATGTGGACATGCAGAAAAAAATGAGATGGCTTCAAGGTGGAGGGTGAGGGTGGGTTTCCAGAGGAGAGAGGGAATAATGGTGGTGCTGGGGTACTACCACGTAACTCAAGTCATCCCACACTACCTTTAAGAGGGGGAGGTTAAAGATCCATACATCTAACACTTATCATGTACCAAGCAAACTTTTTACATGAATTAACCTAACGCAGGAGGATCACCCCACAGAGACAATTGTCCACGTTTCACAAATAAGTAAACTGAGGCACAGATGGCTTGAATAACTGTATTGTGGAGGGTTAATAATACCTCCAATGAGGGCCATGTACCTGTATGTTAGCAGTACCTGTATGTTAGCCTATAGGTAAAAGACACTTCCTAAATGTGATTTAATTACTTAGGAATTATTATCTTTGAGATGGAGAGGTTATTTTGGATTATCTGGGTTTGCCCAATATAATTTAAAGATCCTTATAAGAGTCAAAAAGGAGATGGAAGCAGAGGTAGGAGTGATATGGCCAAGAGCCAAGGAATGCAAGCAGCTTCTAGAAGCCAAAAAAGGTAAGAAAAGAGAATCTCCTGTAGGGCCTCCAGAAGGAATGTCATCTTGACTTTAGCCCAGTGAAACTGATCTCAAACTTCTGGCCTCCATAACTGTAACATAATAAATTTGTGTTTCTTTAAGCCAACTAAATTTGTGGTACTTTGTTACAGCAGCAACGGGAAACTAATACATTGCCCAAGAACCCGGGGCTACAGAGTATCAGGGCCAGAATCAAAATTAAAGCAATCTGGTGCCAGGGTGGAGATTTAGGAACTGTTTAAGAGGGCCTCTCAAGGCAGAATAAAATTTTAGGTTGAATGCAAAATAAGTGTCCCTGAGCTTTTTCGCTTATGCTTAGAATTCCAGATCTCAGGAAACGAGAGAGAGAGAGAGAGAGAGGAAAAGAGGGAAAGAGAGAGCGAGAACACAGGGATTCTATACCAGCCGGCCTATACCAGCCCCTTCCCAGTTCCATAACTTCAGTCATGGACCCAAGAGATAACTAAATAAACCTTACATCTGAGAAATGAGGAATTTGAGGACTAAAGGGTTGTGATTTCAAGTTAACCAGATGGTTGGTGAAACAATCAGCTAATTACACAAGGGGCAGGTGATGATGTGGGAATTCCCAGCCATCTCAGGGCCTGCAAGGAACTCAAGAAAAGAGGGCTGGGTGGCAAGTGAGGACTTAAGGATCCAGGCTTTCCGAAACTGTTTCTCGTGATTTGCCTTGAAAGAGTGGGAGAAGAAATATTAAGTGCGTGTCCACCCAATGTAATATCTCTAGAAGAATCCAAAGTTCTCACTGTAGCAAACTTTTAGCCCCTTGTGATGATTACATTCCCAAATATTTGCCATTTTTTAAGCTGGCGTCGCCTCTAGCTCTCTAACATGATATCTATGATAGAATGAGTGCTCATAAATATTACTTGAATTAAACAAAGAGCTTATGATAGCATCTTTAAACCAATGATTTTTCAAAATTTAAGATGCATACAAATCCTTTGGGTACTTCGTCAAAATGCTGATTCAGAGTCAGACGGTCTGGTTGGGGCCTGAGATTGGGCATTTCTATCAAGTTCCCATATGATGCTGATACTGCTGGTCCACAATCTATATTTTTCACGGTCTCTGAAAATGAGACCTCCCTATCCACATACAAAATATGTCATACAAAGTTTAATCATTTAATGAAAGTTTGCAAAATATCATTGAAAAAGATTTTCCCCCTTTCGGTACCACTATCCTCGCAGTAAAGGGAGCAAATTAGATGCCAAGGTTTAGTGAAAAGAGTTGGAACAGTACCCCCTAATACCTTCTCCCTGCGCTCTGCCTCCTTCCTCTCATTGTACCCTTCCCTCCTCCGGGAACTCCCACGCCTCTGCTCCTCTTCCATTTTCAGCCTTTAAGAAGCATCTGCCCTGTCTGAACCGCCGAGGTCACGGGCGAACACACCCGAGCGCCGCGCCCCTCTCAGCGCCTTTGCCCAGGCAGAGACAGCCGACGCGCGTGCGTGCGCGCTCGATATAAATAGATCGCAGGCGGCCGCCGCTGGACAGAGCCGGGCTATACCCGCACCGCTGGCCATGGCGGCCGAGGACCACCAGTGGCAGGGCAGCATCCTCTACAACATGCTCATGAGCGCAAAACAACCGCACGCGACTCGGGAGGCGCCTGAGACGCGGCTGGGCGGCGTGTGCTGGGGCTGCTCCTGTGGCTCGGAACCCCTGGTGGGCAGAGAGGGGCAGCTGGGTGGACGGGCAGTGGCGCTCCTGTACCGTTGCTGCTTTTGCGGGGAAGACCACCCGCGGCAGGGCAGCATCCTCTACAACATGCTCACGAGCGCAAAGCAAAAGCAGGAGACTTCGGAGGAGCCCGAGGCACGGCTCGGGGGCGCGTGCTGGGGCTGCTCCTGCGGCTCCGAGCCCACGGTGGGTAGAGAGGAACTGCCCGGTGGGCGGGCCACAGTGCTCCTGTACCGATGCTGCTTTTGCGGTGAGGACCACCCACGGCAGGGCAGCATCCTGTACAGCTTGCTCACCAGCGCAAAGCAAACGCACGTGGCTCCAGAAGCTCCCGAGGCGCGGCCGGGGGGCGCATGGTGGGACCGCTCCTACTGCGCGCAGAGGCTGGGGGCCAGAGAGGAGCTCCCCGGCGGGCGGCCCGTGGCGCTCCCGTACCGCTGCTGCTTTTGCGGTGAAAACCACCCGCGGCAGAGCGGCAGCCTCTGCAAAGTGCCAACGGGTGCAAAGCAAACGCACGTGGCTCCAGAGGCGCAGCCGGGGGCCCCCTGGTGGGACCTCTCGTGTGCCGCGCAGCAGCGGGTGGCCCTCAAGAGCCCACAGGTGGTTTGCGAGGCAGCCTCGGCGGGCCTGTTGAAGACGCTGCGCTTCGTCAAGTACTTGCCCTGCTTCCAGGTGCTGCCCTTGGACCAGCAGTTGGTGCTGGTGCGCAGCTGCTGGGCGCCGCTCCTCATGCTGGAGCTGGCCCAGGACCGCTTGAACTTTGAGACCGTGGAGACCTCGGAGCCCAGCCTGCTGCAGAGGATCCTCACCACCAGGCGGCAGGAGACCGACGGCGACGAGCCGCCGCCGCCCCAGCCCCCAGTGCCGCCACACTTAGTACTGCCATCGGAGGCAGAGCATTTGCCATCGGTCGCCGAGGTCCAAGCCATCAAGGGCTTCCTTGCCAAGTGCTGGAGCCTAGACATCAGTACCAAGGAGTACGCCTACCTCAAGGGGACCGTGCTCTTTAACCCGGGTAAGGGCGCCGGCCTCGGGCTCTGGCTTTTCTCTGCTCCTAAAGCATTGGGTAGTAACTCCCTGGGGCGCAGGCACCAGCTTTCAGTGGTTTGGGGAGTGGTGGGGCACACGTTAGGAATCAAGAGGAACTCAGAGTTGCAGCAGCTCCGGAAATCATTCTGGTGGGTGTGGAGCTGCCAGACGGCGGGGCGGGGTGGGGCGGGGGGTGGGGGTTGTTTGTTGAGGTTTAGTACTTGATCTCTCCTCTACACCTTTCTGTTAGGACGGAGAAGTTTGCTTTCAAGGGACATGGCTATTCCTTCTGCTCTCATCTTTTAAATCCAACAGCAGAAATTCAAAACAAAGTTCCTTCGCTGCAAATTCTGCGATATCTCTTTCTGAAACTCAGTTCTGAAATTCACTAGAACCTTTTTTGTTGGAGGACGTCTGTGAAAGCTGGCAAGGAAGGAAACGTGTAAAGGACCCATAGAAAGACCATGCCCTAGGGACATTGTCAGTCAGGAGGCAGGACTTGATGTTTCACGCGTCTGCCTCTGAATGGTCATTGTAATGATCCTAGGCAACTGGACTATCTCATCATTCAAGTTTCTGTATCAGGCTATCAAAGGGGAAGGAAGAAGACTTGTGTGGGATGCAAGCAGGAGCACTGTATTTCAAAGCTTGAAGTTACCTTGGAGACCTCCTAAGCAACCCCCTCTGTCCTTCATCCTTTATCCCATGGGTAGGTTAGGTAGTCTGGTCCCAAGTGACCCTGCTCCAAAATGAGCACAGGTCTCCTGGCCCCAAGGGGATGTGGGCTGCCACCACACTTTCAGGTGCTGGCCCCTCTGCCCCACACAGTGCAGCCAGATCACTGGAGAACATCTCCCTGTACAACCCAGCACCTTGTCTTGAGTATATCCTACTATTAGAGTCATCTTCCACCTGCAGCCTTCCAAAAGGCTCACAAATGGGCAGGAAGTTTCCAGGTGGCTTGAGCTGGGATAGTTTTTATCATGCTCCTTCCAAATCCTTTTTTCCTAACACCGGGAGACTTGGGGTCTGTCCTCGCCTCCTGCCTAGCCTTTATGAAGGGGTAGAGAGCAATACCTAATGGGATAATAATTCATCCAGAACTCACACTGCAGGAATTAGAGACCTCAGCTCATCCCAGTGATCATTATAGGTCACTTTTTGCTTACATCATTGTTTTCCCAACTTGCCTCCTAGAAGTTCTGATTCAGTAGCTCCGGTCCAGGGTCTGCACATCTGCATTCATAATAATTGCCTCAGGTGGTTCTTAAGATCATTTGGAAAAAGCCATCTTCTCACTCCTTCAGCCTTGTTATTAGACCTCTACCATGAGCTTTGTTCTGTTGGAATAAAAAGGTAAGACAGTGGCTCAGCTTTCAGAAATTTACATTTCACTAGTTTCCCCTCTTTTCCTCCACCCTGCTTGGCATCCCTTATTCTTGCTCTGCTTTTCCGAATCTTTTCTCAGATGAGTTTAACCAGCTCAGCTAGGTGTGCAAAGCGGATATACCTGCTTTGGAGAAAAAGTAATGCCTGCTAACTGTGTGGCTTTCTTTGCTGTTTATCATTTTGTACCCCCAATCTTTTATCTTTAAACACTTCCATACCGCCTCCTATGGAGTCCATCTGTCTTTTCTCTTTCCTGAATTTACTTTGAAGGCAAATCTTCGCGGGGGGGGGCACTTTAAGTAGATGATGGAAAAGGAGGAGTGTGGTATGAAAACAGAGAAAATCAGAGTTCACAAGATGAAGTTTTAATAAGTCCTGAATCTAGACCTGGTGGACTTTTTCAACTTCCAGTAGTTTCATGCAAGCCTCTTCTTACCCTCATGAATGAAATCCCAGTACAATAAAATTGCATCTCAAGCCTGGATAATGAGCTGTAGGTAGTAAGGGATGTTAATGCGTGGACTTGGGTAATCAGAATTGGAATATGGATTAGAGATGTTGCTGTATTTTGTTCTCACTGATCAGATTTGCTATTTGCCTATAATAGAAATGACCCGCCTATTGCCATTACTTGTTTAAAGAACACTGGTTAGCTCTATTATTCTGTGATGATTAGCATGGTGCTTTTAAAATATGTTTCTGTTGGCTTTTGTAGAAAAAGGGAAGGAAAATGATTACAATCATGGACATCATTTAAACAGTAATTGGTAATTGGTAAATTGGTAATTACTTAAATACAAGTTAAAGAATTTTACAGTACTATGGCTATCATGGAGGATCAAAGGCTTTTAAAAGCAGGCTCTCTTAACCACCTCTTGTATAAAACTTAGAGGCATTTAATCTTTTCTGCATTGTACTTCATTCCATTTTACTTGGGTATCACGATGTACCCCAAGAAGGTCATGGATTCTTTATTTGAAAAGTTACTTTTGTACCATGTTGCAATAGATGATGTTTTCATGTTTACTTTTTAACCCTTTAATGGATGTAGGACAATGCTTTCAGAGACTGTTTACTTTAAAATGTGTTGTTTTTAAAGAGCCTTTTGGAATGCTCATTAAAATCACTTTTTTTTTTGTCTTTTTGGGGCCACACCCGTGTCATACGAAAGTTCCCAGGCTAGGGGTCGAATTGGAGCTACAGCTGCTGGTCTACACCACAGCCACAGCAACTCTGGGATCTAAGCCGTGTCTGTGACCTCCACCGCAGCTCACGGCAACACCGGATCCCTAACCCACTGAGTGGGACCAGGGATTGAACCTGCGTCCTCATGTATACTAGTCGGGTTCATTACCATTGAGCCACAATTCGAACTCCTAAAATTGCTTTTTAAAAAATGTTCCCTAATACAGAAATCATGGTACAATGGGCTAAGTGGCCAGTGTTATCTCTTAGATTACTATGGGCCTCTAGACCAAAATCGGCCTGCAGGCAAATATAATGAGACCATCAGACATAGTTGCTGGCTGTGAAGTTACCAACATGGGCTGTAATCAGTACAATGGTGGGAAATTCAAGGGAGGATGCTAACATATTTGTCACCTGGCAGCACCTCTTTGCCATTATCCTAAGGCCTTTTCCCATAGGTGAAAGGTAAAGTGCACACTTCTTAAAATAATTTTAATTTCTTCACATGTGCACAGTGAACTGGAGCAATGACTGATTAAACTACATTCTATTGTCAAACTGAACTAAATGTGCATTTGTTGGCTCAGAGTCAGCAGTTTTTAAATATGAGAATACAAACATAATGAATGTTAAATAAGAATAGTTACATGATGTTTCCTTCTTGGAAGTGTTGCTTCTGAAACTGTAGAACTGGCTTGGTGCTTTATTCTTGCTGTCGAAAGAACTTTTACCAGGAAATTTGAGTGCACATTTAATTGGGGATGGGGGAGGAGAAATGGATGTATTTTAAAAGCTAGCCAAGGGCTCTGAATGAGCTGCGTCTAACAAAGATTTTTTTTTTTTCTTTTCCTCCTCCAGACCTGCCAGGGCTTCAGTGCGTGAAGTACATCCAGGGACTTCAGTGGGGAACTCAGCAGATTCTCAGCGAACACATCAGGATGACACACAGTGGGTACCAGGCCAGATTTGCTGAGCTGAACAGCGCCCTTTTCCTGCTGAGATTCATCAATGCCAACGTCCTTGCCGAAATGTTCTTCAGGCCCATCATTGGCACTGTCAGCATGGATGACATGATGCTAGAAATGCTCTGTGCGAAGTTATGAAGGCATGTGGGCCGCCCTAGTGCAGGAGCTGTAGGCAGAAGAGTGTAAAATAGTGTAAAATAAACTTTCTTATAATTTTTACGTGCCTGGTATTTTTGTATTCAGTGAAAGAAAAACTTTAGTTAGTAACAGACAATTAGGAAAATCCTATGTTCCATACTGTTTCATTGCAAAGGAAAACATTTGCCAACAGGTAACTCATCTCTGTACACCTTTAAGGAAAGAGCAGGGGCTACGCTAATAGGCTATTTTTGCAAGGTTAGGCCACTCTCTCCATTGAACCTGCCAAAATCAAATTTACAGCAATAAGTTATAATGGTAAGGTGTTACCCACTAACTTGATTGTGAAAAGGTTCTTCAGGGTATAAGTAAGGTGTCAAAAATATTAAATATCATATTTAATATGACATCAACAACAGTGACTTTGTAGGTTGACTTGGTTCTACATTTCCATTCACATCTGCTGTGTGGAAAACTGTCTTTGTATCAAGTCAAGTGGAAATTTGTGCCTATAGAGGCACCTGAAAGTAAAGTAGGAGATTTTTCAGAGTCTTAGTTTGGGATTTTTCTGTACAAAGTCCAGCAAGAAACTTACATTCTATAAGGAGGCACTATAGTTCCAGAAAAATCAACATCATTATATTTTTATTTATTTATTTTTTGTCTTTTTGTGTTTTTTTTCTAGGGCTGCACCCGCGGCATATGGAGGTTCCCAGGCTGGGGGTCTAACAGGAGCTGTAGCCGCCGGTCTTCGCCACAGCCACAGCAACGCAGGATCCGAGCCGCGTCTGCAGCCTACACCACAGCTCACAGCAACGCCGGATCCTTAACCCACTGAGCAAGGCCAGGAATCGAACCCACAACCTCATAGTCTTAGTCGGATTCGTTAACCACTGAGCCACAACGGGAACTCCAAAATCAACATCATTATAAACCCCCAATTATATCTCACCTTTTTGATATATTACATACAGAACTGTCACACTGAATAAGCATGGTTTGAAATATAAAGTGACTTTATCGTTGGCTCCTGCTGCCCCTTTAAATGAAGTCCTTCCTTATCCCCGGATAAAATTTAGGGCACTCAGTGTTTATTCACTTATAGGTAATAAATTGCCCATCAATGATTAATACATCTAGTCCAGCGTAATAACCCATTGCATGGAGACTTGCTTGAACCTGCTTTGGTGCAAACCACTTTGGCAGTCTGGGAAATCCTATGGGCATCTTCTCAGGAATCAGGCTACTAGAATAATGCAGCAAATAAAATAGGATTACCAAGAAAATTAATATCAAAATACAGTATTAAAATGTGAACTTTTTAAAGTATTTTGAAAAGTAGTATATGTGCCTCTTGATAAACACATTAAAAAAACTGGTGGCAGGCCTATATCTAAATTTTAAGGCAGTGATCAATATAATTGACAAGTCAAAACAATTACATCTATAATGTGATGATAAAATATCTGAGATTTCCGTTAGTGACTTTGTTGGGGGACCCGAAAATTGCCACCCCACTCAGGGATTTGCTAGAAGGTCTCATGGGCCTTAGCCTATAGCTGTGTTCCAGGCTAAGAGTTATTATAGAGATGTGGTCAGAATACAAAGCCAGATTATAAAGGGAAAAGACACAGGCATAGTCTGGAAGAATCCATGTGAAGGGTTCCTTTTGCTCTCCCCCTCCCAGGAGGGGTCTCAAGCAAGCTCTTTCTCAGCAATAAAAATTCAGCAACACGTGTGTGATATTTCTGCCCAGGGAAAGCCCTTTGAGGCTCAGAGTTTAGGGTTTCTATTGAGGACTGGTCACATGGGCGCCCTTTACCTGGCTTGTGGCAAAATTCCAAACATACTGGAAGGAAGCAGGTGTTCAGCATAAACCCCACTGTTTGCACAAAAAGTCTCAGCCCAGTGAGCCACTCTTGACGTAGGGAAGGGCAGGAGCTCTCCCCAGATCAAAGTTCCCAGATGTCAGCCAAGGGTCAATGTTGCAAGCAGGCCATTCTAATGATAGCAATCTCTTGCTATGTTAACTCATATTTACAATCCACTCACTTGGCCCTTGGCCAAGGAATCTTTACAGAATTATGATAAATACAGCCCCACACATCAGGGCGAGGCCAACCTGCACAAGTGATCTCAGTTGTGCCCCGTACAGGTCCTGGGTTTCCTCCCTAACTTTCTATATGAACTGTTTTTGCTTTGTTGAACCTAGCTGGAGGCATCACTTCAGGCCCATTATAGCTCTGACCAGTAAGATGAACCTGACCCAAAGCCTCCCAGGGCTGAGGCAGTTTCACAAGGATCAGGGCACACATCCAAGCAGTACAATCCTCAAGGGCACATGTGTCCCTGGAAAGAAAGAGTTTACGATATTGGGGCACCCCATGCAGGACGAGCCTTGGGCAGGCAGTACAGGCTCGCCGGGCCACCAGTGTGGCTTCCCACTCTGGTTCCTCCTGACCCTGGGCTCTCGGTCTGGTCCAAGTAATTCTGTTCCATCCTTGCTTTCAGAGGGATGGCCTGATATGGTCTATTCCAGATAATTCTGTCAGTGACACTGGTTCATCACCTACTGGGTGTGAAGTACATTTAGAGACGCTGTGCAGGGAGCTGGCTTGCCCCTGCCTCTCACAGTCACGGTCATAAACTACCTGGGCTTGGCGATCCATCTGAATCCAACACGCTCCCACAGCAGCTTGCGGAGGCAGCACGAGAGAAGATTTTTCTTCAGAAAGGGCGTAAAGCTTCTAGAACAAGCAGTTCTGGAAAACAAAGATCATTTATGAACACCTGTGCCCCTGCGCCTACTCAGGTGCCAAAGTTTCGTTTCTTTTTTCCCCCTCCATTGTTAAAAAATCTGTGTGCCACATTTACTAATCCAAACTTTACAATTCTTCCTAATCATTTCTTTTTTGCCCAGACCTTTTGTTTCCAAGAGGGACACAAGCATTTTCACAAAATAACACTTTTACAACGTAACCAAAAAGACACATCATATTTAGGAAATGGTCAGGGCCAAATTGAAACTGAGCCTCCCCTAAAACCAAGTTCTTTTGCCAAGTTTAGGATGAATCTCTCTATACAAAACTTTATTCCCTTGCTTGTTGCCTCTGACCTCAATCCTGTGCTAACTGAACACTAATCAACCAGAGTTAGATGAGTAAAATTGCTCTTGTTAATAACATCATTAATGTACTAAAATGGCTGTTATAGAGCTTGTCATTAATGTACAAATTCAGGTTGTTTCTCCATGGCGAGATGAGCTCACAGATGCCAGAGTCATGGACTGCCTGGCCAGAGACTCGTAAATCAGAACCATCCTGGCTGCAGAAACTTATGATTCAGGAATGTCACAAGATGATGATTAAATCCCAGTCTTTTTGTTCTTCCCCTTTAAAACATCCTTAACTCAAAGACCAGGTCAGGGCGGATGTGAGACTTGTCTCCCACTCCCTTGCTTGGCACCCTACAAATAAACTTTTACACCCACTGTCAGAGTTTGGCTTTTTGCACATGAGCTCTTGCCTGATAACAAAAGTCGGATTTTTCAATATATAAAGCAAATTGATGTACATAACCCCTCCTTCCCCCATGCCTCTCATCTTGATGTCTCTTTTTTTTTCTTCTGTATTTTTAGGGCTGCACCTGTGGCATATGGAAGTTCCCAGACTAAGGGTGGAATTGGAGCTGCAGCTGCCAGCCTATATCACAGCCACAACAATGCTGGGATCCGAGCCACGTCTGCGACCTACACCACAGCTGACAGCAGCGCCTTAACCCAATGAGTGAGGCAAGGGATTGAACTGGCTTCCTCGTGGATACTAGTTGGGTTTGTTACCACTGAGCCACAACGGGAACTCCCTCGTCTTGATGTCTTGATCATTTATCAGGTGAGCAATCTAGAAAAGATCAACCCCTTTCTGAAGACTGCAGCACTGAATGGTCCAAGGGCTGCCCTAAGGCATGTGCAGAAGAAGAAAGGTGAAGGAAGGAGAGTCAGGCTGTCAGCCCACTGCTGCAAACTGGAGCTAATCTGTGAAAGCAGAACACAGGTCAGCGGCAGGGAGGCAAACAGCAGGGGTTCCAAAGTCTGACCTGTCAAGTGGGCAGAGGGCTCATATTCCCCATGAGCACCTTCCCACACACAACCTGTGGCTTTCAGTGGGAATCACAAATTAGGAATGCAACCCAGTTCTGCATCAGAACTATAGAGCCCAGCAGCAACTCCATTTCAAAGGGTCCTATTGGAGAACAAGCCCTTACCCTTGGGCATCTGCAAGCTACCCTGCTGGTCCAGCCAGCATCCAGATGTGCATCCAGCCAGACTCAGAGCTAAGACCCACAGAAGGGTGTCCTAAAGGTCCAGCAGCTCCAGAGGCGGAGTGCCAGTCACTGAGCCTGTGCCTGCTTTCAGCAGAGCACAGTTCAGTGCTAATAATGCAACAGCCTAGAAGCAGGCAGTATCAGGTTTTAGCTTGGAGTCAGGTCCAGGCAATTAAGATCTGAAAATTCAGTATAGCAAAAACGCCAGCGGCTTTTCCTCAGCAGCAGCAAAGCTGAGCCACTGTAGGGCTAGGCGCCTGTGACAAAGTGACAAGCAAGTTTTTCCCAAGCACTTTTCACCTTCTCAGGCTTAAGAGTCCAAATTGACACAGATGAAAATATACACATCAGGGCAGAAAATCATGAGCACCTACAGGTCAGAAATCTGATTTTATAAGAGCTCATTAGCAAAATAAAAACTGCTGTCTCAAAGTCTACATATGTATCTTCACCTGGAAACTGGTTCCCGTTTCCCACAGACTCCAATAGGCAAAATCATAGCCAAAAAAATCGTCAGTTACAGAGACTGTTTGCAACACAGAGAGTTTTACATTCCAATCTGCCCACCTGTGACAGAAAAGAAGGGCACTGTGTCCCATTAACAATTTTTTTCCCCAGGAGTTCCCATCGTGGTGCAGTGGAAACAAATATGACGAGGAACCATGAGGTTGCAGGTTCGATCCCTGGCCTCATTCAGTGGGTTAAGGATCTGGCATTGCCGTGAGCTCTGGTGGAGGTCGCAGACATGGCTCATATCCCTCGTTGCTGTGGCTGTGGTGTAGCCGGCAGCTGTAGCTCCAATTGGACCCCTAGCCTGGGAACCTCCATATGCCTCAGGTGTGGCCCTAAAAAAAGCAAAAAAAAAAAATTTTTTTTTCCCTTGCTGCTTTCTCTGGTTGCCATGACCCTTCTAGCGTTTATGAAGTTAACACCATGGAACATTTTACATCAGTTTTTATCCTACATCCAGATGCAGTAGGCACAAAATGCAAGGCTGTGACTTCAAATTCCTTTGCTTTCTATTACAAGTTTACTCAAAGCCCTAGCAGCGAGTTCAGCATTTACACCATTCACATCCCAGCTGCCAGGAGAACCAAGCTGGAGGGCAAGGGGAGAGGGAGCTGCAGCAGCGGCCTGGCTGAAGCAAGGGCTAGAGTGGTTTTTCCTCTTTCTTTTTTCTTCTGGTTTATCTAAAGCCTCGCTCAAGCCCTGGGAACACATTTAGTCTTTCCCCTGCTGCCACTTAGAGGAGAGAGCAACTACAGACTCACTTCTGTGCTTGGGTCCTTTCTCCCCCTGCGCAAAGGAGGAACAGAGAAAAACAAACAAGTCATCACCTGGGCTGCAGCTATTTTTTCCCCTCACTTTAGCCTGCATGACCAAAAGCAGCCTGGGGGATGCAGTGAGCCAACTCTAGAGATGGATCTATCACGCTGACATTCTGTAAGAAGCTTTTACCTCTGAACACAAACAGCCACTCAGCCGATGCTTCATATTATGGGCAACTCCACAGCCATTCATGTACCCGGGTTTCAGCATTCCCAGCCTCTCCCTCTTTCCTTACCTCCAGATAACACTGTAGCTAAGTTTCAGTGGGCGGAAGTCATTCTAGTAAATTCCACCATTGTGCTGGAGGTCTCCAAAGCCACCCCAATTCAAACATTTGCTAAATGGACTCAGCACTTGCATGTAGTTGTAATCAGAGCTGAGATGATTTATAGTGATGCAGTGAAGACAGCTGGATCAGAAAGGGGAAAAAGACACAGATGGAGTCGGGTGGAATCCATTAGGCTTCATTATAATCTCTCTTTCTCCCCTACGAGGGGACATTCAGGGGGCACACCCTCCCTCCCTTCCTGCCCATCCCACCCCACCCACCTCCAACAAGAATTAGCAAGATGTACAACACTTCTTCCCAGAGAAACCCATTTGAGACTCAGTGCCAGAGTTTTTAGTAGGGGCTGGTCACATAAGCACCCTCTACCCAGCTTGTACCAAAATTCCAGACTCTCAGTAGGAAACCAGGCGCTCAGCATAAGCCACATTGTTTGCACAGACAACCTAGGCACAGCGAACAACCCTTATCCCTTAGAGAGGGGTAGGAACACTCCTGAAATCGTACTTTGCAATTTAGCCAAGGGTCAGACTTGAAGGCAGGCCTTTCTAAGGATAGGGCTCTTAAACTTGCTATGTTAACACTTTCCTGGATAAACACGGCAAATGCTACTGTGCTGCGTCACTACTGTGTTATGTGCCTTCATAATTCAAGGAAAGGCTAAAATTCAGTTAGAGTTTAAGGAAAATAACTACGTAAATATTTTTTCCCAATCAAATTCACTGCACCTCTGATTTCTATCCACTGGCTCTTCCAATAGAGGGGAAGTTCATCGATTACTGATTCAAAACCACTGAAAGTTAATAGTTCATTTTTCCCAGGCTGAGAATTTTCCAATTTAAATGCCTACAGTGGGAAAGCAGAGGCTTCCACCAGCCCCCCCACTCTGTTGTTCTGGTCCTGTTTCCCTATCTTACTACATTTGCAGGTGCCCACAGGGTTGGGCCACATCAAGGAGGAAGAAGTAAAGGAAGAAGAGATCTCCCCTGGCCGACGCCCATCTGTGTCATTTTCTCTGGCCATGGCAGATGTTTAGAGTTAATGCCTCTTCCGGTGGGCACTTGCAGAGATTATTTGGAGAACTTCCTCCACATTTCTCTCATCCCTCATCTCTTGGGATTTCTCTCCTGCAACTACTTCTATATATATATATATATAAAATTGAACTCACAACCTCATGGTTCCTAGTCGGATTCGTTTTCGCTGTGCCACGACGGGAAGTCCTTTTTTTATTTTTTTGGTCTTTTTTAGGGCCTCACCTGAGGCATACAGAGGTTCCCAGGCTAGGGTTCAAATCCTAGCTGTAGCTGCTGGCCTACACCACAGCCACAACAACGCCAGATCCAAACCATGTCTGCGACCTACACCACAGCTCACAGCAACGCCAGATCCTTAACCCACAGAGCTAGGCCAGGGATCGAAACTGCGTCCTCATGGATGCTAGTCAGATTCGTTTCTGCTGAGCCACGACGGGAACTCCCACATGACAATTTCAGTCTTTGTTTCAGTTGTATTAAATTTGACCCTCACCTTCTTTTTCATTTTCCCGTTTTAAAATTCCTTTTCTTATAAAATAATAAGGGCAAAGTGCAAAAAGAACTATTTAAATACTCCACGTACACTGTGATGGGCACACCAAGATGGCAAAACTTTAGAAATGCAAGTGTTGATTGACAGGCAGCACTGTCCTGAGAAAGCTCCAAATGTTCTCTCATGAGATGATGGATGCAAGTCCACATTCAGCACAGGAAAGGTGGTTTATGGTTGAAGTTTATACTTCACAAAGGTGCTGATACTTTCTGTAAAGGTTAGTTGGGTTAAGAATATTCTTGTTTTAAATTGCTAATACCAGCTATAATGGAAAAAAAATAAAATCATTATAAAAAAATAAATTGCTAATACCAACAGAGAAGTTCACATTTAAAGTCAGAATTACTGAATTAGATTTCTCTCCATCCTTTGTTCTTTCCTTTCGTTTCTTCGTTCCTTCCTTCTTCCCTTCCTTTTGAATAATACTAGTCATTAAGAAGAAGTGCACTGAATAAGTGACAGTTTGTCTCTGCTGAAGGACAAAAGAACTCTTGGATTAATCTTGTTAGAGAATTTTGATCTGGATATAAGGGGTTGGTAGAATGACTGAGGTGGGGAGCAGGGGAGAAAGCCTGACAAAAGGTAGAAGACGGTCTTTGGATAGAAGCCTTCAGAACCTGAAGAAATTCTGTTCTGAGTGGCTAGAAATCCTGTTTGAGTGGTTGCAGTGACCTCACTCTTCCATTGCCCTCTTTTTCTGTCATTGGTTGATGGTCTCCCCTGTAGCACTGCGATTTCTTTTCATTTTGACTTACTTTCATCCTGCAGTTAAATAAAGTATGACAAAATGAGGTATGATGAAATATGGCCACTAAAGTGAAGGTGAGTGAGATACTGCTCTAAAGAGAAATATATCAATGAACAGAGTCATGTACAAATTCTTTAGAATTGTAAACTCGGGCATTGTCATATCAGTTACTAAGTTATGTGTATGAATTGAAGCTACAATTTAGTATTTTAAAGTAACAATAGCTGAGAGTTGGCCAGAGTTGTTCATTTCTTTTTACGGAAGTCTTACTTCTGTAAAAGATCAATAGTGATGAACTGCGCTGAATTCAACTTTTTTTCTACTCTAGTCATGGGCTTCTGCACCAGCATTTGGTAAAGTCTAACCCTGAACGTAATGTTTTAGGTCAGAAAAATCACACCAAACCATGTGCCCAATTTTAGAGCAGAAAAGCAAAAGTTCTGGCTGGTATTTTAAGAGTGTTTTAAGTGATTAGAGAAAGAGGCAAAGTGGTCTACAGAAAACAAAAATGTTTAAAAATAAGTACGACAGATATAGAAAGGTAGCCAATAGCAGAGGATGGAGTATAAAATAAGCAGGAAAAAGGGGTAAATAAATTCATAATAAAAATATCAGATTCACCCCAAATAGTATATATTATTACATTGTTTTACTCCTAATACATGTATACAAAAAACCATAGGTATTTCAAGTAAAAGAGCTAATGTTTACTGTATCAAGCTCTGTTTTGAGTGCTTTTCAAGGAGTATATCTTTCCATACCCTTGCAATAGCTCTACTAGTTAAATCTGTACTATCTTTCCAGATGAGTTAAGTGAAGGCTCAGTGACTGGGTATCTTTCCCGGGCCCGCCTCACTAGCATAAGGCATCTGAGTTACTACCACCGTACCACTGTCTCCAACTGAGCTGCAGAAGCTAAACAGAGTATATTTGTGACACTTTACAGAATACATCTAACACACCTTATTTTAGAACCCAGGACCTAAAACTCCCTTTGGTTTTTGTCTGTGGGTAAATCTGGTGGTTCCTATGTTGCCATTGTATGGTTACAACGGACACATTTTCCAAACCAGAAATTGAGACCCAAGGTATGACAAAGAGGGTTGAAAGTTTTGCTGGTTTGTACACATGTTTAAATGAAAAATCTTATGATGATATAAAATGTAAAGAACATTTAATTATATGTTTAACAAGTCACCCTAATTGAAAAGAAAAATAAAGTCACATGAAATACGGTCCACTTGGAAAATACCAAACATATGGTTTTGTAAAGCATACTTCTCTCCTTTATAGCCACATCTTTTTGATGCTCTCAGGACCAGCCTCTATCCTTACTAATTTAGTCCCAATCCTTGTTTAGCTAAGGACTTTGAAGCTATTTCATGCTTCAGTGCAGAAAGGTAATTAATGTTAGGATTTTGACATTTAAAAACACATGTAGAAGTTTTAATAATGTTGATGTAATTACAATGCTTTAAGAGGTTCTCTTTTTCTTACCTCCACAATGCAACTGTAATGAAGTCTGATGCTACTATTATCACTGATTTTTAAACTATAAACAAAGAAATTTCCAATGTGGAAAATGAATCCTAATTCAAATTAGGCATAAAATGTGGAATATTAAAGTATAAGAAACCTCGCTTCCTTTGCCTCCTTTCTTTCCAATACAAAATAAAAATGACTACTTTTAATTAGCCCTGAACCACTCATGCATATATCTGGTTATATACAGATATTATTTAGTTGGGTATCTTATAGGGGACAACATTTAAGCTGTGGATGAATGATAAATCCCTCTAATCAGTTAAATGACTGATTGAATCTGTGGTTCCATAACTAGAGAATGGTATTTCTCTCACTTGTCCATACAAAAAGAAAAGAACAGAACAGAATAGAAAAGAAAAATTAATTCACTTATTTGCAGACAGTTTCACTATTTAGTCTTATAATTTTTTCCTGGAAAAAACTTTTTTTAGTTTTATAATTATGATCATAGTATTATGGAGTCTACATGCAGACTGCAGATATTTATATTTATATGATTTGGATAATTTTTAGCAGGTAAGGGATATTCTCTTTGCTTCACGACAGTTCATACTGCTACTTCTTGTCATATATATTCCATTTTACTCATGTGGATTGTCTTCTGGGTTTCTAGGATTGTTGAGAATTATTACTCTTAATTGAGAGGATGAAAGAAAACATATACATGACATGTTGGCCATTATATTAAAAATGGAGTTCCTTTTGTGGTGCAGCAGAAATGAATCCGACTAGTAACCATGAAGTTGTGGGCTCGATCCTGGCCTCGCTCAGTGGGTTAAGGACCCGGCATTGCTGTGAGCTGTGGTGTAGGTTGCATATACAGTTTGGATCCTGAGTTGCTGTGGCTGTGGCGTAAGCTGGCAGCTGTAGCTCTGATTCGACCCCTAGCCTGGGAACCTCCATTTGCCACGAGTGAGGCCCTAAACAAACAAACAAACAAACAAACAAACAAACAAAACAAAGAACCTTGGACACCTAAATTAGACTGTGCCACTTAGTCACTTCTTGACACTTAACCCGAAATTCTTTACCTTGGTTTGTGCTATCACAGGCACACCCTATAAACATTTCCCTTTTGCCAGTGGCACAATGTTGACTCAAACAACAGAAAAACATTAAGGGACATTGCAGACACTAGCAGCAGGAAGACAATTTGCTCTCAGATCTGGTCTTCCTTTCTTATTTAGCATGGTAGCCTAGTAGCTCTCATGCATCAGCTCCAGTCCGCTTCACTCTCAGGTGACATTCTCCCAACTCAGTGTCCCACCAGCTGTGATCTGTGCCCCCTGGCAAGTTTCTTTGACCATGGAGGATGCTTGTTCCTGTCCTCTTCCAAGATGTCTGAACCGTGGTCTAGGGAGGGTCCCCTGCTAAGTTTCTCTTCTTACATTGTCAACTCTCCTGACTCTAGATATTGTAATTGCTTATTTTAGAACTCACTATCCTTAGACGCTTTAGAGTCTTCTTTTACTCCCTTTAGTGTTTAACTCCCTTTTATTTGTTATTAATTTTTCATGCTAATCTTTTCTATTCAAATTACTGGCACTGTTTCTGTTTCCTCACTAAACCCAGAGGTATATAATGAACAACTAAGGTCTAGAGAATTTCATTCTAGATAAGATGCACCAAAAATTCCCATAGTCAGGTTAACAGAGTGTTCTAGGATATATAAATTGAGGCATGGTCTGCTGTGTGCCAAGTTTCAATTCTGTGTGCATAAACTGGGGTCTATTTCTTCATGTTGTTTGATATCAATAAATTTTAATGAATACTAAAAGGCTGACTTTCTCATGAGGAGAAAGCTGAAAACCAGGACCACGAATTTTCAGCCTAAGAGGTCTGAAGTTATGCTGAGTAATGATTTGAAGAAAAGTCAATTTCTAAAGACGCACACAAGGTACAAAGAAAACCATGTAGGTGGGGCCTTTCCCTCAGTCATTATTTAACACACATGCCAACAAAAGGCCAGGAAGTTACAACTGGGTGGATTGAATGTCCTTTGTTCTCAAAACATTTTTTTCTCTTGGTGTATTATAGGTAAGGATTTGCAGATCAATAAGCATTTTGATTTCAGCATGCAATTACATTCTCTTTGCTTGAGTTCCTCTGAGTTATGCACAAGGCTTCCAGTTCTGATGCAGCTTTGTATTTGTTTTTCTGCTCTGATTTCAATGCATGCTGATGGCAAGTTAAATTATGAATAAACTTAGTCTTTAATTCCATCAAGATGTGGATGTCAAAGAAAGGTAAAGATACAAATTAGATGGTACTAGGAAACTTGAGCCTCACTCTACAAGAGAGTGCTCCTATAATTTTTTTGGGGGGAGGCGGGTCCTGAATATAAATATGATACAAGGATGCACGTAAAGCAGCCTGTAAACTCATCTGCTGACAGTTCGTATGAAGACTTAACTAGAAAATTTCATTAATAGGAGCAACAATATAAACCAACAATATAAACAAATTTTAACAAATGGTAAAACCGCTTTCCCTATTAAGATAGCCACTTATACAAGGAATTTCCACACTCAAGATGGTAGGGGTTGTGTGAGCTCAGGCAAGGACTTAAAGGTCAACAAATAATTAGAGCAAGTGACTTCAGAGTTCAATTCAATCCAAATGATATATATTGAGTCTCTATAATGTAAAACCTACTGTACCCTCAAGAAGCTTAATATTTGATGGGTGGACAGACCGTTCATCCTGAAGTATTCTATTTACTGATGCTTTACACCTAAACAATAATCCACAACCACTGAATTTTGACTGTGATTGGGCTAGAAACAAGCCATTTTCATTTCCACTTTCCTTAGTCTTCTCTCTGCAGTGCACCTTGAATTTTTATCAATGATTTTACTCCAGCCAAGGGCAAAGTAGAACAGGAAGTTGAATAATTCTGAAAAAGTATATAAAAAGCTTGACTATTTGTTTGAAAATATTTATTTTCTCACACACATTTTTGTTTCACTAGTAAAGGCCCTGTGATAACAGTGAATTGGCAAATCTGTGAAAGACACAAACCTTACTGTTAGACAATTTAGACTGAATAATTCTGACCAGGCTGTGTTGATGGCATTTTTACCATCACCAGCTCCTTCTTAATAGAGGACATTTATTTACTTAACACTTATTGAGCATGTATATGCCAGACATCAATATTCCCAAGGCTAGATTATTTGGCCAAATCTGAGGAGGCAAAATCCTATGAGAGGCTTTTTATTGGTTAATACTGCTTTCCTTCAAAATACAGATGTGCCAAAGGTTAAGGGAAAATTCTCTTTTTCCTGTAGGTACCGGGCACTGCCCCCACATTATTCTGGAGGTATTCATTTCATTTAACAAAATAAAACATAAATTAGAGGAGGTTAAGTATTTTTAGAGACTTTAAGAATGGCAAAGCTTTGAAGTCTCTTCTCTTAACCCTGAAAACGTACAAGTCACCAATTCAGATCATCAGAAAAAAAGTCTGCCTCATTTTTGGGATATCAAAACCCACTTACAAAAACAAGTCAAGAGTCTCATGTTCTGTCTATTGAGCTAGCCAGGCAACTATCCATGGACAGACGAACAGATAAAGAAATACATACAATGGAATACTATTAAGACTTAAAAAAGAAGGAAATCCTGCCACTTGTGACAATGTGGATAAGACATTATGCTAAGTGAAATAAGCCAGTCACAGAAGGACAAATATTGCAGGATTCCACTTAGATGAGGAATCTAATATAGTCAAACTCACAGGAGCAGAGAATAGCACAGTGGCTGCCAGGGGCTGGGGGAAGAGGAAATAGGGAGTTGTTGTTCAATTGGTATAAAGGTTCAATTCATCTTTATACCAAGATGAATTGGTTCTAGAGATTGCTGTACAGCATCATGCCTAGTCAATTATACTGTATTGTGCACCTAAACATATACTGAGGATAGATTTCATGTTAAATGTTCTACCAAACAAAACAAAACAAAATCCCAAAGAGACACAAAGAAACTACTGAAGGTGATGGATAGGTCTACTAATACCTTGATTTGGTGATGGTTTCACAGATATACACATTATCTTAAAACTCATCAAATTGGGTATGTTAAATACGTACAATTTTTTGCATACTAAAAAACCAAAACCAGAGTTCCCGTCATGGCTCAGTGGTTAACGAATCCGACTAGGAACTAGGAGGTTGCGGGTTCGATCCCTGGTCTTGCTCAGTGGGTTAAGGATTCGGCATTGCCGTGAGCTATGGTGTAGGTTGCAGATGCGGCTCGGATCCTGTGTTGCTGTGGCTGTGGCATTGGCCAACAGCTACAGCTCTGATTAGACCCCTAGCCTGGGAACCTCCATACGCCACGAGTGCGGCCCTAGAAAAAGGCAAAAAGACAAAACAAAAAACAAAAAAAACCAAGTCAAAACACAAATTAACAAACATTTCTAATCACATGCCACTGTTGTACTTGAGTTCATTTACATATTTTTAAAAGTCTAACACTTTTCTAAAGAACTCTCCTACTTTTTGAGTCTTTTCTCATGTCACCTCCGTCTTCCCAAAGTTTCATCTGATAATTAAAATTCTGTCTGCTTTTCAAGGCCATTTCAAATAATTCTCTCTCCAGGAAACTATTTTATCTATCAAACCAAGGTAAGTTCTCTTCCACAATACTTCCTGCCTTTTGTTTTTTAGTTTTATAATGTGAAAGAGTGCAATAAGAGTTAACAACGACTTTTCTGATTTTTTTCTTTAGTTTTCTCTAAAGTAGTAGGAAGACATCATTTTTTTTTTAATTAATAAGAGAGGGTGGGAATGTGACTCAGATTATCCATCCTAAAAGATGAATATCATTTCTCTACTAAATACTCCATTAATGAGGCCAGAATGAATTTTCTCACTGGAAAAGCATAAAAGGAAAGTGGAAAAACCTCAGAGATTTACACGCACAGCTGCAACCTGCCTCCATGCCACGTGTGGAGCACTGGTCTCAGGAATCCTTCCCTACTTAGAACATGGAGAAGTTTGATGAGGCTGAAGAGCAAGAAATCCTCCTTCCTCACAGTGGCAATCTTCTTTTTTATATAGTGGCAGCCGCCAGGCACCCCCATGGACATATCTTGCCAAACCTTTTCCGAGCCCTGAGCTGAAAGCAGCTGGGGTGGGGAATCTTTCCTTCCTGTGGACAGGGACAACAGCCTCGTTGGCTCCAGTGCCACAATCTACCTGGTGCAGAGGTTCCCCAATGTCCCTCTTCAAGGTCAAGAAGACACCTTGGGAGTTTCCTTCGTGGCTCAGTGGTTAACGAATCCGACTAAGAACCATGAGGTTGCGGGTTCGATCCCTGGCCTTGCTCAGTGGGTTAAGGATCCGGCGTTGCCGTGAGCTGTGGTGTAGGTTGCAGACGCGGCTCGGATCCCGCGTTGCTGTGGCTGTGGCGAAGGCCGGCAGCTACAGCTCCTGTTAGACCCCTAGCCTGGGAA
>PVHT020000193.1:18126746-18237777 GCA_004024745.2 Catagonus wagneri
GGATCCTTAACCCACTGAGCAAGGCCAGGGATCGAACCCGCAACCTCATGGTTCCTAGTCGGATTCGTTAACCACTGAGCCATGATGGGAACTCCATTTTTTATTTAAATAAAATTAAACCTGAATCCAAATCTAAGCTCCATCCCACCAGACCATTGGGGAATGCATTTTTAGCTTGTATTAAGGCTTCAACACAATCTCTTCAGGTCTGGCAGTTCTGCCGCTTCCTAGTCATGTTTGTGACTCATATGGTGAGTCTGAGAGCCCCTGTGCATGAGACCCACACTCCTTGAGCCCATCACAAGCCACCCCTTAAAGGGCTGTCATGTCCCTGCTCTCACCAGAACCCTCGGCTTCTTGTCTTTGTCCAACGTCGCCCCAATCATACCTTTCTCTTTCTCCTTCTTTCCCCTCTTCAAAAGCCATCTCTTAAAGAAAACAAAACAAACAAAAAACAAAAGCCACCTCTTTCTGTCATGTCAGTTGTGGGACAGACAAAATTATCATTTAATAGGCTGCGGTTTCATAAAGTGAAGGTGGAGAAAATAGCTTTAGCCATCCAATCTCTATGTGTCCTGGAAAAATCCATGAGGGAATTATAAAACCTGACCAACTGTTTGAAATGATGGAAGAGAAAAATACAAAGAAAACATTACTATTTCAAAAGAACCATCATGGAACATTTATAAAAAACTGGAGTCTTTCCCTCAGGTGTAGCTGGGACCAGTTTTCATGGGCACACTTCAGCTAATCACATAATAATCACAGAAAATAGTGACCTTTAATTTATGAATGATAGGTGGTGACTAGTCATAAGAATTGAATATAGTTCTGATATCAACTTAATGAAACAATTTACATAGGTTCCTGGATTTATATTTATTCAAAGGTTGACAAGTTTCAAGTATGACAAAGACTGAACTTTATGTAAGAATTCTGTGAAGCCTAAAGAAAAATCTTGTTTTGTTTTGTTTTGTTCTATTTAGGGCTGCACCTGAGGCATATGGGAGTTCCCAGGCTAGGGGTTGAATTGGAGCTGCAGCTGCCAGCCTAAGCCACAGCCACAGCAATGTGGGATTCGAGCCTCATCTGGGACCTACACCACAGCTCATGGCAATGCCAGATCCTTCACTCACTGAGCAAGGCCAGGGAGCGAACCCACATCTTCATGGATACTAGTTAGGTTCATTACCACTGAGCCGCAATGGGAACTCCCAAGAAAATTTTTGAATGATGTTTGGAAAGGGAGATCCAAGAAACCACGAGCTCAAAGTAAACTCCATGAAAACAGAGACGGGCAAAGAGCACTAAGAACAAAAAGACCACTAGGAATTAGAAAAAAAAATAGAAGATTCCAACAAATACCAATAATTAATAGGACATAACTGATAGAGATGTGCATATGGTGAACATGTGACAACTGTAAGCACTGAGATGCAGAAGCCTGAGGACAGGAGTTGCGCACCAAGAGTAAATACACAGAATGCTGTAATGAAGGAAAACGTTTCACTTCATTTACTCTCTGAAATACCTGCTCTGTAATGAGAACTGCTGCCTAGGAGACACGAGAAGCAAAACTCTACAAAGAAGGTAAATGATTGTAAATTCAACACTGCCACTTTTTTCAGTGGATTCCCAAGATCAAATCTCTGCCTGGAAATGGTTCCAAGTTATTTGAATGCTCAGTTGGAGATAAAATGTATTCCTATTGTATTAATAGTCCTTGAAACATGCTGAAATGATGTATGCAGAGGCAGAAGATCTAGGTTTTCTTATATCTTAATTCTTAGGAGGTACATTAATCTTACCGACACCACCTCACCCTCTTGCACTGATGAGATGTAAGAAACAATTAGAGGATAACATAGTATATAGTTTAGCTAGAGTACAAGGTGTTACTTATTTATAATTTGCACTTAATTATGATTATTTATTCAATAATCGTTAATTGTGTGGAAACTATCAAAACAGTAGTTGTTAGAGTAGGATATTCATACATGAGATCTGGGCCCATAAGGGATGGCTTTATGGAAAAAGTAGACTTTGGTGAGGGTGTTGAAGATTCTGCAGAATGTGTCAATATGGGAAGGAAAGGTGCACATACTAGAATCCCAGTATTCATGTTGAGTATGCTTTGGAATTCTATGCACACCATTCATAAACTTGTAAATTTTGATTATTACTGAAAAGGAGGAGGAATTTCCAGAGCATGCTGAAGGCATCTTTTAATCCTCGAGTAACTTAATAGTAATATCTTAGGCACCACAACTAATTATTACATTTCCCTGGAACTTCTTATTTGCTGAATCTGCTTTTGGATGAAAATAAAAATTAGCTAAAGTTTGGTATCGAATTTATCTAAATTTTAGTGCCATAGTTGCTCAGCATAAAGAACAAAACATATTTTATCTTGTGGTCTTTGAGGTGATCCACTGAGTATATAAATCCTCAAAAGAGAAAGTGGTAGCAATAAATAAATACATAAAAAGCAGTATAAAGGCAAATGAAATGGTTATCTTAATTTGGCAGAAAGTTAAAAAATACAGTCGCCCGTGGAGATCATATTTACCATTTCTATGCACTAGTAGAAAATGAGTGGGAGACAAATATTCTCAAAAGAGACAATTCAAAGTACTTTAAGACACATAGACAACCATTGTTTTGGTGACCTACTTCCCTAATAATTACGAGAAAATTAGGAAAATGAGTAGGTTTTTAAGACTAAATTTATATGATTTTTTACATTTCCACTATCACAGGATGAAAGTTTCTGTTGCTCCACATCCTCATTAGCATTTGATATGTCATGTTTAATTTTTTAAAAATTTTAATCATACTAATGTATATAGCGGTACCTCATTTTTTAAATTTGCAGTTCTCTGATGACAAATCATATTACATGTATTTCAGTACGCAAAAAAATAAAATTTTAGAAACTGTACATGGAAAATTACAAATACAATTACAGTTTTACATAATGACAAAATGACAAACCAACCAAACTTATTCATATTTAAAAATATAACTAGAATACATAGAAAATAACTACAGCACCTTAGAACTAGCAGAGAGGAAATATTTATGGATTATTCCCTCTCTCCATCCAATGTAAGAAATCTTACACAGTATCCCAGATGGCCAGACACCTTCTGTTTGAACAGGTGTGGTATCTCACTGTTTTTCTAAGAAGTCTATTTTGTGCAGCTGTAATTCATGGGAAGCTTCGCCTTGCACTTAACTACAATTTACCTCCCTGAGACTTTTATTTTTTGATCCAAGTTATGCTCTCTGAAGCTTCAAAGGAATACTTTAATTCCAATCAGTTCAATCAATAAATATTGTAGAATAGCTCGGCCAAGGGCTGAGGTAGGAGCTGGCAGGCAATGGATGACACATTTCTTTAGCTCCCTCTTCTGACTTGACAGCTCTTCAAATTCAAGAAGATAAATTTTACATCTTCCTTGATTCTTCTCTATCAATCAAAGATCTCCAGGTCCCCGAACCATAATTAGATCCTTTATAATCCCAGTCACTTCATTTCTAAACTTGTACAAATAATCTAATGGAAAATTTAATATAAAATGATTAAATGGGGATGTTTCTGCTGTAATATTTTGCATCTAAGAACAGACCATCTATGTCAGACTTGCTGCAGAAGTGGGGGCAAGAAGTGGTCGAATGGTTCAACAGCTGATCTCCCACCTCAAGGATGTATAAAAAGTGGGAGTGATGAGAGAGACAAATTATTAGCAGTGATTTCTTTGGAGAGGATTTATGGGGTACTAGGCATATCTGTATTCCCACAGGCATTTCTCCTATTTTTCATCTCTACAATTCAAGCCAAGAAAGAGGGAGGGTGGTTAGAGACCACATGGAGAAGCTTGAAATGTGTTCCCTGGAGTGAGAACAACTTTTATCTGAAAAAGCATAGAAATAAGAGACTGAAAGTATCTATTTCTAAATGGGAAGAGAGGACTCCAGTGAGACAAAAAGGCAAGTGTCCCACGGACCAGAAGGACACACAAAATGGAGCTGGATTTGAGATATTCTGAAAGGCTTGTACCTCAACCGTCTGGCTGCTGTGGCTAGGTGAAAGTGTGAGATACCACTAGAAACAGGAGGTGACGGGAAAGTGGTAAAATGCCAGCTGGAAGGAGTATCTCCCATGCTAAGAAATACTGTGGTGCGTTTGACGGAGTTATCTCCAAAGAAATGGCTAATGCAATTGTAGTAGACCAACTGAAGTAAGGTCACCAATTTCTTATCCTCTAAGAATCTAAGCCATCTGCAACGCAATATTGCAGCAAGAGAGAAGCATTTACTTTCTCAACCCTCATACTGCTGGCCTGATGACTTTCTTTGGCCAATAGAATGGAGTGTAAATGACAGCACACCAGTTTCAAATCTAAGCATCAAGCCACCTTACCTGCTGCCATTTGTGGTTCTGGTGCTATTGCTTGGCCTCCCTCTCCCTCTCCACTACCCATCTCCCCTCCCCATTCCTATTCCTCCTCCTTCCCTTTCCCTCCTCCTCCTTCTATTTTCAGGCCAATCTGGAGAACACTGAGTAAGAACTGAGTGAGAGCCTCAGATTTTGATTTTAGACTTAAGTGGACTTTTAATGTCTGAATTTAAGACTGTTCATAACCAAAACTAATCGAAAAAGCTTTGAGCTGTACTCAAGTGGGAAAAACCCCAAAATCCAAGCAAGAAAAATATGCTAAAGGATATTTCAAAGACACATACATGGGAAAATGAAGCTATTTCATAATTTCACCCCATTAAATCCAAGTCACGTAAGAATCTACCTAAAGGTATTTTTTTTTTAAGTTATAAACATCTGCCTAAATAAATAGGGTATTTTCTCAACATGTTCTAGCTAATCCATTTCTTATTGGACACACAATATTATTTCAAAACTATATCAGTTTTTGCTACAACGAAGTACCACCTCACACCAGTCAGAATGGCCATCATTAATAAGCCTACAAATACCAAATGCTGGAGAGGGTGTGGAGAAAAGGGAACCCTCCTACACTGGTGGTGGGAATGTAAATTGGTACAACCACTATGTAAAACAGAAAAGAGGTTCCCTCAGAAAACTAAATATAGAAATACCAGTGAGATCCAGCAATCTCACTCCTGGGCATATATATGGACAAAACTATAATTCAAAAAGATACATGCAACCTATGTTCAAAGCAGCACTATTCATAATAGCCAAGACATGGAAACAAACTAAATGTCCA
The DNA here is from genome assembly GCA_004024745.2 of Catagonus wagneri. Taxonomy (NCBI): domain Eukaryota; kingdom Metazoa; phylum Chordata; class Mammalia; order Artiodactyla; family Tayassuidae; genus Catagonus; species Catagonus wagneri. The sequence continues at coordinate 18,131,996 of PVHT020000193.1, forward strand.
TCGACAGAGAAATGGATAAATAAGATGGACTATATAAATGTAATGGAATATTACTCATCCATAAAAAGAGCAAAATAATGCCATTTGAAGCAACATGGATGTGACTAAAGATTTTCATACTAAGAGAAGCAAGTCAGAAATAGAAAGATAGATACCACAGGATATCACTTATATGTGGAATCTAAAATATGGAACAAAGGAACCTGTCTAAAAAATAGAAACAGACTCACAGACATGGAGAAAAGACATGTGGTTGCCAAGGGGGACAGGGGAAAGAGTGGGATGGAATGGGAGTTTGGGGTGAGTTGATGCAAACTTTACATTTGGAATGGATAAGCAATGAGATATACTATACAGCACAGAAAACTGTATCCAGTTTTCGAGACAGACCATGATGAAAGATAATATAATAGAAACAATGTATATATATATGTCTGACTCGGTCACTTTGCTGTGTAGCAGAAATTGGCACAAAATTGTAAATTGACTATATTTTAATAAAAAATAAAAATATATCAGTTTTTATGGGGCTAAAATTTGATTATATCATTTTTTAGTTAACGATTTTTTTCATGATAATCAACATATTCAACCACATCCCACATTAAATAACTAAATAGGTACCTTCAGTATGAAAACCACAGGACCATACTTCACTATCTTCTATTTTTTTTTTCTCCTTGAAATCACACAGAACACTAAGAGAAACATCTGTGGTAAAACCAGGAAACAAATGTAATCCATAAATTCCAAAATTAAAGCAGCTAAAAGCAGCTGAGACTAGGAAGAAAGTACGGGGGAGAGCCATGAGGTGAGATGAGGGAGCCGTGTGGCAGGAGAACTCAGAAAGTGGTAGCAGGAATATTCTGAAGGTGAAGGGCTCGTGCCAAAGGGCAAAAGTTAAATCCTCAGTGCACAGCAATCCCAGTAGAAGCCAAGTTGAAACTGGGTGGAAGCCATGGAAGGTATTGAACAGAGAAGAAAAGACAGTGTCGATGGGACTCAGGGACCATAAATCTCAGAGAAATTCCAGAAAATATACATACTGAAGTTCAAGGATGAGACACTTGATTTTAGCAGTTTTTAACCTAACATATTTTGGTGATAGAAACTATCTTTTTAAATTTCTAAGAGAAATCTGAACTTCTAAATAAGATAAAAAGCCAGAGACTGACCTCAAAAATAAAGTATACTTTCAACTATAACCACCTTCTGCATAAATGGCTAAAATTAATTACATCACTTCAATATTTCTATGTGAATTACATGCAACTGGTAGAAAGGAATTTAGGTACTGAAGCACATTATTTCATTTCCACAGTGGTTTCTATTATACTACTTATCAGAAGGACATAGTTTTGTTTTTGTTCTCTGCAAATTACTCCAATGTATAGTTATTTTCCCCTCTTTTAGTATCAGATATACTTAAATGTAGAATAGAATGACTTCAAACCATCAACTACTTTATACTATCATTTCTCTGCAAGTAAGGGGTTCTATGAGGATGCAGGTTTGATCCCCAGCCTCACTCAGTGGATTAAGGATCCGGCACTGCGCAAGCTGTGGGGTATAGGTCACAGATACAGTTCCGATTATATCCCAAGCCCAGAACTTTCATTTGCCACAGATGCAGCCATAAAAAATAAAAATAATAAAGGGAAGCATAGGTGCATGAGAAAACACAGAGACGCGCAAGTAAAAATGTCTTAGTTTGAATTCAGGCCCTGCAATTTACTAGTATATAAACAAGATTAATTGAGTAATTAATTATTTTTCTTTTTACAGCTGCACCTGCAGCATATGGAAGTTCCTGGGCTGGGGTCAAATTGGTGTTGCAGCTGTGGCCTACACCCAGCCATGGCAACACTGGGTCCAAGCTGCATCTGTGACCTACGCCACAGGGGAGGGCAGCACTGGATCCTTAACCCACTGAGCCAGGCCAGTGATTATCCACATCCTCACAGAGACAACTTTGGGTTCTTAACACGCTGAGCCACAGCAGGAAATACGATGAAATATCTTTAAACCTCAATTTTCCCCATCTGTACAATCAGACAATACCTACTTCAAAAGTTCTTACAGAGATTAACCAAAATTTTGTATATTTTTATACATCTATATATATGAACATATGAATAAAGAACATAAATATATATATAACAGATTATTGTTATTAGCATTTCATTTAGTGTTTCTCTTCATATTTCTTCTTTTTCCTTTTTAATACCACAGATTTATGTAGAACTTCACTGTTTCTAAAGCCTATCCTTATAGGAGCAACCCCTTGAAACAAGCCATTGCCTAGTTTTATGGATGAAAAACTAGGATCCCAAGACATTAAGTAACTTCTCTAGGTTCACTCACTGTAATCAGCAACATCAGACTATAAACCAAAATCTTCCCTTTTTTTGCCTTTTTAGGGCTGCACCCATGGCATATGAAGGTTCCCAGGCTAGGGGTCCAATCAGAGCTATAGCCGCCGGCCTACGCCAGAGCCACAGCAACGCGGGATCTGAGCCGCGTCTGGGACCTACACCACAGCTCACAGCAATGCCGAATCCTTAACCTGCTGAGCAAGGCCAGGGATGGAACCCACGTCTTCATGGTTGCTAGTCAGGTTCATTAACTGCTGAACCACAACAGGAACTCCTAAACCAAAATCTTCTGATTCATAGTTTGGTGCCTTTTAATTTTCCTATCACGGAGTTCCCCTCGTGACGCAGTGGAAACGAATCCGACTAGGAACCACGAGGTTGTGGGTTCGATCCCTGGCATCACTCAGTGGGTTTAAGATCCGGCATTGCCGTGAGCTGTGGTGTAGGTTGCAGACACGGCTCGGATCCCGCGTTGCTGTAGCTGTGGCGAAGGCCGGCAGCAACAGCTCCGATTAGACCCCTAGCCTGGGAACCTCCACATGCTGCAGGTGCGGCCCTAATAAGCCAATAATAATAATAATAATAATAATAATAATTTTCCTATTTCTCTGTAGCTTTTTTTTCCTCCTCATGTATATGACTTACATATCTCCACCCCTATTGGGACCAGGGCCTCTGATGGCAGAACTATGCACTGAGAATCAATGTGGTTAAATCAATCTGTGAGATTGACGGTGTGTCCGGGGGTCTCAACCATACAATGCCAGAGTAATTTCTGCCCCACTTACCCTGCAAAGAAATTATGAGGATGCACAGAAAATATAAACATGTGTGCATTTTTGTAACTTCTTAAATGCTTCACAAATATAGGGGCTCTTCCCCATTACTGGCATTCACTTATTTCTTGCTGATTGAATTATGTGGTTTACAGTTCTGACTGGGGAAATAACAGAGGAGTCAGATTACCTTCATATCTTTCTTTTCGTTTTAAGAAATAAATAACACCTTTCAACTTTTATCCATCCTCTTCTGAAACATTAAATACTCTAACCCCAGAAAAACTCCCATGTGCTCCAAATCACAAAGTAAACATTAAGGAAAAAAGGTAAAGAGCATTCCTTTTTTTTTCCTTTTTAGGGCCACACATGGCATATGGAAATTCCCAGGCTAGGGGTCAAGTGGGAGCTGTAGCCACTGGCCTACGCCACAGCCACAGCAACGCTGGGATCCGAGCCATGTCTGTGACCCACACCACAGCTCATGGCAACACCAGATCTTTCACCCACTGAGTGAGGCCAGGGATTGAACCCTCGTCCTCATGGATACTAGCTGGGTTCGTTACCACTGAGCCGCAATGGGAACTCCGGCAAACAGCATTCTCTTGCATTACTGGGCTCAAACACTTCTCTGTTCTGACATCAGACATTTCATACCTGTTGTGTGTTGCCTCAGACAGTTAGGTGAGGCTTCACACGCACATGGATTATCTTCCAAAGTAAACTCTAAACTTCTTGAGGGCATGACAATGATTTAAAATTTTTATTGTTCCTGTCACCCAGTATAGTGCCTTGCAATTCCTAAGGAATTGATTTGACTGTTATTATTGCTGATTTTTTTCTACTTGCTAATTCCTCATAGGTAAATTGAACTAAGCCTTGCTTAGGTTTCATGTCTCAAAGCCTAGAAATTGGCTTTCTGTCTCTTTGTTTCTCCTTTTGCCCAACATCCCAGCCATTCATTCGGTCTGGCATTACCTAGTTGCATTCTAAGGACTGCACCATCTACCTCTGGACCTGTGGATGCTGTTCTGCTTGGGAGAATGGCAATGGTAGGGACAGAGAGCTGTTTGCATCAGGGAAGAGCAAGAAGCCATTTGGAGGCTTCCTGAATCTTGCCACATAGGCAGAAATCTATTTCAACTTCATGCCTAAGGCTAACTCTTCTTGTTAGAGTTAATAAGCAGTGGGTGCTGTTTTCACTTACTTATCTCTGAGAACTTCATCTGGACAAAAATGTGCTCATATCATCCATGAAGCTGATGATTTGCCTAATAATGTGTGCAGAGAGTTTTCCACTCTGCCTGAGCAAAATTAGAGGATTTTTCAGCTGCAGCCTAGGCATGGCTACCTGGCAACTCCCATCGGCATCATGAATGAAAAAAAACTTGGCTTTACATGCTGCGACTAAGTACATTCAAATCTCACATTTCACATCTTGGAGCTTCAAGTTCATCACCTATGAAAAAGAGTGATAACTGTTCTCCCTGCTTGAGACAGGGTTTATTTTTTATGACCATCAGATAAGCTGATGTGTGACAAAGCCCTAAAGTAACACAGAACACATCCTCCACCTTTGATGACAGATACCAGATTAGACCTGGAAAGAACTTCTTAAAATATTTCCCCCTCTAATGACACCTTTCAATCTGTAGTCCATGGGGGCAGGAAGCAAGTCAGATAGGAAAGATACAGTATTTTCAGTTTTAAAGATCTCTTGTCTACAAGATACAGCATCTGTCTAAATAATGGATTTCTGTACAATCCCAGGAGCAATCTTGCACATTATAGTCAGATCCACTTCATTACCCAGTTATTTTGTAACTTCCCAGGTTGTTAGTCAAATCACCCTGCTGCCTAGCAAGTTTTTGATTAATCTGGATTTTACTAATTACCCTGCAGTTACATGGAATGGACTAAACTATTTAAAGTATTCTTGTGCTGTAGTTTTCAAATCAGTTTTCACAGAATCTGTTGCAATGACACTGTATTTGCTTCCTTGATAATGAGTCTTTCTATAGGAAGAATAGCCGTGAACTGTATTTTAATTCTTCTTCATACAATTTTTTTTTCAGGCAAATATTTTTCATCTAGGAAATCAGATGTGTTTAAGAAAAGATAAAGATATTTGGGAAAAAATGTAAGGAATCATGTTCATGATGCTTATTTCTGGGGAGAAGTAAGGTGTTGGTAAATTGAATTCAACAGAATAATAAATGCTAAGGGTCAAGCCTTAAATCTAGTTCCAAACCTCCAAGCCTCTGATGACTGTCTTCTAAGAAGCAACACTGCCACCTGGCTGTGTAAGATTGAGAAACGATACTGATGCTTTCCTTTTCTAACCAAATCCTCCCTTCAATTCAATCTACTTCCTGTTCTCTAAGGAGAACTCTGGAATGCTGGAAGAATCCTATAGTAATCCCAAGAATATAATGTGGTAGGGCACAAATCAGAATGGGATAACTGGAAAACATCTCAAAGACTATCGAAAGTACCATTTAACATTCATGAAAATGAAGCACAGTAATAGTAATACTAATAGTGCTGTACTATACAGATCTTAAAAATTGAGGAAGAAAAGACTGGAAAGGGTGCATAAAAGCAAATGCAAGGAAATCAGTAGTTAGAAGGAAAATGAAGAAATCAAGGAGAGATGATGGTGAAGACAGTTTAGTGAAAATTAAAAGAACTGGGAAGATTTTTAACTAATATTTAAGAGAAGAATCAACAGGCCTTGATTCTTGGTTATAGTCTGGGAGGGTAATGAGGAAGAGGAATGATGTCTACGTTTCTGACATTAGTAACAGGGTAGATAGTATGGCCATTTACTGAAATGAGCCAGAAGGAGACTCTGGTTTGGGGGAGAGCCCATAAGTTGTTTTGACACTTGGGTTTGAAGTGCCTACAGTGAGTCAAGGAGATTGTTCTTTGACAATTTGTCTAAAAGGTCTTAAAAATGATCGGGTTTAAATCATTTAAGATCAGTTTTCAGCTATTGGTAGAAATGAATTATTCTCCTGTAGTCAATTAAAGGACATAGCATTATCTTCCGATCCAAGACTAAGGTGACTATTGCAAGAGACTGAGAAGGATTGACAGAAGTCTAGGATGTGTCTAATGAATGTCAAATAAATATTTTGGCAGAAACCAATTAGGAGATTATGAGAAAAAGAAACGAGTATTTATTAAGCTTTTGCTATATGCCTATTGTTCAGCATAGGTTAGATCATTTTCCTTAGCCTTAGAAGACGGGCACTATTTCTTCATTTAACATTCTCTATTTGGTTAATGACTATATCATTCATCCCAGAGTTTACCATCATTTCTTCAGGGAAGTCATCTTTTACCACTATACAATGATCATTCTTCTGTCATTACCTTCAGTGGCACCCTGTGTCCCCCTTTTATTACAGGCATCTACTTATTAATTGTTCTATATTTATTGTATTTCTCATGTTAGTATAACTTATGCTGTTCCAACAAACATTCCCTAAATATTAAAGCCTTACATTTTTTTTTTCTTCACACTATGTATTCAAAGCAAATAAGCAGGAAAGTCCTGCTTATGGTAGTTACTTAGGAATTCATGCTGACAGTAGTTCCAATAGTTTATGACGTTACTCTCTTGATGTGTATTTTCATGATTGCCACACTGGTGGAAATTATGGCTTGAGAGGTGTGCACTGGCAATTAAATGCCTCTTTAGGTAAATGACATACATCCATATCTCATGTGAACAAAACAAGTCACAGGACAAAATCTAACTTTAAAGGGAGAAGAGAAGTGAAACTCTTATTTGCACAAAGTAGAGAAAGTGAATATTGGCAACTAATAATTTCTACCGTACTCAACTTTTCCATTGGGCTCTAAGAGTATGTATATTTTTTAACAATCCCAACCTCCTAGTGTAATAACCTATATGGGAAAAGAATATGAAAAGGAATGGGAGATTGGATTAAGATGGCGGAATAGAAGGACTGGAGCTCAACTTCTCTTATAAAAAGAACAAAATTACAACCAAATGCCAAGCAATCTTCAACCAAATGGACTGTAAACTTTCAAAAAGATATTCTACTCCAGAAGACAAAAAGGAGACCACATCAAGAGGTAGGAGGGGTGAAAATGTGATATAAGCAACCCCATGCCTCCTGGTTAGAAAGTCCCACAGACTGGAAAGTAACTGTATCACAGAGATTCACCTACAGGACTGAGAGTTCTGAGCCCCATGTCAAATCCCCACGCCTGGGGATCTGGGACAGGGAGAAAGAGCCCCCGGAGCATCTGGGATTGAAGGCCAGTGGGGCTTATGTGCAGGTGTTCCACAGGACTGGGAGAAAAGGAGACCACATTTTTGAAAGGCACACACAGACTTTCACGTGCACTGGGTCCCAGGGAAAAGCAAGTCTCCACAGGAATCTGGGTCAAACCTGACTGCAATTCTTGGAGGAACTCCTGGGAAAACAGGGGTGATTGTGGCTTGTTGTGGGGGAAGGGCGTTGGAGGCAAAGCTCTCAGGAACATTGATCAGCCTGCGTTTCTCTGGAGGTGGCCATTTTGGGAAAAATCTGCCCCTCCGATCAGCGCTGAGAAGCCCCAGGCCAAACAATAATCCAGGTGGGACCACAGCCCCACCCATCAGTAAACAGGCTGCCTAAAGACCCCTCAGGCACACAGCCACCTCTAATCTCACCCAGAGACAAAGCCCCATCCACCAGAGGGACAGGAATCAACCCCACCTACCAGTGGACAGGCAACAGTCCCTCCCATCAGGAAGCCTACATCAAGCACCCCCATACCAACTTCAGACACAAGGGAGACAAACACCAGAAGTAAGAGAGACTATAACTCTATTACCTGAAAAAAGGTCACCAGACCAAAACCTATAAAAATGAAAAGACATAAAACTATAACTTAGATAAGGGAGAAAGAAAAAAACCTAGAAAAACAGCTCAGTGATGAGGAGATTATCAGCCTCCCGGAGAAAAGACTTTGGACTGTTGATGCTGAAGATGATGCGAGACATTGGAAATAAACTGGAGGCAAAGATTGATCATTTACAGGAAACACTGAGCAAAGAAATACAAGATGTAAAAATTAAACAAAGAGAGATGCAAAATACAATAACTGAAATAAAAAATTCATTGAAGCAGCTAACAGTAGAATACAGGAGGCAGAAGAACGAATCAGCGAGGTGGAGGACAGATTAGTGGAAATCGCTAATGCAGAAGAGAAAAGAGATAAAAGATTAAAGGGAAATGAGGAGAGTCTCAGAGAACTCTGGGATAATGTTAAACACACCAATATCTGTATTATAGGGGTGCCAGAGGAAGAAGAGAGAGAGAAGGGGACAGAAAAAACATTCGAAGAGATAATAGCCAAAAACTTCCCTAACATGGGAAAGGAACCACTCACTCAAATCCAGGAAGCACAACAAGTACAGTATGAAATAAACCCAAGGAGAAACACCCTGAGACACATATGAATCAAAATGATCAAAATTAAAGACAAAGAGAAAATATTAAAAGCAGCTAGGGAAAAGAAAAAAATGACATACAATGGAAACCCCAATAAGATTAACAGCAGCTTTTTCAGCTGAAACTCTGCAGGCCACAAGGGAGTGGCATGATATACTAAATGTGATGAAAGGAAAAAACTTCCAACCAAGATTACATTATCCAGCAAGGCTCTCATTCAGATTTGAAGTAGAGATCGAAACCTTTAGAGAGAAGCAAAAGCTAAGAGATTTCTGCAACACTAAACCAGCTTTACAACAAATCCTAAAGGAACTTCACTAGTCAGAAAAGAAAAGGCCACAACCAGAAACGAAAACACCACAAATGACAAGGCTCACCAGTAAAGGCAAATATACAGTAAGGATACTAAACCATCCATGCACACTTGTCCTACCAAAATCAGAAATCTTGAGAAGAGAGCACAAATGCAGGACACTGGAGACACACGTGCAATTAAGAAATCAACAACTTAAAACAATCTCATTTATACATAGACTCCTATATCAAAACTTCAGGGTAAATGCAAATCAAATATCTACAACTGATACACAAATAAGAAAAATCAACCCAAATACAATATTAAAGATAGTCATCAAACCACAAGAGGAGACAAGAGAATAAGGGAAGAAAAAAGAGCAACAAAAATCCAAAACAGTTAATAAAATGGCAATAAGAACATACTTATCAACAACTACTTTAAATGTTAATGGACTGAATGCCTGAAAAGACATAGATTAGCTGAATGGATACAACAACAAGACCCATATATATGCTGTCTTCAAGAGACCCACTTCACTACTAGGGACACATACAAATTGAAAGTGAGAGAATGGAAGAAAATATTCCATGCAAATAGGAATCAAAAGAAAGCTAGAGTAGCAATACTCCTATCAGACAAAATAGAATTTAAAATGAAGAACATTTTAAGACACAAGGAAGGGCACTACATAATGATCAAATGATCAATCCAAGGAGAAGATATAACAATTTTAAATATCTATGCACCCAACACAGGATCACTACAATACATAAGGCAACTGCTAACAACCTTAAAAGGAGAAATCAACAATAACACAATCACAGTGGGGGACTTTAACACCCCACTTACAGCAATGGATAAATCATCCAGACAGAAAATCAATAAGGAAACACAGGTCCTGAATGAAGCACTAGACCAGATGGACTTAATAAATATTTACAGGACATTCCATCCAAAAGCAACAGAATACACATTCTTCTCAAGTGCGCACGGAACTTTCTCTAAGATTGATCACATCCTGGGTTACAAATCAAGCCTCAGTAACTTTAAGAAAATTGAAATCATTTCAAGCATCTTCTCTGACCACAATGTTATATGACTGGAAATCAACAACAAGAAAAAAATGGCAAAAAATACAAACACGTGGAGACTAAACAACACGCTACTAAAAAACCAATGGATCACTGAAGAAATCAAAGAGGAAATTAAAAAATACCTAGAAGCAAATGACAACAAAGACATGACACTCCAAAACCTCTGGGATGCAGCAAAAGCAGTTCTAAGAGGAAAGTTTACAGCAACACAAGCTATACCTCAGGAAACAAGAAAAATCTCAAATAAACAACCTAACTTTACATCTAAAGAAGCTAGAGAGGGAAGAACAGACAAGACCTAAAGTTAGTAGAAGAAAAGAAATCATAAAGATCAGAGCAGAAATCAATGAAATAGAAATGAAGAAAACCAAAGAAAAGATCAATGAGACTAAAAGCTGGATCTTTGAAAAGATGAACAAAATTGATAAACTCTTAGCCAGACTCATCAAGAAAAAAAGAGAAAGGACACAAATCAATAAAATTAGAAATGAAAAAGGAGAAGTAACAGCAGACATCACAGAAATACAAAGGATCATAAGAGACTACTAGATGGAACTAAATGGCAATAAAATCGAAAACCTAGAAGAAATGGACACATTCTTAGAAAAGTACAATCTCCCAAGACTAAACCAAGATGAAATAGAAAATATGAATAAACCAGTCACAATTTCTGAAATTGCAACTGTGATTAAAAAACTTCCAACAAACAAAAGTCCAGGACCACATGGCTTCACAGGCGAGTTCTATCAAACATTTAGAGAAGAGCTAACACCTATCCTTCTGAAACTCTTCCAAAAAATTGTAGAGGAAGGGACATTCCCAAACTCATTCTATGAGGCAACCATCACCCTGATACCAAAACCAGACGAAGATATCACAAAAAAAAGAAAATTAGAGGCCAATCTCACTGATGAACATTAATGCAAAAATTCTCAACAAAATACGAGCCAACCGAATCCAACAATACATTAAAAGGATTGTACCTCATGATCAAGTGGGATTTATCCCAGGGATGCAAGGATTCTTCAATATCCGCAAATCAATCAGTGTGGTACACCATGTTAACAAACTGAAGAATAAAAACCATATGATCCTCTCAATGCAGAAAAAGCCTCTGACAAAATCCAACACCCATTTCTCATAAAAACCCTTCAGAAAGTGGGCATGGGGGAACCTGCCTCAACATAATCAAGGCCATCTATGACAAACCCAGAGTTCACATCATTCTCAATGGTGAAAAGCTGAAAGAATTCCCACTGAGATCAGGAACAAGACAGGGATGTCCACTCTTGCTACTACTATTCAACATGGTTTTGGAAGCGCTAGCCACAGCAATCGGAGAAGTAAAAGAAATAAAAAGAATCCACACTGGAAAGGAAGAAGTAAAACTATCACTATTTGCAGAAGACATGATACTATACCTAGAGAATCCTAAAGAATCTACCAGAAAACTGTTAGAGCTCATCAATGAATTTAGCAAAGTCACAGGATACAAAATTAATACACAGAAATCAACTGCATTTCTACATACTAACAATGAAAGAGCAGAAAGAGAAATTAGGAAAGCAATCCCATTTACCATCACATCAAAAAGAATCAAATACTTAGGAATTTGAGACAAAAGACCTGTACTCTGAAAACTCTTAAGATGCTGATGAAAGAAATCAAGGATGCCATGAACAGATGGAAAGACATACCATGCTCTTGGATTGGAAGAGTCAATATTATCAAAATGACTATACTACCCAAGGCAATCTGCAGATCCAGTGCAATCCCTATCAAATTACCAAGGACATTTTTCACAGAACTAGAACAAAATATCTTAAAGTTTGTTTGGAAGCACAAAAGACCCAGAATAGCCAAAGACATCTTGAAAAAGAACAATGGAGCTGGAGGAATCAGGCTCCTTAGCTGCAAACTATACTACAAAGCTTCAGTCATCAAAACCGTATGGTACTGGCACAAAGACAGAAATATAGATCAGTGGAACAAGATAGAAAGTCCAGAATTAAACCCACACACCTATAGTCAACTAATCTATGACAAAGGAGGCAAGAATATACAATGGAGAAAAGACAGCCTGTTCAATAAGTGGTGCTGGGAAAACTGGACAGCCACGTGTAAAAAAACATGAAATTAGAACACTTCCTAACACCATGCACAGAAATAAACTCAACATGGATTAAAGACCTAGTATAAGACCAGATACTATAAAACTCTTAGAGGAAAACATAGGCCAAACTCTCTGATATAAATGATAGCAACATCTTCTCAGATCCACCTATTAGAGTAATGACAATAAAAAGAAAAATAGAAAATGGGACTTAATTAAACCTAAAAGTTTCTGTATAGCAAAGGAAACCCTAAACAAAATGAAAAGACAATCCACAGAATGGGAGAAAATATTTGCAAATGAATCGACTGACAAGGGATTCATCCCCAAAATTGACAAACACCTCCTACAGCTCAATACCCAAAAAAAGAAACAACCCCATCAAAAAATGGGCAGCGGATCTAAACAGACAATTCTCCAAAGAAGATATACAGAGGGTCAAAAAACACACGAAAAGATGCTCAACATCACTCGTTATTAGAGAAATGCAAATCAAAACCACTATGAGGTACCACCTTACACCAGCCAGAATGGCCATCATCAAAAAGTCTACAAACAGTAAGTGCTGGAGAGGGTGTGGAGAAAAAGGATCCCTGTTACACTGTTGGTGGGAATGCAAATTGGTGCAACCACTGTGGAAAACAGTATGGAGATTCCTTAGAAAACTCAAAACAGAATTACCATTTGATCCAGCAATCCCACTCCTGGGCATCTATCCAGAGAAAACCATGACTCGAAACGACATATGTACCCCTGTGTTCATTGCAGCACTCTACACAACAGCCAAGTCATGGAAACAACCTAAATGCCCATCGACAGAGGAGTGGATAGGGAAGATCTGCTACATATACACAACGGAATATTACTCAGCCATTAAAAGGAACGAAATAACATTTATAGCAACATGGATGGACTTAGAAATTATCATGCGCAGTGAAACCAATCAGACAATGAGACACCACCATCAAATGCTACCACTTACATGCGGAAACTAAGAAATGGACAGAATGAACTTCTTTGCAGGACAGATACTGACTCACAGACTTTGGAAAACCTATGGTTTCCAAATTAGACAAGTAGGGGTGTGGGGGGATGCACTGAGGGTTTGGGATGGAAACGCTATCAAATTGAGCTGTGATGATTTTTGTACACCTATAATTGTAATAAAATTCATTAAGTAATGAGGAAAAAATAAAAAAATAAAACTGCACGTGCTTATGGTCACACATGTCCGTAAATTTTCTAAAATCATTGAATTGTGTACTTAAAATGAGTGAATGTTATAGTATGCAAGTCGTACCTCAGTAAGTCTTTTAAAAAGAGAGAGAGAAAAAAAGGAATGGATATATGCATAACTGATTTACTTTGCTGTATGCCTGAACTTAACACAGTTTTGTAAGTCAACTATATTCAATAAAATTAAAAAACAGAAAGAATAAAAAGAGTGTGTATGTTTTGTTCACCTTGGTATCCACTAGTATATTGACCGGCATGTAGTAGATACCTCCAAACTACCTAGTAAAAAAATGAAAGTGTCAGAGCTGATATACAGATCCAGACTGCCTCCAAAACAGATGTTCTTTCCATGCTACCATGCTAAGCCACAGATTACACCTTGTACTGTTTTATTTCTATCTCTCTCTCTCTCAAAGTTATTTTGGGCTTTCCAGATCTTTTTCTTCCAAAAGGTATGTATATTCATTATTATGTGATGATAGAAACATGCATTTTCATTCCTTTCAAATTAGTTTTAATTTAACAGGTCATCTGAGATTTTCAGGATAATAACCTGAGTATAGATGATGCAAGATACTAGAAATAAAATAAATAAGATTTAAAAATAACTATATAGGAGTTCCCTTCATGGCTCAGTGGTTAACGAATCCGACTAAGAACCATGAGGTTGCGGGTTCGATCCCTGGCCCTGCTCAGTGGGTTAAGGATCCGGCGTTGCCGTGAGCTGTGGTGAAGGTTGCAGACGCGGCTCGGATCCCGCGTTGCTGTGGCTGTGGCGAAGGCCGGCGGCTACAGCTCCTGTTAGACCCCTAGCCTGGGAACCTCCATATGCCGCGGGTGCAGCCCTAGAAAAGGCAAAAAGATAAATAAATAAATAAATAAATAAATAAATAAAAATAAAAATAACTATATAAGAAGAGCTGTGACATACAGACATCAAAGTCCGCATAAGAAAAAATGGTATTTTGTCAGGGTTTCAGAAAGAGCTCAGAGGCCAAGCTGGTCAAACAGTTAGTTACTTAATTAATTAATTAGGCTAGCAAAGTCTAGCAAGTGAGAAAATGATGTTGCCAGGACTAAGGTCTTTTACAATTATCATTTACCAAAGATTTATTTTTAGCTTCGACTCTATGTCAGACATTTTTAGGCACTGGCAGTATGATCTTTTACGTGCAGATTTCTTTCTCAAACTGATTTAGTGAATGGCAAGTATTTTATTATGTCCAGATGGTGCATGGGTTAAGAATGGTGGCTATGGCCTGGACAAGAGTGATCTTAACAACATGCAAAAGAACACGCACATTGTCTTGATTCACAGTTTATGATTTTGAGCATAAGAGTCACAATCTAACTTGTGTTGTATAATGATGACTCTAATGTGTATGTAAAAGATGCATTGGATGGGGGCATGACTGGAATCGCAGGTAATAGTTGAGGTTATTCGCTAATGTGGGAGAGAAATTAAGAGACAAATTAAAGCATTAGCAGTGGAATATGGAGGATAGGATGAATTTGAGCAATATTATCAAATTGTGGTAAGTTGAATAATTGGTCTCAATTTTTTACTTCCCCAAAATAATTGCATGTATACATTCATCTTTATGTTGGGCAGCGTGTACTTTGACGCCACTTTGACATTAGGCTTGACATGTGACTTGTCTGGGCAATATAATGTTAATGGATATTATGTGAGCAGAGCCTTGGCATATACTTGCTTTACTTGGCTTTGACCTTCTTGGACTCCATTGATCTGCCATGAGAAAATCTACTCCCTAAGAAGTTGCTATCCCTTCATCCAGGGCCATAGAATGAACACATCTGGGGTAGCCTTAAACCAAATCTAGAGAACCCAGCCTGAAACAGTTGTCCAAAAAAACCCCAAAGAACACTAATTTTGAGAATATGTAGTTGGATGCTAATACATCTTGGGGTGGTTTGTTATGCAGCATTATTTTGGTGATAGATTACTAAGAATAAATGTCTGAGGGAGATATAGGGGAGTAATGGTGATTCCTAGCTTTCTGGAATGGGTAGCTGATAGCATAGTTGTGGTATTCTCCTAGGAGAAAGAAAAGAGGAGGAGAAAGTTGCTGAAGAGAAAATCATGCGTTTAGATTTGGGCAGATTTCATTTTAAGTACTTGACAGACATCTAAATGACTGTGTCTTTTAGGATTCTACCTAAGACATCACAGTAGAGGGGGTAATTATGCAAGGCATTTAAGCAACCAAGGTCCCTGTATTCCAGGACTTATCTCATAGGACATGATGTCTAGAAAGTCTGGATTTTTTTTTTTTCCCCATCCACAGCATATGGAAGTTCCCAGGCTAGTGGTCAAATCAGAGCTGTAGTTGCTGGCCTACACCACAGTCACAGCAACACAGGATCCTAGCCATGTCTGCGACCTATACCACAGCTCACGGCAATGCCAGATCCTTAACCCACTGAGCAAGGCCAGGGATCGAACCTGCATCCTCATGGGTCCTAGATGGATTCGGTAACTGCTGAGCCATGAAGGGAACTCCCAAGACTGGAAATTTTGAGTTGAGAAATATCAGCATCCAGACAGTGGCTGAAACCATAGGAAGAAACGAGGTCTTCTGGGGGTGTTTATACAAAAAAACAGAGGAGAGACAAAGATACTGATGCTAAAGGATGAGATCCCCAAACTGAAGACCACAAGAAGAATGAGAAAGATCCAGAAAGATGGGAGTAAAACTGATGATTAAGTATAATTCCAAAAGCAACCAGGGAGAGTATTTCAAGCACAAAAGGGTAGCCAACCATGTTAAATGCTGTAAAGTAGGATAAAGATCAAAATGTGCTTAGAGTTAAAAGACTAAATAGCATAAAGAACTCATTTTAAAAACATGTAGGATTAACTTAAATTCACTCTACATCTAATGAATTTTCAATTGGAATTTGACAAAGTAATTTTAAAAGCCATCTGAAAGAATGAATATAGAAAATAGCTTAAAATATTGAAAAAGAAGGGCAAAGACAAAAAGACAAAAAAAAAAAAAGAAGGGCAAAGAGAAGGAACTTTACTCCATTTGAAATGTATTTTAAATGTTAAATCATTAAAACATCATTATATTGGTGTCACGACAGACATATCAATAAAAGAGACTCTCAAGTGTAAAAATTTTTAAGATGGAGAAATGGTTGCACTGAAAGTTATACATAAAATACACAATTCAATGTACAGCAATCATTGATATTAGAAAAATATCAATGCTATTTGCAAAGTATTATTATTATTTTTTTGTGTGTGTGTCTTTTTTGCCTTTTCTAGGGCCACACCTGCGGCATATGGAGGTTCCCAGGCTAGGGGTCTAACAGGAGCTGTAGCCGCCAGCCGACGCCACAGCTACAGCAACGCGGGATCCAAGCCGTGTCTGCGACCTACATCACAGCTCACAGCAATGCCAGACCCTTAACCCATGCCAGGGATCGAAACTGCAACCTCATGGTTCCTAGTTGGATTCGTTAATCACTGAGCCACGACGGGAACTCCAGCAAAGTATTATTTTTAAAAAGAAAGATACCTGTTTTATGGCACTTTATTGCAATTCTGTAACATATATTATTATCATAAATGCCTATACTTCTGAAAGGAAACATCAAATTATTACCAATGACTGAACTGTTAATAGCTAACTGTTATCTTTTGGTGATAGAATTATACATGATAGTTCAATTTCTGTACTAAACTTTTAAAATTTCAAATGTACTATAGTGGACATATATCACTTTTATTAAAAACAGAAAATGGTAACTATGTGAGGTGACAGATATGTCAATTTGATTATGATGATTATTTTACTGTGTATACATATATCAAGACATTGTTGTACACCTTAAATAGACACAATTTCTATGTGTCATTACACCTTAATGAAGCTGGAAAGACACACATTATACTTTAAAATGACCAATGAATTTATCACCCAGGAGATCCCTAGCGATGGTGGTAAAAGTAGAGAAGTACAATGGACAAATATATTGGGAAGTGGTAAAAATGAAGGAGTTGATAGATCAGTGTAGACCACTGATTCAATGTAACTTGGCTATCTGATTAGAAATGAAAAACTTGATTACAAGAGTAAATGTAATGGCATTGCATGTCTCAAGATTCTAGCTAGAGTATCACAGAAGAGCAGGTAATTAAGCAAGGTCTTTGAGTAGCCCGTGTTGCTATATGAAAGCAAATACAGTCAACTCACAGGACAACCATTCAAGTCATTCATAAGAAACTCTTGATTTTAATTGTATGCTTCTAAAAAAATCTGGTTATCTAACAAATCACATTTGCTGATCACTTAGAAGAAGCAAACAGGAATGAACTGCTAGAATTGTGAGATACATAAACAATAAGTGAAGGGACAAAGAAACTATGAATAGCAGGAAAAGAAATGAATCATTTTAAGATATTGATGTTGCCCAATTATCTGAGTTGTAAATTCAATTAACTATGATGGAAATGGCAGAGCCCTGAAAAAGAGCATTGGCAAGAGGGATGGAGAGGATGAAGAAGTATTTAGGAAGTATAATTGGTGGGACTTTTTCATTTGTGTATGATGGTATGTTAGGGTTCTCCAAAGAAACAGAACGAAAAGGAGATTTTACACACACACACACACACGTATATATAATGCATAATTACTAATAAGTATTATATATACATAATTATTAAAAATATAGATATGTATATATATCCATCAAGCCAACAGGAGATATATATATATATATATATATATATATATATATATATATATATTTCCTACTCCTAGCAAATCTGAAATTCACATGGCAAGCCAGTAGGGTAGAAACTCAGATGTTACAGTCTTGAGTCCAAAATCTATATAACAGAGCAGGCATACTGGAAACTCAGGCAGGGTTTCTATGTTGCAGTCTCGAGGCTGAATTCCTTCAGGAAACCTCAGTCCTTAATTCTTGAGACCCTCAACTGACTGGATGAGCCCCAGTCACACTATGGATGGTAGTCTGCTTTACTTAAAGCCTATAGATCTAACTATTATTCACAGCTAAAATATACCTTCACAGTGGACATCTACACTGATATTTGACTAAACAACTGGGCACCACAGCTTAGCCAAGTTGGCAACCAAAATTAAGAGGTCTGAATGATAGGGAGGAATATAGAATTAGAAATATGATGCTGCCACTAACTGAGATAAAGACTATAGGAAGAGGAGGAATGAGGTTTAGAAAAAAAATGTGTTTATATTTTTTCACATTGAGTTTGAAATATATTTAAATCGGTAATAGTTGGATTATGTTTAAGGCTTTAGGGGGTAGTAGGACTTGGGATAATAGATGTGGAAGTTAGCATCAGTTGGTTTGCAGTTAGAACCGGAGAGTAGATGAAGTTACCTGGGGATGGTTATGGTGAGGAAAAAAATAGTGGACTGGATAGGGTAACTTGGGGAACACCAGTGTTTAAGGGTTGATATAGAAAAGGAGATGTCCATTGAGGAGATGGAGAAAAAACAGTCTGAGAGGGAGAAGAATCAGGACAGGGAAGTATCTTGAAAACTGTAGCAGAAACACTGCTATGTTCACCAAATCCAATTCTATTTTCCTTCTTCTTAGGCACAGGGAAATCTCCATTTTTCAGACCCTTAAGGCTAACCAAGGATATATGAGTAGTTTCAGACAATGAAATGGGAGAAAAAGTGATGGGTTTAGCTGAATTAGAGAAAAGCCTGAGCCTCTCTGGCCACTCTTCCCTGCCTCAGTGAATAAGAAAATCCCAGAGAGAACCCTCAAATGCCCTTCTTTTCCCCATACCCATTGAACACGTATTGTTGTTGAGAAAAAAACCTTTGTTGGGTTAAAACACTGGAATTTCAGGATTAATCTGGCACTCTAACATAACCTAGCTCATCTTGGCTAATACAGAAGCCAAGACAGGAGCATATTTTGCCAAGGAGAGAATAGTCACAACAGTTCCATATGCATCAGTGTTCCAAAAAGGGGACCTTTCCATAGATTCTCCCAAGTGGATATTAAACCAGTAAGTCCAAACACTTAGGGGGTTTCAATTATAACAGTCTGACAGAGAATCCACTTTATCCTTTTGGATTTAGCTAACGAACGTGCTCATCAGATCACTAAAATGTAGAGTTAACTTAGATTGGAAATGGACAATTCCCACACATACATACACACATCACAGCATGTCGTTCTTGTAGTTTGGCTTGAAATCTTGAGATGATGATATAAGTTCTGATTGAATTGTCTTTGCCTCAGTTCTCCATTTATGTTTTTCAAAAAAAAAATGGTCTTAGTATTTTCCCTTTAGTATAAGAGACCCCCATTTATAAACAACTTTTATCCTATATAGTTATAAAGTTGAATGTTTAAGAGTTTTGGATGCCCTTTCCCAAGTGGAAAGAAATGATAAAGGATGATTAGTTTCCCAGGCCAGACTACACAGCCTATTTAACCTACAAAGCAGCCAGACTAGAAATATATATTATTCTAGGACATAATTACGACCTATGTTATTGATTCTAATCAATGAGAAGCAAACTAAACGTCATTTTGCATAAGGTACAACAATAGAGTCAAGCAAGGTGATGGGCCAGATACATGCATTATACTTGCAAAAGGAGAATGCCAGAGTCCAAAAATATATTGATGTAAAATGTGGACCGAATGCACACATCTAATCATAAATGCCAAATATTTGTATAAATAAAGATGAAATTTCTTCTGAAGCTAATAATTATGACATAAAATGTTCCAGCTGGGAAAAATTAAGTTAAAAATCATTTAAAACTATAAAATATACATGAAAACAATGCTTTGATTATGCAGCATTTCCAATGTATTCTAGTCCTTCTTGTATATATTACTCTCAAAAGAGATCATCAGAATCTTTTTCCTCAGATTTATAAACACTACATTAGGAGGTATTATGTTAGTATTATGTCAGGGTTGATAGATGGTGAGATTTGTCAATTCTTAAATCTTACTCCAAGATGTGGTCCAAGCTGAGTTTCTCAGTTCTTCACTGCCTAGCTACTTATTAATGACAAAAAATAAAATATCTCTCTCCTTAATTATCTCATTTACCCTATACAAAAGGGGAATGAAGTATTAAGACTAACAATTTTTTTCTGATAACCATGGCTAGTATTTTAACATTAATATTTTTTAACTTAATATTAATGGAAATCCTCCTATAGTGTTTCACGGACTACGAATGTGACAGAGTCCCTCTCAGAAGGTTCTTTTTTCTCCATTTTAGTTTTTAAGTGTTAAGGTTATCTATAGGGCCCATATTTTTGCTGTATTAAATGTCAATTAATTCTTCAACATGCAAAAATGCCTTGATGATAAAGTAATAGTTAACACAAACATAATGCTTATGAATTCATGGGCACTGCACTGACTGCCCTACATTTAATTCCCAAAATAATCATATAGTTAGGTATTATTATCATCACAATTTTACAGATAAAAAAGGCACAAAAGGTTAAGTAACGGACCCAAGGTCACACAACTAGTAAATGGTAGAGCTGGGACTCAAAGACCAGGCATCTGGTACCAAAATCTCATGCTCTTAAGTACTACATATTGCCTTTCTAGATGGTGTGAGATAAACATGTTCCAGAACTATGTTATACATCATCAACTATCAGGAATTTATCCTCTGACATAAATTTTCTCTTTGTTAATCTGTCATCTGGAGAGAGAAGAATTTATGGGTAAAATTTGTTTTCATTTTGTAGGTGAAATAATCATATACCATTTCACTCTTCTTTTGTAAAATGTTTGCTTATATTTCCCATTTGAAAGGCTTCCCTAACATCTATAATTGGAATTTCCTGTGCCTTTTAAAGTTTTTCTTAATTCTTAAAAATATTTTATGAATAATATGTGCTCCTTGTGGAAAACAAAGAACATAAAAAATTTAGATGTGAATTACTTGTAAGCACTGCTAGCTCTCAATGTTCCCTTTTTTTTTTTTTAATCTTTTGTCTTTTTAGAGCCACAACCGCAGCATATGGAGGTTCCCAGGCTAGGGGTCTAATCGGAGCTGTAGCTGCCAGCCTACGCCACAGCCACAGCAATGCCAGATCCGAGCCGTGTCTGTGACCTATACCACAGCTCACGGCAACGCCGGATCCTTAACCCACTAAGCGAGGCCAGGGATCGAACACACAACCTCATGGTTCCTAGTTGGATTCGTTTCCGCTGTGCCACGACGGGAACTCCTCTCAATGTTACTAGTATACTTTCACTACCTAATAAAGCCCCACAAAACTTAGCATCTTAACAACCATTTGTTCTCACTGATCTCCAGGTTGGTTGAGTGGCTTCTGCTCCATGTTATAGCTTGGCTAGGACAAGATGGATGGCTGGGACTTTTTCTAATGGTGATGGTAGTTTTTAAAAGGGAGGTGGGTCTTATAAGTGCTGTCTCAGAAACACCTTGCATTTGCTTCCAGTAAGTTACAAGAGCAAGTCACAGAATTACATGTACATTGAATAATATGTATGCTGCCCATGTGTGTTAAAAGCTGAATACATTTCGTAGGGTAGCACATCTACATACGATAAAGCCTCAAATCACAGCTTTAGAACGACACATACCAGATTGTTAATTGTGGCTACTTTTGAAGATGGGGCTGAATTTTGGAGCAATGTTATAAGGGAAGAGACTGTGACTTATCTGCATCAGAATTTTTTCTTAATGCTCAGAGGAACCTCTTCTTTGCTTATGTTTTGCGTTCAATTTTTTTATAAGAAGAATATGTGCACTACTAATAGCTTTGTCATTAAAATATTTAGATGCGCCTGACAAAAGAAACAGTAGTAGTGTATTACTCAGAGAAAGTAACTGCTAACTGATGAAACAAAAACCTGAAATCCGAGCGGCTTAACACAACAAAAGTTGATTTCTTGAGGACGTAAAATATGAAGGGGGTTAGCAGAGGCTCACTGCTATCAGGTGACTCAAGAGATCCAGAGGGGGAATCTGTCACATCTGTAGTCCCTGTCTGCAACATGTGGCCCCACATCTCAACCCAGGGTCTCCAATTTGCTGCTGAATGTTAGAGAAAACACAGAGCTGCCATATTGACTCTCACGTGCCTTGGTCTGGAAGTGACAAGCATGCTTCTACTAATGGAAGTGACGAGCATGCTTCTACTAATGTTTCAGTGGCAAGGGTTAGTCCTAACTATGAGGGGATAGGCATGTAGTTTCCCCAAGCACCCCGGGAAGAGAACAAGATAGGATGTGGGTAAATATTCACAGTCTCTCCCAAAACTGCTAGATAGTATGCACTCAGTAAGGACCAACATTTACAACTGGTTAAGACAATGATCCTCTCAGTTTCTTGGAGGAGTTTCTGAGGAGGCCAAATTTACCTTGAAAATCACCAACATTTTTCTTGTGCATACTACGTACAAGATGTTTTCAAATGTATTACATCCAGTTTTCAAATCTTAGCCGGGAGGGCCTTCAACAGTACCTTTCTGCATTGCTGATCTCAATAACCTGTGTAATCTCAGTAGGCAGGGAATTTTCTCTCACTTTCTGGTGCATGGTCCAAATCATAGCTACCCACAACCCTACTGAACATGCATGAACACCTGAACGGGTCCCTTAAGCATAACAAAAACCAGCATTTTCCCCCGGGACAGATACAGACAAGAATCAATAGGAGGATGGTGAGTGACTTTTCCTTTTTAGTCAAAGGCAGTGTGTCTGCTAAGGTATCATTTTCCACCTACAAGAAGAATTTCAAGATGGGTTTTTAGAAATTTAGCCTCAGTAGATGTTTGTTTACACAATGATTTCCTGGGTCCTTCCTCATTTACCACTTAGAAGGAAGACAGGTTTTTGACCACTTAATTAAGTTCACTCAATAGTGAGTGGATTTAATGGCCAGATTCAAATAAGACATTCCATTAAAAATCCTACTGCAGGGAGTTCCCATTGTTGCTTAGTGGGTTATGAACCCAACTAGTATCCATTACAATGTGAGTTCAATCCCTGGCCTTGCTCAGTGGGTTAAGGATCCGGTATTGCCATGAGCTGTGGTGCAGGTTGCAGAAACAGATTGGATCCCGTGTTCCGGCTTGGATCCCACATGGCTGTGACTGTGGTGTAGATCAGCAGCTGCAGCTCCAATTCAACCCCTAGCCTGGGAACTTCCATATGCCATAGATGCATCCCTAAAAAGAAAAAAACAAAGCAACCCCCCCACCTCAAAAAAAAACCTACTACAAACATCAGGGTTGTTTCAAAAAAAAGTCCTCTATATGGACTTTTAAAACCTCCAAGAGTTGGGTTATAAACCAAGGCCCCATAGGTTCCATACCAAATCAGAGTCTACTTAACAGTTGACTTATCAAAAGAAAAAAAAATTTTAAGTGTGGTGGAGAATGGATATATGTACATTATAACTTATTCACTTTGCTGTACACTTTAACACGACATTGTAAGTCAACTATATTCTTTACAAAAGAGTAGAGGAGGCACCAGAGGGGATGAGGTGTCTAAATTTCACTATCTGAACGATGACATGGCAAGGGCACCTGCTGTCACAGGGTCTGCGGTGAAGAAGGGGATCCGCAGGGCGTCAGGATGTGCCAATTCGGGGCGGGCAGGGGATTTGGGCTGTGTGTCCCTCTGGGAGCAGAGTGCAGCCCCCAGAGGAGGATGCAGAGAAGAGCTGACCAGCGGGCCGGGTACCGGTTTGGACAGGAAGGCACACTGGGGAAGACCCAAGGGAGGGCGCTGTGACACAGGGAGGTGCTGGGATGGCACAGTCAGCTCCCAAGGAACCCTGTGGCGAGGAGCAGGAGGGTCCTAGGGAGACAAACCCAAAGACGGTCCCCACATTGTGTGTGATTGTCACTCTCACCTTCCTGCTTTTGGCCGCTTTTAGTACCTTGGACACAGGGTCCTTCTTTTCACGGCTTGAAGCTATTATGGAGCAGTGAAAACAGAAATGAGTTAACAGTCATGAGGTCGACCTCAGACTGGGAGAAGCGCAACAGCGTGGGCTCTGGAGGAATTCAGACCAGGCTCTAGCTCTATTGGTGGCTCTGTCACTTTACCAGCTTTCAGACTATTGCAAGTTCTTTGTCTGCCGAGTGAGCTGGATAAGCCTCATCTTGTATAACTAATAGAACGTATGTAATATATGTAAAGCACCTGGCACAGTGGCTGGCAATGTTTGGGTCTTTCAAGCATGGCAATTATTATTATGCTTATTTTTGTCCTGGAAGAAACTACCCTCATCTTTGGGAACTTTTCAGTTTATCCGGGAGATGTGAGAGGCTGTGCAGTTCTCTAGGACAAAGGAAACTGAATTACCCAAGCAGCTGCTTAGCAAGTAACCTTAATTTTCCCTCTTAGAGAATATCTTATTTAATTTGAAGGTAAGGGTTTCAGCATGATGCAACTCACACCTCACAGAATGTCTGTCAAGGATCCATAATTTCCCTGCCTTGCAATAGCCCTCCCAACAAAACTCCTCTATTTTCATTTATTTCACAACCACCAAAATCTAGCCCCATTTAGTTTTGCCAGATTACAATCAAGATAACCTCATTAATGGAGCAGGCTCGGGCTACCCCAACTCAGGGCACAGGATACAAGCACAGTGGCTTTCTGGTATCCCACCACACATGAACAGCATCTCCTCGGAGATAAGCATAAAACGTCTAGTGTGCGCACTGTGTCCACCTGCACAGGCAAGGTTAACTGGGCACCTTCTATTCTTTCCCCAAGTTGAGATTCTCTGCTTTGTTCACAATCCCTAAGTAACTGTTAAGTGCAGTTTCTCATTCCAGGCTTGGCCTGTCAACTCTGAGGCTCACCACCTGAGGGGCTGGCCCCTGTTCACTATTACCACAGCCTTACATTGCCCGGTATGCAGCCAACTCAAATTACCTCCCAAGGAGCGATGTGCAAAATCCAAAACCCCAAAGTGCCTTGGATAAGAGAATTCATACTTCACTGCCCACATCTGAACTCCGGCTCCACATCCTCACTGGTTTTTCTCGCTTGTCTTTCACATGTCAGAGTTCAGTGCATCACCACTCATTCATTCATTCATTTATTTATTCATTCATTCATTCATTTATTTTGTATTTTTGCCTTTTCTAGGGCCGAACTCATGGCATAGGGAGGTTCCCAGGCTAGGGGTCTAATTGGAGCTGTAGCCACCGACCTACTCCAGAGCCACAGCAACGCCAGATTCGAGCCTCATCTGCCACCTACACCACAGCTCACAGCAACGCCGGATCCTTAACCCACTGAGCAAGGCCAAGGATCGAACCCGCAACCTCATGGTTCCTAGTCAGATTCGTTAATCACTGAGGCACGACGGGAACTCCACCTTTCTTATATAATAACTGCTCTCATACCCTAAATATCTGCAGACAGGTGTAGCATCTTCTTTATCTTAGCATCACCACTACCAGCCCAGAACTTCCCCAAGAGCAGGTGCTCAGTTAACAATGGGAATACATGTGGCACTGAGGAAGAACTGTAATTTATTACTCTTTAATTTTATCTGCAGGAGTTCCCATCGTGGCTTAGCCATAACAAACCTGACAAGTATCCATGAGGATGCAGGTTCAATTCCTGGCCTTGCTCAGTGGGTTAAGGATCTGGCGTTGCTGTGAGCTGTGGTGTAGGTTGCAGACGTGACTTGGATCCAGTGTTGCTGTGGCTGTGGTATAGGCTGGCAGCTGCAGCTCCAATTTGACCCCTAGCCTGGGAAATTCCATATGCTAAAGGTTCGGCCCTAAAAAGACAAATAATAATAATAATAAATAATAAAATAATTTTATCTACATTCTTCAGTCAGTTAAGGATATCTAGGTGTGTATCTTTGACCAAAAAAAAGACAAAGATGACTAAGACAAACCAAAATTTGATGAAACTTTACTTTACTACTATTTTAAAACCATAGCATTCTTTCAATTTCCAAGAAAATTCTTACTTCAAAGCCATATTATCTTGTTATGAAACCCCAAAAGATGCAAGGATTTTTCAAACTGTACTACACAATACCAAAACTCTTACTCTTAAACCTAATAAACAACAACAAATGTGTGACTCATGCCATGCATAAACTCGAATTCTGAATCTGAACAAACAGTCTATTAAACATTTGAAAAGTCTCAGTGTAAAACAGGAACACGAAGAAGATATATATTGTGACCCTTTCAGCCCCCCTTTGGCCTCTCACTACTTAAAAGGTTGGCAGCGTTTACCAAACACAAAGTGAAGGAACTGCCTTAGACCTCACTAGGGGCAGGAGGTATTCCAGTGGCCTTAGAACGCGCGCGGGCCTTGGAACGCGCGCGGGCCTTGGCAGCAGCACGGGCTCTGGCTGCCGTTTTGGCTTGGGCTCTCTCTTCCTCATCTCTCAAAGCCTCTTCAAAATGCACTGGAAAGGCACTGGGGACCGTATCATTGACCTTGGCCAGAAACTCCAGGACTTTCATCTTGCTGGTTTCAGCGTGGGCTTTGGGGCCCCACAGGAACTCATTGCAAGGAGGATCACTGTTGGGTACCTGGCGGTACACCAGGTACTTTTCTTGCACCAAATCTTCAGTGATGAGCTTCCTGGGCTCCCCGAAGATTAAATGCTTCTTTCCATCATAGATGCCCAAAATATTCAGGAATTCCCAGATCTCCTCCTCAGAGGCACGGTTGCCATTCAAGAAGATGACACCCAGGAGGGGCATCAGAAGCCCATTCCTAGGAAGCCCCCAGTCATTGCTCAGAGTCCCATCATCGTTGAGGTCTAGCTTGCTGACAAGGGTATAGGAGTGACCACTGGGCTTGACTTCCTTCAGGTCAAGGCCAAAGACCAGCTCCATGCGCTCAGCAGCTTTCCTGAAGATCTCAGGGAAATGCAACTTATACTTCTTGTTGACAAGCTTCAGCATGTCAGACTTTGTAATGGGCTCCTTCATTTTGTATCTCTCTAGCATGAATTGCATCAACATCCCCACCTTCCTGGTTAGAGGATCTATGTCAGAGCTCTCACCGGAGGTGGAGGCTTGGGAGAAATTTCTGCTTTTCTGAACTTGGCTCCTGGCACCTACATCAGATCTTGGGCGTGAAACCCCTGAATCAGGAGAGCCAGTGGCTGGGGCTCCCTGAGGCTGCTGGCGAGTGCCAGCAGCAGGGGCACTCAGCCGAGTACCCCCAGAAACAGGAGAGGGGGACTCAGGGGACTTTGTAATCTCTGCTGAAGTGGCCTGAGCACCCCTGAGACCTTGGGTCTCACTCCTGATCTGACGGCGTTTCTCACGCGCACGGAGCTTACTCTTCTGACCCCGAGGCATGACTATGGTCAGGGAGAGTGGACAGGATAGTAGGTGATGCTGGAACCTGGAGGAGGGAAGATGAGATAGTGTGAGCAGCTTCAGCAGGGAGGTTTCACCTTGCCTTTAAGAAGGCCGCTCTGCAGGTTTCCCCGAGCTCCCTGCTCTAGGCACCCACTGGGCTCTTGCTCTTGGTTAGCCTGTCCTCTGAGACCCCAATGTAAGAAGTGAGAGTGAGCGGGCCTTAGGCTAGCACCTGCCAGTCCTACCTATGGCTGATGGCAGTGACATCAGGGCCTGGTGCTGTGGGGCCTGTGTCCGAAGGGTCCACTTGGTTCATAAACAGCACTGTGCTGGCGGCTCCCGATGTGGCTTGGCGGATTAAGAAGCTAATATCCATGAGGATGCTGGTTCTATCCCTGGCCTCACTGTGGGTCAAGGACTCAGCGTTGCTGTGAACTGCAGCGTAGGTCACAGATGTGGCTTGCATCTGGTGTGGCTGTGGTGTAGGCCGGCAGCTGCAGCTCTGATTCAACCCCTAGCCTGGGAACTTCCATATGCCACGGTTGCAGCCCTAAAAGGCTAGTTAGCTATAGCCACATAATAAATAAATAAATAAATAAATAAATAACTAGCTAGCTAGCTAGCTACTATTTTGCAGCCCTAATGGTAACACCTTAAAGCTCCCTGGGACCACGAGAAGGAACTGAGTCGTGGTAGGCAGCGTTGACAGTTTTGTGGGGCCCTCTCTGTCCTGTACTCGTGGGTCCTCAGCCACTCTGAGTCCTTATCTTGTGTACACTGAGAGTCTGGGACCCTCCCTTCTGCTCACTGGGGCTGCACCTTCAGATGACAGCTCTCACCTCACTTATATCTGATACAAAGAAATGAGGAGCCTCGGCTTAACAACCACGCTCTGGGCCTTCATGGGCTGAACTCTTTATTATTCCTTCTATTTGGTAGCAGGAGGGGACGTGCTATCTCTGGTCATCATTCACAGTCCTCACTCGGACTCATGGGAGGATGTGGGGGCTCCTTTCTCTTTTGAGTTGAGGACTTTTGCTCATAGTAAGGCCCACGATTCCCCAAGACCCAATGGCCTTCAGTTTGGGTGGGATCCGGAATGTCTAGGGATGCTTCCCAACACTGACCCAAGTCTACAAGCCTGAGACCAAAGCTCTCACCTCCTTGAGTAGCTAGAATTCGGGGACTCTACACCTGGATCCCTTCCCTGGGGACTCTCAGATCTGACAGCGGGGCTGCTGCTTTGTGCAGCACCCTAATTTGAGGAAAAGTCTACTTATTAGCACCGACAGTCCTACCCTTACTCCTTCTAGGGCCAAGACTCCCACCTGTGCCTGAGGAGGCTGCCTCATCTGTCTACCTATCTATTTACATTTCACACCCATTAACTCATATATTTTGTAACTGGCAGTTTGTACCTCTTAATCTTCCTCCCCTATTTTCCCCTTCCCCCACCAGCCTCCCATCTGACAATCACTTGTTTATTCTTTTAAACTGTAACTTTGTTTCCGTGTTTTTTTTTTTCGTGTTTGTTTTTTTTCTTTTTAGGGCAGTACCCACAGCATAGGGAGGTTCCCAGGCTAGGGGTCCAATTGGAGCTACAGCCGCCGGCCTACGTCACAGCCACAGCAACGCGAGATCCGAGCCGCGTCTACAACTTTCACCACAGCTCACAGCAACGCCGGATCCTTAACCCACTGAGCAAGGCCAGGGACGGAACTGCAACCATGCTGCGCCACGACGTGCACTCCCTATAACTTTGTTTCTGTTTTGTTGTTTGTTCATTTGTTTTGTTTTTCAGATTCTACATATAAGTAAAATCAAACAGTATTTGGTTTTCTCTAATTTCACACTAGCACAGTACCCTCTAGGTCCACCGCCCCTTTAGCCAAAGATCTTTTTCCACCGAACCGTCCTCCGCCCTCCCATCCCCACCTCCTGCAAAAATGAGGGGTTTGCTCAGCATAAATTACTCCAGGGTACTGTAGGTCTGCCAGCAGGAGAGGACTCTGTGAAGACGCCCACCCCCTCATTAGCTCTGAAGGTCCCATCTTTTCAGCTATCAGTGATAAGGCTACTTCCTTTGAGCTCCCTGATGGCCTAGTGGGTTAAAGGTTCCACGTGGTCACTGCTGTGGCACCGGTTCCATCCCTGGCCCGGGGGAACTTCCGCACTCTCACGGGTACCGCCAAAAAAAAAAAAAAAAAAAAAAACTACTCCTTTTGCCTAAAGAGGCCGCTCCCTTTGGGCAAAGGTACTCCCCAAGTCAAGGCCTTCCAGACGGCCACTACGACAGGACAAGCGTTAGAGCTCGGATCACGGCCTCAAACGCCAGTCGACTGCAATCACGGGGGTGGGGTGAGGGTGAGTCACCCGGAGCGGGGGTGGGAGTGGTGGGAGAGACAGTCCCTTCGCGGCACACTCAGGTCCTCACCTTGATTCCGAAGAGTCCCGGAAAACCACCTAGGCCTGAAGAGACGCCACGGCCACAAGCCGAGCGCCTCGCGTCCCAAGCGGAAATGGGGGGAGCACATCCGGCCCAGCGGGGCCTCCCGGCGCCGACGGCAGGGGTAGGGGGCAGGGCTCTGCCGAATCCCGACCTTAAGGTCAGCAGTCCTCACTCCGGGTCTTCCGCGTGCCATCTATCAAGGCCGGGGACTCCTCCCTCTAAACACCGAGTCCTCCAGCCCCCAAACAAAGCACTCGCCTCCCTGAGTCCGTAGTGGGCAAGCGGGGGGCGCTGCTCTGAGCGCCTCCTGCTGATGAGAGGGCGAAACTTTGTGCCTCCTTCTTTAGGGCAGCGTCCTCTCGTTAGCACTGATCTCTGCATCTTGATTCTGGTTATGGCCAAGATACCGCCTCCTGCAGACCTGAGGTCCGATCCTATAAAATGAGGCCCTTCCTTGCCTGAGATCGCACAGGCAGAAGGAGGGGACGATTCGGCGGTGCCCTTGTGGGTGTCCCTGGGCTTAGAACAGTGCAGAACTCCATTTGGCTCCCTCTGCTTTTGGCGGGGGGGGCCTCATAACACTCAGGGTCTTCACATGAATTCTTGTCAGGGCCCAGGTCCCTCCCTCTGCAAAACTGAGGCCGCCCACATTAGACTGAGGTCCTCGTCTCGCTGAGACTTTCCAGACTGCAATCAACATGACACCTCTGCCCAGAGCTCCCTGGGGACGAGAGCACCAGAGATTTTTCTGGGGCGTCTTTTTATGCTGTGTATGCTGCCCTTCGTCCACATTCCGGTCCTCACCTTGACATATGATCAATCCTGTAATTCCCCCATGTGCTTTCCTGAAGCCGCTTGTCTCACATCAGGTTGCGACTCTTCTGATGATTTCAAGCTGGAAGTCAGGGTGATCCTCTAAGATCATAGTCCCTCCGGGCCTCCAAGAACAAACAGCAGGGATGCAACTCTACAGGACCCCACCGTTCTGGCTGAGTCCTTCTGTGAGTTCTCATTCACAGAATCTAACAAAGCCGGGGACACCTTCTACTTAGTTAAGGTCATCTCCTCAGTCTTGGGACAACCCCTATAATTGGGCTTTTTTTCCTCCTCAGTTCTTATTCATGGGGGTCCTATGAGCTTTCGTTTTCTTGATTAAAGGCTTCCTGAGAAATGCATATCCCTGCAAAACTTGATCCGTTACCGTATTTCAGATCTTGTAGAAAATGGATCTCTGTCCCAAAAGTGATGTAAAATGAAGAAAATGTAGCACAAATCAAGAAACCCAGGACAGATGTTATGTTATCAGAGGAAAAAACGCTCACATAGTCAGTCCTTCCCTTCACCAGCCCTACTTAGGGCAGTTCTAAAATATTTACTTTCTATGTAGAAAGTTAGAGCCAGGCAATTTTATGAGCCCCTGTTCTCTTGAGGGTATCTGATTTTGCATATGTGAATGATTTTATTGCACTGAGCATTATCTCTTTCTCTCCTTTATTTATA
The DNA here is from genome assembly GCA_004024745.2 of Catagonus wagneri. Lineage (NCBI taxonomy): Eukaryota > Metazoa > Chordata > Mammalia > Artiodactyla > Tayassuidae > Catagonus > Catagonus wagneri. The sequence continues at coordinate 18,163,671 of PVHT020000193.1, forward strand.
TATCTTATTTATTTTGGCATTTATAGAGCCCTTTTATCCCTCAGGGTACATTTTGGGTTTTTTTGTTTGTTTTGCTTTTTAGGGCTGCACCCATGGCATATGAAGGTTCCCGGGCTAGGGGTCGAATCAGAGCTGTACCTGCCAGCCACAGCCACAGCCACGCTGCATCCAAATTCTGTCTGCCACCTACACCAAAGCTCACAGCAACAACGCCAGATTCTCAACCCACTGAACGAGGCCAGGGATTGAACCTGCGTCCTCATGGATACTAGTCAGATTTGATTCCGCTGAGCCATGATGGGAACTCCCAGGTTACATTTTGGAGGGGTGGCGGAAACTGAATTAACAGATTAGTGGTCAGCCCCAAGTTGGAAAAAGTGGAAAGGTGTTAGTTCTGATCAAATTTGGACCGGGGGTCTACTCCCAGCCCTGTTATTTATTAGCTGTGTAAACTCGGGTACATCACCAAGCTCTGTGAGTGTCAGGTGAAGTGGGTTTGTTAAGCTGTATCTTAGAGGGCTAGTGGCATACAGTTAATGTATATAAAGCACCTGTCACAGTACCCTGGCCCACACTGAGACTTCACACAATATCTGTTTTTACTATGATTGATTATTTTGACCCCAACTGATACCACTCACCACGATGGACTTTTTAAATCCAGGACAGATATCAGAGAATATGTGGTACTCCCGGACACGGAACACCAAATCAGTCCAAAATGCTGTTTACAAAGAATCTAAGTAAAATTTCCCCCAATAAATCATATTTTTGAGCATAGGCTTGATTTTCCAACAGAATGAAATTAAAATCTTCAAGAATTTGGTTCCAAGACTAGTTCTTTCATTTCAAGCTGCCCTTTCATCTAAACAGCCCTTCTCTTAAACCAGCTATAATGGAAAGAAAAATCATTATAAATGAAAAATGAATAAAAAATTTTAAAAAACCAGCCCTTCGAATTAATTTCACCATTGTCTAAAATCTACTCCTCTTCTAGACCTTGCAGAATTACAACCAAAAAATTCTGCATTTGGGAGTTCCCACCATGGCTCAGTGGTAACGAACCCAACCAGTATCCATCAGGGCTAGGGTTCAATCCCTGGCCCCTCTCAGTGGGTTAAGGATCTGGTGTTGCCGTGAGTTGTGGTGTAGGTCACAGACTCAGCTTGGATCTGGCATTGCTGTGGCTGTGGTGTAGGCAGGTAACTACAGCTCTAATTCAACCCCTAGCCTGGCAACTTCCATATGCTATGGGTGTAGCCCTAAAAAGACAAAAAAAAAAAAAAAATCCTGTATTTGAATGCCTTTTTAATAGAATGGACTCTGACCCCTCAACCCACAACAAAGAGTGTCAATCCATTGGTTTCTGAGTTTCCAATTTCAGAGTACTATCACCTTTATTCACAGAAACCCCTTGGAGATGACGTGTGTAAAACATCTAGGTTGTGTGCTATGTCCACATGCACTGGGACAGGAGTACAGGCCACATTTCGGCCCAGCCCCAGATGGAGATCTCTCTCTGGTTTACCCATAATTTGAAAGTAACTGTTAAGCGAACTTTTCCATTACAGACTTAAGTTTCTCAACTCTGAGACTGACCATCAGACAGTCTGGCCTGTGTTCAGTGTTTCCAGGGCCTCATTTAGCCCACTATACAGCCTAACTTAAAATGATCACCCACTGCAGAACTTTATTGTCCTCAAGTGTCAGAAATACTTGCCTCAGGGCACTGACCCTAGATTCCTGATGAGGAACCCTTGCCCCTCCTTCATACCCTTTATTTTTATTGGTCCTTTAAGATCTTAGCTGACTAGCTACTTTATGAGTGCTGCTTTTAGATTCTAAAATTCTGTAGGCAAGCTTTGTGTTGATTTTTCTTAGAATCCCCAGTACCAGCCAAAACCTTTTGAAGAGCAGATGTTAAATTAATATTTGGACAATTCAAGAGCAAATATGCAAGAAGTCAAATTTATTGACTTCATTTCTCCTACATGCTTAAATAAACTAAGCCAATCCAGGTACATACATTTCAATTTCAAAGAAAGACTAAAAGGAATAATACAAACCAAGCAGTGAGTACCTCAACATTTTTTTCTCATTATCACACAGACTTTACTGTGGAATAATTTCCGTTTTTACAAAAATCCAGATTCCAGTGTCATATTATCTTACTCTGAATGACAAGAAATCGAGGATTTCCAGCTTATGTTTACATAATACCAAAATTCTTATTTTTCAGGCTGATAAGAAACTGAGGAGGATGCTGTGGGGCTCCAGGGCACAGAAGATTTTCTGGGTCCCCCATTTCTTGTTTTTAGGTAATAGGCCTTATTCAAACTCCTTGAACTTCCCTGAGTTTCAAAAGGGCAGGTTCAAAACGTTGCTAATCAGGGAAGGGAGGGGATGCTGAGACAGCAGGAACAAAAAACAATGGTGCAGCCTTGGGGCAGGGTCCTGATTCCTCCTCAAGAGTTAATACCTAACTATAATCTTTGAGCTCTTCTGCAGAACTAAAACCCCCAATGAATGGAAGACGTTAATACTTTAAGTATTCTTCATTCCAGAGAGAAGGTCACATTTTGAGAACCACAGAAGTCCCATCAGGAGAGCACCTGAGGCCAGATGATCTCTAGACTGAAGGAATGCAGGCCCTTCAGGCTCCCTGATCCTTATCAGCAACCCCGCCCCTTGAACTCAAGACTATAAGAATCCTCACAAACCTCCCCAGGTGGGGACACAGTTTTTTTGAGGGCATTAGCTTGCTGTGGCCCCCTCTGCCTGGCAAAACAAAGGCTATTCTCTATTTTTTGTCTCTTTTAGGGCCACACCCGCGGCATATGGAAGTTCTCAGGCTAGGGCTTGAATCCAAGCTGTAGCCACCAGTCTGCACAATGGCCACAGAAACGCCAGATCCGAGCCACATCTGTGACCTATACCACAGCTCACGCAACGCTGGATCCTTAATCCACTGAGCAAGGCCAGGGATCGAACCTGTATCCTCATGGATACTAGTTGGCTTCGTTAACCACTAAGCAATGACAGGAACTCCAGTAAGGCTATTCTTTCCTACTTCACCCCAAACCCTGTCTCTGAGATTCAGTTTGGCTTCTGTGCACAGAGGCTGACTTTTGGCATCAATGACCTCTGACGAATGTGTGAGCTATGTTATTTACAAACTTTGTCTTTTTGCCTTTTATGTAGAGCTGCACCCACGGCATATGGAGGTTCCCAGGCTAGGGGTCTAACAGGAGCTGTAGCCGCCGGCCTTCGCCACAGCCACAGCAACGCGGGATCCGAGCCACGTCTGCAGCCTACACCACAGCTCACGGCAACGCCGGATCCTTAACCCACTTAGCAAGGCCAGGGATGGAACCCGCAACCTCATGGTTCTTAGTCAGATTCGTTAACCACTGAGCCACGAAGGGAACTCCTATTTATAAACTTTGATTCTGAAGCTCAATAAACCTTTAATCTAAAGGAACAGCATTTAAAAAGAGAAAAAAGAAAAATCTCCAATTTGCACTTACTTTATAGGAACAGAAACATGTTTACGCATTGTGTTCCCAGGAGCCCCATCTTGGAGTACCACTAACTGGAAGACTGACAGCTTTCTTTAAACACCATGTGAAGTATCCGCCTCAGACCTCACTAGGGGTGGGGGGAACTTTGGGACATGCCCTGGAGAGCTCACTGGCCATGGCAGCAGTACAAGCCCTGGATGCAGCTATGGTTCAGGCTCTCTCTTCCTCATCTCTCAAAGCCGCATACCAGGAGGGGAAGGCAATGGGCAGGGTATCATTGACCTTAGTCAAAACCTTGCATAGTTTTTATATATCTATCTATATATCCCCTCTAATCTGTACCTATAGCTATAATCCATCTGGGAAGTACTCCGTATTAGTTTACAAAGATCATGCTCATTCTTTCTGTAGCTACATAGTATAGTAGTCCATTGTGTGGATATACCATGGTTTTTTCAACCAATATATTTATGGATATTTACGTATTTTCATATGGTTGTGGGTGTATCCTCAGGGTAAATTTCTTAAAAAGTAGAATTACTGGCTCACATATAAATGCGTATTTAATTTTCTGATATATAATTCTGTATGGTAACATTTTGAGAATTTTTATATCAATGGTCTTTTATTTATTGCTTTTTGTTTTTGTTTTTTTGCTTTTTAGTGCCGCAGGTGCGGCATATGGTAGAAGTTCCCAGGCTAGGTGTTGAATCAGAGCTACAGCTGCCGGCCTATACCACAGCCACAGCCACAGCCATGCTGGATCTGAGCTCTGTCTGATACCTACATCACAGCTCACAGCAATGCCAGAGCCTTAACCCACTGAGCGAGACCAGGGATCGAACTTGCATCCTTATGGATACTAGTTGGGTTTGTTTCTGCTGAGCCACAGTGGGAACTCATTTATTTTTTAAATTTATTTATTTATTTATTTATTTATTTTTGGCTGCACCCATACATGCAGAAGTTCTCGGGCCAGGGATTGAACTCAAGCCACATTACTGACAACAACAAATCCTTAACCACTAGGCTGCCATGGAACTCCCTACACTGATGTTCTATCTATCGATGTATTTATTTATTTATTTTTGCTTTTTAGGGCCACACTCACAGCATATGGAGGTTCCCAGGCTAGAGGTTCAATCGGAGCTACAGCTGTAGGCCTATGCCACAGCTGCAGCAACACAGGATCCAAGCTGTGTCTGCAACTTATACCACAGCTCATGGCAACGCTGGATCCTCAACCCACTGAGCAAGGCCGGGGATCGAATCCACAACCTCAGAGTTCCCAGTCGGATTTGTTTCCACTGCACCATGACCGGAACTCCCTACATTAATGTTCTTAAGCAATACTGGGATTAAGTAATATTCCTAGGTAATACAATAATAAATTAAGTAATTTTGTATTACCTTTACTTGGTTTAAACATTAAGGTTATACTTGCTTCATTAAAAACCATTTGGAAGTTTCATTTTCCATGCTCTGGAATAATTTCTGTGACAAAATCCATAAATTTGCAATATAGTTAATCACGTCATCAACACTCTAAGTACTCATTTCCCAGCTTCAACAATATCAACACATGCCAATTTTGTTCCATCAATATCCACCCAGATTATTTTGAGGCAAAAATCTATAGCAACATTTATTATGTATTTTTATAAGGTAAAGTTTTCTTTTTTTAAAAAAAAAGACTTTTTATTTTTGTCTTTTTTCATTTTAGGGCTGCACCCATGGCATGTGGAGTTCCCAGGCTAGGGGTCTAATCGGAGCTACAACTACTGGCCTACACCATGCCACAGTAATGCAGGATCTGAGCCACATCTGCAACCTACACGATAGCTCACGGCAACGCCAGATCCTTAACCCACTGAGTGAGGCCAGGGATCAAACCCGCAACCTCATGGTTCCTAGTCAGATTTCGTTTCTGCTGAGCCACGATGGGAACTCCTAGAAGGTAAAGTTTCTTTCTTTTTTTTTTTTTTTTGCCTTTTGTCATTTTAGGGCTGCATCCGCGGCACGTGGAGGTTCCCAGGCTAGGGCTCTAACAGGAGCTGTAGCCACCGGCCTTCGCCACAGCCACAGCAACGCGGGATCCGAGCCACGTCTGCGACCTATGCCACAGCTCACGGCAGCGCCGGATTGCCCACCCACTGAGCAAGGCCAGGGATCGAACCCGCAACCTCATGGTTCTTAGTCGGATTCGTTAACCACTGCGCCACGACGGGAGCTCCTAGAAGGTAAAGTTTCTAATTACAACCACAAGCACACTGTGGTAGGTGGAATTCCAAGATGGCCTCTCAATTCCTGGCTCCTGGTGTACCCACACCTTCTCGCAGTTTATTAATCAAACACTAATCAAGGTGCTGCTATGAAGGTATTTTGCAGATGTAAACAGTAAGTTGTTTTTAAGATAGGGAGATTATCCTCCATGAACCAGACCTAATCGGGTGAATCCTTAAATGGGGCAGGACTTTTCCTGGCAAGGGATATTCAAAGAGTAAAAGATTTTCAATGTAAGGGAGGTTTTCCATGGCTTTTTCCATGAGACTGACCTTTGGCCAACAGCTAGCAAGTAAAATGGGCAAAAGAAGGAATGCTTCTGAACTCATTCAACAAAGCTAGTGTCACCTTGAAACCAAAACCAGATAAAGATATCACACAAAAAGAAAATTACAAGCCACTATCACCAATGAATATAGATGCAAAAGTCCTCAACAAAATATTAGCAAACTGAATCTAACAACATAGCAAAGGATCGTACACCATGATCAAGTGGGATTATGCATATCAGGAACACTGGTTAACAAGCAAGTTAATGTCTCCAGTTACGACAGCATGGATGAATAGAGAGAACATTATGCTAAAGTGAAATAAGCCAGACACAGAAGGACAAATACTGCATGATCTCATTTATATGAGAAAACTAAAACAGTCAAAGTCAAAGAAGCAGAGTGTAGAGTGGTGGTTGCCAGCAGGTACAGGGAAGGAGAAAATGAGAAGGTATCCATCAAAAGTGATAAAGTTTCAGTTATGTAAGATAAGTCCAAAGGATCTACCATACAGCACAGAGCTTATGTTAAGAATAATATATTGGACACTTTCTAAGAGGTTAAATCTTATGGTAAGTATTCTTATCACACACACAAAATAAAAATGGAGGAAACTTTTAGAGGTAATATATGTGTTTATGGCTTATATAAGCTATGGTGACAGTTCCACAGGAGCATACTTATCTCCCAACTGATCAATTTGTATACTTTAAATATGTGCTGTTTTTTGTATGTCAATCATACCTCAATAATTTTTTTCTTTTCTGGTGCACCCATGGCATATGTAAATTCCCAGGCCAGGGACTGAATCCACGCTGGAGCTGTGACCTACACCACAGCTGCATCAAAGCCAAATCCTTAACCTGCTGTGCTGGGCCAAGGATCAAATTGGTGCCTCCACAGAGATAAGCCAGATCCCACTGTGCCATAGCAGGAACTACAAAAAACAAGTTTTTTTTTTTTAAACTAACTAAACATACTCTTACCATATGATATAGTAATCATTCTCCTTGATATTTACCCAAATGAGCTGGAAACTTATGCCCACACAAAAACCTGCAATCTGATGTTTATATCAGCTTTACTCATAATTGCCAAAACTTAAAAGCAACACGTACCTTCAGCAGGTAAATAGATAAATAACAGAATATTGTTCAGTGCTAAAAATAAATGAGCTGGAGTTCCTGTCAGGGCTCAGTGGTTAATGAAACTGACTAGCATCCATGAGGATGCGGGTTTGATCCCTGGTCTCAGTCAGTGGGTTAAGGATCCGGCGTTGCCATGAGCTCTGGTGTTGGTTGCAGATGTGGCTTGCATCCTGCATTGCTGTGGCTGTGGTCCGATTCGACCCCTAGCCTGGGAACCTCCATATGCTGCAGGTGTGGCCCTAAAAAGACACATACACAAAATAAATAAATAAAAGTTATCAAGCCAAGAAAAGACATAAGGAATCTTAGATGTGTGTTGCTTAGTGAAAGAAACATCTGTAGAGGCTACCTATTGCATGATTCCAAATACACGACATCTTGGAAAAGGCAAAACTATAGAAAAAGTAAAAAGACCAATAGTTGCCAGGGGTTGGGGGCAGGGAGGGATGAATAGGCAGAGTATCATACATTTGTTAAAACCCACAGAGTATACAGCCTCAAGAATGAAGCCTAATGTAACTGCGGACTTTGTATGTTAATGATGTGTCAGTACAGGTTCATTGCTTATAACAAGTGTCCCACTCCAGTTGGGAGGGGGGGTGTTGATGGTGTAGGAGGCTGTCCATGTGTCAGGGAAGAGGGTATATGGGAACTCTTTGTACTTTCTGCTTCATTTTGCTGGAGTGAAAGCTAAAATTGCATTTAAAAAATATATAAAGTGAATTTTTAATTTTTTGCTTTTTAGGTCTGTACCTGTGGCATATGGAAGTTCCCAGGCTAGGGATCAAATCAGAGCTACAAGTTGCCAGCCTATGCCACAGCCACATCAATGTGGAATCTGAGCCACATCTGCAACATATACTGCAGCTCACAGCAACATTGGATCCTTAAGTCACTGAGGGGGGCCAGGGATCGAATCCACATCCTCGTGGATACTAATGGGATTTGTTTCCGCTGGGCCACAACGGGAGCTCCTAAAGTGAATTTTTATAAAGTGTATGTTTGGTGAGGGTTGGCTCAGCTTCACACCCTTCTCTGGGGATTTTAAGCCTTGAGTGCACAGCAGGACTAGTTTTCCCCTCTATCCAAGAGTGGGTGGGCCCCTCAGTCCTGAGTTTCCTTGGTTTGACTCCTGGCAGGGCCTGGGGCTCCCCTCTTTCTTGACCTGAGAATATTTCTTCAGAGGATATTTCCTTGAGATCCAATAGGTAGAGGTGAGTGTGGCCTTATTTGGCCACACTGGCATGCCATGAGTGACAACTGTATCAAGCAGGTTTAGAAAACATGATCCCACTTGGGGTTCTAACTCAGTAGCCTAAATCTGACTCGTGTGAAGGCCTATGATTCTTACCTCTGCTGACGTGGAATCGCTCCCTCAAACCAAGCTCCTCATTTTCTGTTATCCCTGAGGATACAAGGCTATCTCTGCCTGACAGCTACACCAGGATCTGTCACAGCAATAGGGAATATTCTGTGAGGTCTCCATGGATATGGGTTTGGTGGTTCCTGAACTCTTCCAAGTGCTCACCTTTCTCCTAGAACACCTCGGACATCATACCTCTACTGACTTGAGTTGGCCAACCTCAGATCAAGGTCTTCATCTTCTTAACCTCTCAAGTGGAAATCTGGTTCAGCCACATCCTACCAAGGCTGTCTTGGGACGCTGAGGGCTGACAGCAGGGCCTGGAGTCTATGTGCTGCATTCTTACAGGGTGGGGGGTGGCTGATTCCTTCATTCATCCTTCAGGGTCCTCACCATCCTATGTGGCAGAGACTAGGACTCCCCCCTTTATGGATCTGAGGTTATCCTCTTAGGTAGGACTCAAAGGCCCTGAGAACTCTGAAAAATAAGCAAGGGCGTGTTCATGCTAAAAACTGTGCCTGCTATATTGCTTTCCCGATCCTCCTATAAGGGGATATTCATCATGGCTCTTGTTTCTTGATTAAAGGCTTCCTGGGAAAGGCCACATCCTTGCAAACTGTTGACTAGTTTCCTATTGCAAACCCTTCAGAGACTGGGTCCCCGCCCCAGGAGTGCTGTGAGATAGGGAAGCTATAACGCAAGGTAGGATGGGTGTGATGTCAAAGAAACTAAAAAACACTAATCTAGTCCTTCTTACCAGTCAGACTTACCTTTTATGTATATAGCTTATGTTTGAATAGATTTCCAAAAGTCAGGGGCTGTCCAGCATGATTTTATGAGCCCCTGATATTTTGAGGTTGACTCTGGATATGTAGATGATCATACTGTCACTGAATATTATCTTCCTCTGCTTTATTCACACTTCTAAATTATTTAGATATGCTCATTGCTGAGGTTATGTATTCCCATCCAGTGTTTTGGGCACAGAGTACTCCTTTTATCACCTGAGATACATTTTAGAGTAGTGATAAGTAAGGTGAATAAAGGAACACAAAGTTGGCCTAGGCTGGGAGAAGTGGGATCTAGTGCCAACCTTGTCACTTAACAGCTGTGTGAAATTGAGTACATTACCAAACTTTGTAAGCCTCAGTCTTTCCATCTGTGAGATGGGTTTGAGAAGCTCTGTTTTGACAGCTGGCCAAAAAGCACATGAAAAGATACTCAATGTCTCTAATTATTAGAGAAATGAAGATCAAAACTACAATGAGGAATCACCTCATACCAGTCAGAATGGCCATTATCGTTAAGTTTACAAACAATAAATAACAAATGCTAGAGAGGGTGTGGAGAAAAGGGAACCCTCCTACACTATGGGTGGGAATGTAAATTGGTACAACCACTATGGAAACTAAATACAGTATGTAAACTAAAACTAAATACAGAACTGCCATATATAGTCCAGCAATCCCACTACTGGGCATCTATTCAGAGAAAATCATAATTTGAAAAGATATATGCACCCCACTGTTCAATGTAGCACTATTTACAATAGCCAAGACATGGCACTGCAGCACTATTTACAATAGCCAAGACATATCACAGAAGCAATCTAAATGTCTATCAACAGAAGAATGGATAAAGAAAATGAGGTACATATATACAATGGACTACTACTCAGCCATAAAAAAGAATGAAATACTGCCATTTGAAGCAACATGGATGGACCTAGAGATTATCATACTAAGTGAAGTAAGCCAGACAAATATTATATGAGAATACTAACATGTGGAATTGCAAAAAAAGTGATACAAAAGAACTTATGCACAAAATAGAAACAGACTCAAGGATTGTGAAACCAAACTATTGGTTACCAAAGGGCAAACATGGGGGGGCATAACTTGGGAGGTTGGGATTAACATATATAAACTACTATATACAAAATAGATAAGTAACAAGACCTACTATATAACAGAAAAATCTACTCAATACTGTCTAACAACCTATGTGAGAAAAGAATCTGAAAATTAATGAATATATGTTTATGTATAGCTGAATCACTTTTCTGTACACCTAAAACTTAACACAACATTGCAAGTCAACTATACTCTAATAAAATTTTTCTTTAAAAAGAGAAACTCTGTCTTGGGGATTGACAGAATGTATATAATGCCTATAAAGTGCCTGGCCCATTGCTTGGCCTGTACTGATAAATTAAAGGATGCCAGCTCTTATTATGATTAATTTGTCCTCTGAAGTTTCAGCTAACTACACCAAGATTTAATTTTCAATCCAGGAGATGCCAGAGAATAAGCAGGGATCTAGGACTAAAAAACAAAACAAAACAAACAAAAAAAATCCCTGTTAGGCAAAATCCTGCTAAACTAGTATTTCCCCATTAGAGTATGTCATTCAGTGTCAAGATAAGGTACACTTCCTCAACAGATGCAACACAAAGCTCTAAAGTATGTTTAAAGAACCAAATATTCACCTCCCTCTCAGTTGCCTTTCTTTATAAACCACCCACACTTTGATCCATTTAACAAACATCTAGACTTTGCCTAGAGTTTGTCAAGTTGCATACAACCTAATTTGAATGATTTTTTTTTTAACAACTGAATGAGCTCTGGCTCCCCTAACTAGGGCAAAGAGTGTCAGTCCAGTGGCTTTTGGGCACCCCACTGCCGGGGAGTACCACCCTTGTTTTTCAGAAACTCCCTGGAGACGACGTGAATTTGAAAAAAAAAATCTCATCGGCACAGTGTTCGCAGGCACTGGGACAAAAGCACGACAAATTCCACTCCAACCTCAGGTGATTTCACTCTGATTTGTCCACAATCCCCAAGTACAGGCTGACCTTGAAGATAATGCAGGTTTGTCTTCAGATCACCAAAATAAAGAGAATATCACAATGAAGTGAATTTTTTGGTTTCTCAGTGCTATTGTAAAATTTATAATACACTATACTGTAGTCTATTGAGCATGCAATGCCATTATGTTTAAGAAAAATGTCCACACCTTAAATAAAAAATACTTTTTTGCTACAAAATGCTAACCATGCAAACCCACTCCTAGGCATATATCCAGACAAAACTTTCCTTGAAAAAGACACATGCACCCACATGTTCATTGCAGCACTATTCACAATAGCCAAGACATGGAAACAACCTAAATGTCCATCAACAGATGATTGGATTAAGAAAATTTGGTATATATACACAATGGAATACTACTCAGCCATAAAAAAGAACAAAATAATGCCATTTGCAGCAAAATGGATGGAACTGGAGACTCTCATACTAAGTGAAGTAAGTCAGAAAGGGAAAGACAAATACCATATTATTTTACTTATATCTGGCATCTAATATATGGCATAAATGAACCTTTTCACAGAAAAGAAAATCATGGACAGGGAGAACAGACTTGTGGTTGCCAAGAGGGAGGGGGAAGGAGTAGGAGGGACTGGGAATTTGGGGTTAGTAGATAGAAATTATTGCCTTTGGAATGGGTAAGCAGTGGGATTCTGCTGTATAGCACTGGGAACTATGTCTGGTCACTTGTGATGGAGCATGATAATGTGAGAAAAAAGAATGTATACATGTATGTGTGACTGGGTCACCTTGCTGTACAGTAGGAAACTGACAGAACACTGTAAATCAGCTACAATGGAAAAAATAAAAATCATTATAAAAAATGCTAACCATCATCTGAGCCTTCAATGAGTCAATCTTTGTCGGTGAAATGTGTGACAAATTGCAAGAATTGCTGAAATGGGACAGAGACATGAAGTGAGCAAATGCTGTTGGAAAAATGGTTCTGAAAGACTTGCTGGAAGCAAGGTTTCTACAAAACTTCAATTCATGTTTAAAAAAAGCAGTATCTGTGAAGTATAGTAAAGCAAACTACCAAAAAAAAAAAAAATGAGGTGTGCCTATAACTGGTAAGAACAGTTTCCCACTCCAGGCTTTGTCTTTTGACTACGGGGCCCATCAGAGAACGTGGCCCCTGCTTGCGATGATCAGAGCCTTATATAGCCTACCATGACCCTACCTCATTTCTTCCCACTGAAGGATTTCCGTTTTCCCACTGAAAGCCTATTTTCCCAAGGCCCACCACTGCCTTGCAGCAGGGAATTGACATTTAGCGGCTATCTGGAACCACCCCTCTCCTTTCTTATCCTGTCTTTTCATTTGTCCTTTCGGTCTTAGAGTCTTGGGTCACCATTTTCCTTACATGATCACTGCTTCTCAACTCTAACTGTACGGTCAACAGCTAGGTCTTCTTTTTCTCAGCTCTCCCAGCACTAGCATGGGGTCCTGTAAGAGCAGATGCTCTGTTAATGTTGGAGGAATAAATGAGCCTACGTGCATGAGGTCTAATTTATTACGATTTAATTCTACATTTTTTAATTACCCAAGTATATACTGTTTTTTTTTCTTTTTTGGCCACCCCAGGGCATGTGGAGTTCCCGGGCCATAGATCATATCTGAGCCAGTTACGACCTGAGCCACAGCTATGGCAACGCTGGATCCTTGAACCCACTGTGCTGGACTGGGGATCAAACCTGTGTCCAAGCACTGCAGAGACACTGCTGATCCCACTGCACCACAGTGGGAACTCCCAAGCATATGCTGTTATTTGTAATTTCATAAACACAGAGTAAAAAGGACCAGGAAGCAAAATACTGACCATCTTTTTTTTTTTTTTTTTTTGTCTTTTTAGGGCCACACCCATGGCATATGGAGGTTCCCAGGCTAGGGGTCGAATCAGAGCTGTAGCTGCTGGCCCACGCCACAGCAATGCGGGATCCGAGCCGCATGTGACCCACAACACAGCTCGCAGAAACGCCGGATCCTTAACTCTCTAAGCAAGGCCAGGGATCAAACCTGCATCCTCACGGATGCTAGTCAGATTCGTTTCTACTGAGCCATGACCAGAACTCCACTTTTTCTTTATTTATTTTACATACTTTACTGCTTAATTTTTTTTCAAATTTTCAAGGAAATGCATATTGCAACACACGGTATCCTGCGCCAGATCACAAAATAAGATAGAAGTTTTCTAAATTTGTTTTACAAAAGAGCAAAACTCTTACTCTTTAACCCAATGAACAACAGTAAGTATGACTGATATAATTCATAAATTTAGATTATAATGTTAGCTAGGTAAATCATCACTTAGAAGTAACATTAGAAAAACAGCCAAAAAATGAAAACAGAGATATATTTCCAAATTCCCCATACAGGATGAACAGGAACACAAAGGTATTACACACTGTGGTTCCCTCAGTCACACCCAGCCCTCGGTGACCTGGTACACGGAATGCTCTCTTCAACCACAAAGTGCAGAATCTGCCTCAGCTTCAGTAGGTGCGGGAGGAGCTGCTGGATATGACACTGAACATCCACTGGCCATGGCATTGGCGTCAGCCCTTTCGGTAACTGTGGCTTGGACTCTCTCTGCCTCATCACTCAAAGCCTCTTCATACCAAGGCTCGAAGGCACTGGGGACTGTACGGTTAATCTTGGCCCAAAACTCCAGGACTCTCATCTTGCTGGTCTCGGCGTGGGCTCTTGGACCCCACAGGAACTCATAGCGTGCTGGATCGCTGTTGGGCACTTGCCGATATTCCAAATACTTCAGCTTCACCAAATCGCGGGTGATGAGCTTCTTGGGCTCCCCAAATATGAAGTGCCTCTTCCCAGCATAGACCCTCATCTTATTCAGGAATTCCCAGATCTTTTCTTCAGAGGCACAGTTGCCCTTCATGAAAATCAGACCCAGGAGATTCATCAAGAGACCCGTCTTGGGAAACCCCCTGCCACGGCTGACTGTCCCATTGTTGGGGAGGTCCATTTTGCTGACAAGGATATAAGAATGCTTGGTAGGGTCGACTTCCTTTAAATCGATGCCAAATACTACCTCCATGCTGAAAGAAGCTCTTCTGAGGATCTCAGTGAATCGACGTTTGTACTTTTTATTAATAATCTTCAGCATATCTGCCTTCATAAAGGGCTTTTTCTTTTTATACATGTGCATCAGGAACTCTATCAATATATTTGTTGTTTTGGTTAGACAGTCTCTTTGAGACCGCGCAACGGAGAGAGGGGCCTGAGAGGAGCTTTTCTTTTCCCCCATTTTGCCATTGGCTCCTTTGTATGATCTTGCGTGAGAAACACCTGCAGACACAGTGGTGGTGGACAGGTCTTGCCCAGCCCTCTTCAGAGTGCTGTGTGACCGAGCACCAGGCTTTCTCTGACTCAGAATTCCACAAGGAGATGGTGGTGAATAGGAGAATGATTTTTCCTTGGTTGCAGTGGCCTGAGCACCCCTCAGACCTGGGGTCCCACTTGGGGCCTGGTGGCGTTTCTTAGGGGTTTTGAGCTTACTCTTCCGACCCCGAGGCATGCTAATGGTGGTAAGGGACAAAAGGAAGGAGTGCAAGTAGGACAGTGGGTGATCTGGGCAGAGAGGAGAGAAGATATGTGTCAGTGCCTACAGTAGGGAGGTAACCACTTTGACTTTAACAAGACTACTCTGCAGGTTTCCGTGCGGGTGCTGCTCTAAGAACGCACAGGACTCCTGTTCTGATCACCCCAACCTATGACAATCCTGTGGAAATAATTCAAGTGAGCCTCAGGCTGTAGCCTGTCAGTCCCACTTCGGGCTTTCTGGGGCTGAGAGCAGCAGTGGGCAGTGAGATCTTTTTACTTCAGAGTATGAGGTCCCTTCAGTTCACACTCAGGACCATCATATCAAGTTTGGGCAGGACCTGGCCCCCCTGCTCTGTGCTTCTCTAAATTTAGACCTCAAAGCCAGGTCCTTATCTTGGGATACTTAAGAAATGAAGGGGTACCTCAGCCCATGGCCCCTGATGGGGGGGGCACCCACAGCTGATAGTTCTATGGGACTCTGTCCTGGGCTCGTCGGACCTTGATCCTCATTCAGGGTGCTTGCCTTTGCTCTAGGTAGGGCCTGGGGTGCCTGCCTCTGATGATCTATCTCCTCTCAAAGACTCTCATCCACCTGATACCATCAAAAAGAAAGGAGGGTTCACAGACACCTGACTTCTGTGCCTGGGCTCCTTAGTCTGCCAGAAAGAAGAAGGGAACTCTCTGTCATCTCCTCTTTTTGTGGGTGAGTGGAATCAACATTGTTCTTTAAGGGTCCTTACCCTGACTCCTGTAAAGCCCTGGTTCTCCTCCCTCTGCAGAACTGAAGCCACTCACCTCTCTGGACTCTCCAGACAGAAATGAGGGGAGTGCCTCAGCTTGACAGACACTCTGGGGTTATACTGAGCAAAGGGGCAGAATTTATGAGACTCTATTTATTAGAGTTGATGTTCTCTTTAATCTTCACTCAGGTCCCTGGTTTTAACTCTAGGAAGGATTTACCACTCCTCCCTGCGACAACCTGGGTAGTCCAGCCTCAGAGCAAAGCCCTCATTTTCCCAAGTCCCTAGAAGGGAAAGTCAGAGTCCTACAACTATGACTACCCCCAGCTGGAGCCTCCCAGAAATAGCAGGGATGCTGCTTCATGACGCCATCCCTAAACGGGTAGAGACCCCATCATCAATACTCAAGGCCCTCACCTTGACTGCAGTTAGGGCCTAGAATCGTCCATCTACAGGACAGGAGCTACACCCTAGACCAAGGCCCTCCCCTCCCTGAGCTATTCTAGGAAGAACTGTCTGACTGCTCTGCAGGGGATTCCCTGGGCCTACAGCAACAGTGAAACTTAGTCTTAGCCCTTTGCTATGGGCTGAGTGGTGCCCTCTTGGTCCCCATTCAAAGTCCAGACCAGTTGTGGGAATTTGCCCTTGACCAGCCTCAGGCTTTGCCCCCACATAAAAGTCTGCACTTCCTGGATGCAGAAATCAGGATGACTCACATCTGGCTACGCCTTTTCAGGGTCTCTAATAACTAACAGCAGGGAGGAGGCTCTTCAGTACTCCAGTGGTCTGGTGCCAGTGGTCCCTAGGTCCGCATTCAGGGCTCTCATGTTGCTATGTATCAGGGGCCTGGGACTCCTCCTTTTACGAAGTTGTGTCCACAAGCCTCCAAAGCTTTACCTCCTTGAGCTCCTAGGGGTGAAGTCAGGGCCTGCTATACATGATTATGCCCCCTGGAGCTTCCTGGAACGTCATGATTCTTTGTATTGTGACCTCTACTGGAGAGAGAACGCCTCACTAGCACTCAGGGCCCTCCCCTTGACTTTCGTTAATATCTGAGTTTCCTTGATTTGTAAAATCAGAGTGACTCTCTTAGATCAAGGCTTTCCTCTCAGACTTTCCAGGCAGAACTCTGCCTTACAGATTTTCAGGAACCCTCCACTGCCGATCACAGAGGCGGGACTTTGTGGGGTCACCTTTGTTAGGGCAGGGGGAATAGTCCCTTGGGTACATATTTAGGTCCTCACCTTCACTTGAGATCAGTTCTGGGAATCCACCCACTGCCGAACAAACGCCGCGTAGAGCAGTCCGAGTTCCTCGCCCCCGAAACGGAAGTCTGGGAGCCACTTCCGGTTATGGCTGCCCTGCCCAGGAACGGTGATGACTGACAGCAGGGGCGGGGCTTTGCAACGTTCTATCACTTAGGGATTGGCGGTCCTAAATCCGGGTACTCCCCTTGACATCTATCAGGGCTCGGGACTCCTCTCTCTAAAGACCGAATCCTCCAGCCCCCAAACAAAACCCTCACCTCCCCAAGTCCCGAGTGGGAAAGTCGGGGGCGCTTCTCTGAGCACCTGCTCCTGATGAGGGGCGCCCGACTCTGAACCTCCCTCCTTGGAACAGATTCTCTTAGTAGCACTGAACTCCCCACTTTGACTCTGTTTATGGCAAGACTTCTCCCACCCCTTTGCCCCCCACAGAATTGGGGCCCCATCCTGGTAGACAAAGACCTTTTCTCGCTAAGACCAGACAGACAGAAGTGAGAAGGCTTCTCATCCTTACAGCTCTGCCTGGGGCTGCTGGTGGTTAAGAACCGGGGCAGTGGTTTATAAAGCCCCCTCATTTGTGGGTCTAGTGATAACTCCTCATTCAGGGTCCTCATGTTGCTCCAGACCTATCAGACTCGACCCTCCCTGACAACACATCACTCTGCTCAGGTCAAGGTCTGTTTATTCCTGAGATGTCCCAAGTGGAAATCTGGTAGAATGAGCCACATGAGGCCAGGGATGTTTGGGTCCTGAGAGATGACAGCAGGGTGGACTCTCTGTGGAACAACACTGTTTTGGAAGCAATGGTCTCCACAATTCCTCATTTAGGGACTTTAACTGGCTATCCATTCAACCTGAGATTCTCCCTCTACTGAACTGAGGCCACTCTTAGACGAAGACTTTGACCTCACTGAGATCCATAGGGAGTATAAGTGGTGTGTGTGGGGGGCGCTCAACCTGACCTCTCTGCCTGGGCATTTTAGGTTCAAGAACAAAATGTAGGCCTGTCTCTAAAGGACCTACATTTTGGTGTAGTTGTCTCTCCAGCCCTTATTCATGGGGGTGGGGGTCCTCATTTTGTCTCTCTCTTGGATTAAAAAGTACCTCCCGAATACCACATCCCTGCAAACTCTTGAGCAGTGTCCCTAATGCATGCCTTATAGTTTCATGTCCCAGACTTGATGTGAGATGGAAACACAACGTAAGGCAGGAGGCCCAGGATAAGGGTGGGCTCCCAGGCCAAAATAACGCTGATCTGTCCTTTCAATAGCCAGAGTCACTTAGGTGACTTGTTTTAATTGATATTCAGGCATACACTTTTTAAAGTCATATTTCACTTAATCATGCTTCACAGATACTATTTTATTACAAATTGAAGGGCTGTGGCAACCCTGCATTGAGTATGTCTCTGGGCATTTTCCCAACGGCGTGTGTTCATGTGAGGTCCCTGTGCCACATTTTGTTAATTCTTGAAATATTTCACTCTTTCATTATTCTGTCATGGTACTCTGATCGATTATCTTTGTTACTACTATAATTGCTTCATATTTTTAAAGATGTGTTCATTGCTTTTCAGATATTGTTTAGAGAGTGTACAATAAGATTAAGAACTGTTATAAGCATTGAGAAACTCCCAAATTCATGTGACTTACTTTATTACAGTATATGCTTTATTGTAGCGGTCTAGAACCCAACCCACAATACCTGATGTATGCCCATACTTTTAAAGGAAAAGAGCAGTCCACGATGGTTTGTGATTCCCTGAGTGAAGTTACCCAACACTACTTATAGAGATGTAATGGTTTTCTTTTTCTTTTTTCTTTTCAGGGCTATACGCGTGGCCTATCAAAGTTTCCAGGCTAGGGGTTGAACTGGAGGTACAGGTGTTGGCCTACACCACAGCCACAACAACGCAGGATCTGAGCCGCATCTGTGACCTATACCACAGCTCATAGCAACGCTGGATCCTTAACCCACTGAGTGAGGCCAGGGATCAAGACTGTACCCTCATGGATACTAGTCAGGTTTTGTTACTGCTGAGCCACAATGGGAACTCCGAGATGATTTTATTATCACTGATTATCATCTGTTTCTCCTCCTTAATTCTAACTTACTGATGTGCTTTTCAATGCTTTGCATATATTCCAATCCAGTTATTTGTTCACAGAGTCCTTATCGTTAACCCAAGATACATTTGAGTATTAAGGAATGCGAGTTCTGCTTTAAGCCAAGAGGAGTTTCACAGTGTGGGACCTAGAGGAATTCAGACCAGGGTCTAGTCCCAAGCCTGCCATTACTAGTGTTACCTAGCAAGGGCTCACTGTCTTGACGCGCCAATACTAAGGCACTGGTCTTTGAGATAACAACTATATTGCAAGGTTGATTGCCAAGGAGACAGGAAGCAGGGCTCTCAAATCTGTCTCCTCAGTCCAGGGTTGGGGTCAAAATTAGGGTTTGGGGCAATTTTAAACTTAGAAGCTAATCGGCTAGTCTTGAATCAATTATATAAGCTACTCATACTGCTGGAAGCCAGACTCTTCGCTTATTGAAGGACTTCACTTCATAAAGGTGTCCCGTGGCAACATTTCTACTCTTTGAGTTCCAGATACTGAAGAGTCCTGGTTTTGAGGTCACCCTGGAAACATGGGTTCCTTCTTGTATCTGCCCAATGCTGTCTCTAAAAGTAACTCAAGGTTTGACTAATCAACATCCTGTTTTAAGAGGGCAAAACCAGTTTAAGCTGATCAACATGTTATGTGCTGTTTCAATTCCCCCTTTTTCTTTGTACATCCCTCAACCTTTAGGGGAATCAGGTATGGCCCCTCTAGCTGCTTCATGATGATGAAGGGGTTTGGATTTTTAAAAGAATGAAATGTTTGCATTTTAACTACATTTATTTGTAAGCATTTATGAGCCCCACCTTGCACTCTTAAGCGCTGGGCAATCATCAAGCAGTGGGGGAGGCCTTGTTAAATATAGAACACAGACAGTAAGGACAAAATCTGTTGAGTCAAAGGATTAAACTTAAGACACACAGAACTGTGACGCCTAATTTTAGTAGTCCTTCAAAAACAGACCTTATTTCTTTGGTAGTCTATTTAAACCTATTAAAGTATCTAATTCTTCTATAATATATTTGTAAATTGCAGTAACAATCTGAAGACAGTGTCTCATATAACATTTCATATGGGCCCAAATGCAGCTTGCTTCCAGGGGCTACTGTTACCCTAAGCGGAACAACTGCTAAGACCTGATCTGAAGTTGGTTTAACATTTGAGCAACTGTATTTTGGTCTCATTCATCTTTTCAATTTCTCCTGTAGACCGAGGTCTCCACAAACCCCCTATTTATTAACTACTCTATTTCGAGGGCCCTAGACACCCCTTGAACTACAGTGGCTATGAAATCTCCTCTGCTGTCACTTAGAAAGAGGCAACCCCAAATGAAGAACTTCTTTTAGTGAGGCTTTTGTTACCTTGAAAGTCCTGTCCAGCATGGAAAAGTTTCTGCACATCCTGTAAAGGTGTCCACAAATACCAGTAAGTATCTATCATTTCCCATGGATCCTGGCACACAGTAGTTGATCACCTTCTGGTTTTGTCCTTTGAGTTTGCACCCTTTTATTATTGGGGTGGCTGGGTTTTAAGATTGATTCTGGCACTGGCAATTTTATACTAGCTTTTGGATGGTCCTTTGCATTTATGAACCAACAACACATTTTGTAGACAGTGATAGGTTTTGTGCCTCCCATAAAGGGTTCCTTGATGTTGAGGAGTAATAATTTTTCCCTTAAATGCTTGGGTATAAGCACTAATCCCTGTTTATTATAAACCTAGTCATCTTTGGTTGTTTGCAACTGATCACCATCTAAACCTCGAGAGTCAGCATGAAATCCCTATTTGTCTGCTCCTAGATCCATTTCTGAATATGAAGGCTTAAACAGGAACAGGTCCACACATAGCATGAGTACTAGAGCCTTAGGACCTGGTTTTTTAATTTTTATTTTTTTTATTCTTGCCACAGATTTTGTGGCCTGATTAGCCAAATTACTTCTCTTTTAGCTATTTAAGTTATCAGTTTTTTTGGTGGCCTGGGCACTTCTTCTGACATGCTAACAGTCTAGTAATGCCAATATCTCATTTCTTTCCTTCCTGATGTTATCAGACATCTCTTTGACCATATGGCCCCACATACATGCATGAAAAGAGAAGGCATACTTCATATCAGTATATGTGGTTACTTCTTTCTTAGCTCCAAGTGTGCAGGGCTCTTGTGAGGACCTCTGCCTTCTAGACAGACACACCTGGAGGACGACTTCTGCTTCCAGGATTTTCTGATGAGTTACTATTGTATAAATGACCTTTGGGAATCCCAGGTCCACAAAGCTGCTCTCATTATCAACATTCCCACAACTGGATTTTCTAAAAGCTTTGTCAGGTCAGGTCTGCTAGAGTAGACTTCAATTAGCTGGATAGTATATAATGCCTTATGACATATTGCTATTTAAGAACCTCATACAGAATCTGGCCATGAGTCCAAAATTATGAATCCTTAATGCAACAAAACCTAGCCATTCTTAAGAATTCTAAAAACTGCCTTCTCATATTGGGTCCAGCTACTCTAGCTAATGCTTCCCTTTGATCCAGCAGTAAGTCTGTCCTCTTGGTAACTCAAATCCCAGGTATTTGTGACTTTTCTTTAGAGACTTTATATCCACAGTCTGTCAGAAAGTTTCAATAATTATATTTTGGTCCAAGGATTCCTTAGTTTTACTAGCAATAAGCTTATCACAGTAAGGCTGCCTCATTTAATTGGCAATATTTTAAGTCCTTGGATAGGGCTTTCCTGAAGATGGTGGGGGCGTTTTTAAATCCCTGTGGTAGTACCATCCAACAGTATTGTTCTTTCATATTATATTAGTCTCTGGATTGTTCCATGCAAAGGCAAACAGTCTCTGGTACTGAGGACTTAGAGGTATTCAGTAGAGACATCTTTTAATTCCAGAGCTATAAGTCAGCCCAAGTCTCCAGATAAGGTCATAAGCAATGTGTAAGGATTTAGCACCACGGGACATACATCCTCTACAATTTGGTTAATGGCTCTCAAATCCTGTACCAAATCATAATCTCTGGTCCCAAATTTTTGTACCAGCAGGACTGGAGTGTTATATGAGGACTGACAATATCAGTGTAAGTGGATATTCGAGGAAGGTGGTCATCAGAGGCTTTATACCTTCCTTCACATGCCACTTAAAAAGCTGTTGCTTTAAATTTCAGAGTATCGTGCAACCACTGTGGAAAACAGTATGAAGAATCCTTAGAAAACTAAAAATAGAATTACTATTTGATCCAGCAATCCCACTCCTGGGCATCTACCCAGAGGAAACCATGACTCAAAAAGACACATGTACTCCAGTGTTCATTGCAGCACTCTATACAATAGCCAAGTCGTGGAAACAACCTAAATGCCCATCTACAGAGGAGTGGAAAGGGAAGATCTGCTACATCTACACAATGGAATATTACTCAGCCATTAAAAGGAACAAAATAGCAATATTTATAGCAACACGGATGGACCTCGAAATTATCGGATGGACCTCAAAATTATCGTGCGAAGTGAAACCAGTCAGACGAGACACCAACATCAAATGCTACCACTTACATGTGGAAACTAAAAAAAGGACACAGTGAACTTCTTTGCAGAACAGACACTGACTCACAGACTTTGGAAAACCTATGGTTTCCAAATGAGACAAGTTGGGGGGTGGGGGTGCACGGAGGGTTTGGGATGGAAATGCTATCAAATTGAGTTGTGATGATTTTTGTACACCTATAATTGTAATAAATTTCATTAAGTAATGGGGAAAAATAAATTTCAGAGTATCGGTGCCTCTACGTCTCCTAATAGTTTTTCCCCTTGTGCTGAGGGCAGGCTTGCATATCGCAGAGATGCCTATGAAGTCCAGGCTCTGTCTCACCCACCACCTTGAAAAACTTAACCGATGAGAAGGAGGGTAAAAGAGGTGATCGTATCACCCTGAAGAAAGCAAAGCAAGGAAGCTCTCAGTCAGAGCTGAGTTCTAGAGAGAAATTCAGGAGTATAAATATTGAAATACCCAAGTCCTCACTTGCTTTCTGAACATGTTGGGGTTTAATCTTTCTAGTAGCTGACGAGAACATTTTATCCCTCCAGCAGAGATCATAAACAAGCTAATCTATATGTCTGGGCAATTTGCAGGTGGAATACATTCAGCCTGCAGCCTCTAGGTAGCCCACAGCCTTTAGCACCACCACCAATGTTTATTTCTCCTTGCAAACTTTTTAACATCACATGCATATTTACGTGCGCACACACTTAAAAGCAGTTCAGTGCTAATTCCCTGCTAGTCTAGCTCATACAGAAGAGGATTACAATTTTCAGTGAAGAAAAACCAAAATGTGTCCAATTGTATATAATTTCTCTAACCTACTCACAGAGTATGTTCTTGTGTGGTGGGAAATTTTCCTGCTTTACACTCCTTCATTTTTCCTTTACTTTCTCACTCCAAGGTAATCAGGGCTGGTTTCATTGAGAATAGACACATGTATCAATACCTCTGGGCAATCATATTAGGCATAGGTAAAAGCCATATCACCTCCACAAAGCAAGATTTCCAGGCTGGGAGCAGTGTCTTTTACTTCCTGAGTCAGATGACCCTCATTAACATTAGGTCTAATAAACAGTTTTGCTACAGCCATCCAAGAACCAACTCCTATCAGGCAATCCTATCAAATATAACAGTAAGACATAGACAATCAAATGCAAAGAAATCCAAAATCCTTGGACTTGAACCCAGGGTTCCAGGCTCAAATCCAATGCTTTGAGGATCACAGTAACTATACCTTTTGTACCATCTCTCTTAAGGGAGGGACTCTAACCCACAATGCAATCCCTAAGACTCTAACTCAACAAAACAACTCCCCCAGGTGAGCCTCTAACCCACAATTCTGATGAGATGATTAGACAGTTTAGGTATAGGCATGTTTTAACAAAGGTACTCACCCCAGAGATGTCTGATCCAGGAAGTGTTTCTTTTCTCAAATGTGCAAGTAGCCCAAGGAGTCCGGAGTGCCATGGTGGGGAAGCAGGAACCCAACAGCTGGCCTCAAGGACAAGTTCAATCAAGGTGATCATTCCGGGTCCGTGGGGAGGGTCCACACTCTGCCAGGACTCCAATGCCTCAGGCAGGCAGTCGCTGTTAGTGAGCAAGGACTCGTTGCCCAGTGCACACAGAGGCCAATGCTATGGCAACAGTTTTTGAGTAAAGAGCTTTACTGCAAGGCCAACGCACCAGGACACAGAACGCAAGGCTCTGAAACCTCTTCTTAACCCCACAGTGAAATTTAAGGGGTTGGGAGAATTTCAAACTTGGAAGCTAATTGGCTAGTCTTGAATTAGTTTATATAAGCTACTCATGCTGCTGGAAGCCAGATGTTCCTTATTGAAGGGCTTCCCACTTTGAAAGGGCTCTAGTGGCAACATATCTATGCTTTGAGCTTCACAAGACTGAAGATTTTTGGTTCCAAGGTCATCCTGGAAACCAGGGTTCTTTCTTGGACATGCGCAGTTCTGTCTCTGTAAAATAACCAAAGTTTGATTAATCAGCAACCCATTTAAGGAGGCAAAACCAGTTTAAGCTGGTCAGTGGTTTTACGTGCTCTTTCACTAGCCCTGTGAACCTGAGCACATTACCAAACTCTAAGACGAAGAAATGCAATTAACCAAAATTCTACGTAGCAAGAACAATCATATAATATCCACATCAGAGTATATAATATATAATACGCTTGTGGGAGTTTTTTTCCTAGTTGGAGACAACTCCAGGTACTTAGAATTTTTGTCAGTGACAAATATTTTCCCTCCCAGCTAACCTTTCATCTAAATAATCATTATTTCCATTTACGTAACTACCAACAAAAATCTAGAGCTTGCCTAGAACTCGTCAAATTACACACAAGGTAAAATAATTGCATACCCTTTTAATGGAGAGGTCTCTGGCTCCCCCAACCCAGGGTAAAGATGGCCAGTCCAGTGAATTCTGGGTGCTCTGAGTTCCTCTATCTGAGGGTCTAGCCCTGCTCATCACTGCCGAAGTCTCATCTAGCCCACCAGGCAGCCTCACTTAAAATTACCTCTCACTGAAGGATTTGCATTCCTAAGGCTCCAAACTGCCTTGCCTTGGGCCATTTACACTGGATTGCTTTCTGCTCCAACCACCTCCCCTCTTTACTCCTACTTTTTACTTGTTCTTTAGGTCATAGGGAGTATCTCACCATGTTTTTATATAATGGCCGCTCCTAGACTCTAAGATTCAGTGGGCGCTAGATCTTGTTTTTGTGGTTGCGGTTGTTTTGGGGTACTAGTATGAAGCCTTCCAAAGAGCTCATTCTCTGTTAATGACTGGGAAATAGGAGAGTAAGCATAAGATCTAAATCATTAGAATTTATCTTACACTTCTGAATAATCTAAGCAAATCCAGGTATATAACTTTTATAAGAAGAAATGCAAGAAAGAATTAGGTAACCCCCAAATTGACAATCTATTCCTTATTTATACTCTTTGTATCAGTCTTTATTGATTAAATGTATATAAAGTGCCTATTGTATACTATGCATTCTGCTCAGGCTACAGCCAAAAATAAGACAAAATAACTGCTCTTTAAAAAAAATGTTTTTTGGTCTTTTTAGGCCCTCACCGGTGGCATATGGAAATTCTCAGGCTAGGGGTCGAATCGGAGCTGTAGCTTCTGGCCTACACCATAGCCACAGCAACACGGGATCCTTAACCCACCAAGTGAGGCTAGGGATCGAACCCATGTCCTCATGGATACTAGTCGGGTTCATTACCACTGAGCCATGATGGGAACTCCTAAAAATTTTTATTGAGGTATGACTGACATACAAAAAGCTGCATACATTTAATGTATATAATGATGAGTTTGGAGACAAATAACCATGAACTATCAGTACAACGTATGCCATAAACATATTCATTACCTCTAAAAATTTCCTCCTGCCGTCTTTAATTACTTATTTTTTTGCTGGGGGGGGCAAGAATGACTTATGCAATATCCAACTTTCCAGCAAATCTTTAAGGATCCAGTATGGAATTAAGTACAGGCTCTATGCTATGCAATAGATTTCCGGGAATTATTCACCTTGTATAACTGAAAATTTGTGCCTTTTGACAAACAGTTCCCCATTACTCCGCCAGCCCCTGGCAACCACCATTAAACTCTGCTTCTATCAGTTTGACTATTTTAGATTCCTCATATGAGTGGTATCATGTATTTGTCCTTTTGTGTCTGGCTTATTGCAATTAACACAATGTCTTCTAGGTCATCTCTGTTGTTGCATATGACAAGATATCCTTTTTAAGGCTTTAAATAGTACTCCACTGTATGTATATACAATATTTTCTTTATCCATTCACCCATTAATGGACATTTAGTCTGCTTCTATGTTGTG
Source organism: Catagonus wagneri (assembly GCA_004024745.2). Taxonomy (NCBI): domain Eukaryota; kingdom Metazoa; phylum Chordata; class Mammalia; order Artiodactyla; family Tayassuidae; genus Catagonus; species Catagonus wagneri. The sequence goes on from PVHT020000193.1 coordinate 18,190,197, forward strand.
GCTACTGTCAATAATGCTGCAATAAATATGGAAATGCAGATAGCCCTTGGCGATCCTAATTTTAACTCCTTTGGACAGATACTCAGAAGTGGGATTACTGAATCATACCGTAGTTCAAGTTTTAATTTTTGAGAAATCTCAATACTATTTTCCATAATGGTTGCACCAGTTTATATTCCCACTAACCATATAAAAGTTCTCATTTCTAAATGCTTGCACTTAGCTTACTCTCTACTTGGGGAGAGAGCAAGACAATCAACTGTATTATTGTTGTGGTAAGAGCACTTAACATCAAATCTACTCTCTTAAATTTTTAGGTGTATAATATGGCATAGTTCAATATAGGCACAATGTCACACAGCAGAACTCTAGTATTTACTCATCTCGCATAACTGAAACATTATACCAGGTGAAAAGCAACCGCTCATGTTGCCCTCCCTCAGCCCCTCTGTGTTTCTATGTGTTTGATGGCCTTAGATCCCTCATGTAAGTAAAATCATGCAGTACCTGTTATTTCATGACTGGCTTATTTAGGATCCATGTTGTCCCATATAACAAAATAATTGATTGATTGATTGATTGATTGCTATTTAGGGCTGAACCTGCGAGATACGGAAGTTCCCAGGCTAGGAGTCAAATCAGAGCTGTAGCTGATGGCCTACGCCACAGTCACAGCAACACAGGATCCGAGCCTCATCTGTGACCTACAGCACAGCTCATCGCAATGCGAGATCCTTGACCCACTAAGTGAGTCCAGGGATTGAACCCACATCCTCATGGATACTAGTCAGGTTCGTTTCGATTGAGCCACAATGGGAACTCTCCGGACAGTTTTCTTTAGCAGGAATTTATAGTTTTAAGCCTAATGGCTTTCACAATTTTTTCTATAACAACACTGGCATCTTCAATGGTATAATCTTTCTAGACTTTCATGATCTTCACTCCATCATGGTTCTCTTCTATAGCACTGACAATCCTTCTCAAAGAGCATCATGTGTAATGAGCCTTAAAGGTTCTTAGGATCCCCTGATCTACAGGCTGAGCTGCTGTGTTTGGGAACAAATAGACCACTATCAAGCCTTCAGTGTTGAACTCAACGGGGTTCTAGATGGTTGGGGGGCATCTTCCAATACCAAAAGAACTTTGAAAGGCAGTACCTTACTGACCAGGTACTCTCCGACTTCAGGGACAAAGCATTGATGGGACCAATCCAAAAAAAGGGTTCTTGCTCAGGCCTTCTCTTTGCATAAATGTCCATCGACAGAGGAATGGATAAAGAAGGATATATATATATATATGGTGAAATATTACTCAGCTATAAAAAGAATGAATTAATGTCATTTGCAGCAACATCATACTAAGTGAAATAAGTCAGAGACAAATATATTTTACTACTTACATGTGGAATCTAATTTTTAAAAAATGATACAAATGAAATTATTTACAAAACAGAAACAGACTCACAGATTTCAAAAATAAACTTGTGGTTACCAAAGGGGAAATGTTGCAGGGGTGGGGGGATAAATTAGGAGTTTCGGATTAACATATACGTACTATTACATACAAAATAGATAACCAACAAGGACCTACTGCAGAACAAAGGGTACTCTACTCAATATTCTCTAATAACCTACATAGGAAAAGAATATGAAAAAGAATGGATGCATGTATATGCGTAACAATCACTTCTCTGTACACCTGAAACTAAGACAACATTGTAAATTACGTGTATGCCAATAAGATTTTAAAAAATACATAGAACTGTTTTCTTAATTTGTTTTCAGATACTTTGTTGTTTGTGTTTAGAAATATAACAAATTTTTGTGTGTGGCTCTTGTGTCCTGCAGCTTTACCGAATATTAGTTCTAACATTTCCCAGGGATTTGGAACATTTATCCCACTCCCCATCCCCAACCTAGAGATACCGTGCCAGCTTGAGGGAGGGGCTGATGCCAATAAAGTCAAATTGCTGTTCTGACCCATTTCAAGTGCCACTGATCTAGGTTTTATGCTCACCTGTGGTACTGCAACTTTTTAATTGGATTCTGGATCTTTTATAAAAGCATTTTGCTACTTATATAATTTTATTTTAATTTTTATTATAGTTGATTTACAATGTTCTGTCAAATTCTGCTATATAGCAAAGTGACCCAGTCATTCTCATATATATATATATGTGTGTGTGTGTATATATATATATATAGTTTTCCTCATATTATCTTCCATCAGGTTCTATCCCAGGAGACTGGATATAGTTCCCTGTGCTATACAGCAGGACCTCATTGCTTATCCATTCTAAATGTAGCAGTTTGCATCTACCAACCCCAAACTCCAAGTCCATCCCACTCCTTCCCCCACCCCCTTGGCAACCAGAAGTCTTCTCTCCATGTCTGTGAGTCTGTTCCTGTCCTGTAGATAGGTTCATCTGTGCCATATTTTAGATTCCACATGTAAGTGATAGCATATCAAACAGGGGCTGGGAATCTCTGTTCCACCATATTGCTGATGCCACTCAGCCAAGAACCTCTTCTTTATTTCTTGATAACAACAATTTTAACTCAGTGTTCTTTCACACTTGTGAGAAAATCCCAATTCACATGATATGTTATCTTGTTCTGGGTCACACAAAAAGATTCAAGGATTTTTGATTTGTTATACAAAATACCAAAACTTTTATACTCATACCGAAAAGCAGCAATAAATGTGTGATATACATTGCTCATAAACACAGATACTGAGGTCAAATAAACCTTCAGTAACAAGGAATAGTATTTTAAGAATATCAAAAAGAAGCTGCAAAACAGAAAAAGATAAATCTCCCAGTTAATCAGGTAGAGCAAGAAGAAAAACAAGACATATAATGTGTTCCTTTCAGCTCCACCTTGGCGGTCAACTACTTATTATAATATTTACCTTTCTTTTCAACCACAAGGTAAAGGATCTGCTTCAGACCTCCCTAGGTGTGGGAGGAGCTGCTGGACTTGGCCATGATCGTAGTGCCAGGCCTGGCTGCAACTCTTGACTCAGGCTCTCTCTCATCTCTCCAAGTCTCCTTCTACTTCATCCTGGGTTGGAATTCAGGACTTCCAAGGGCTGACAGCAGCACCTGGACTCTACAGGACCCCAGTTTGCTGGTAGGTGCTTCACTTCTTTAAGGGGCTTCACATTTATATCTGACAACTCCTTCTACTCGCTTGAGATTGCCCCTTCTAGACCAAAGCTCTCAATTCCCTGACAGCTGGGACAAAAGAATGAGGAGATGCTCAACCTGATGGCTCTGCCTGGAGCCTTCCAGGTCTGAGAGCAGGCAGGGCTGGTGTCTTTGTAACACCCAATATTCTGGGCTGTTGCTTGCTCTAGTCCTGATCCATGGGTGTCCGCATATAGGCCCTTGTCACTTTGATTAAAGGCTTCTTGGGAAATGCCACAGCCCTGAAAACTCCCGAGCAGTTTCAGAGCCTCAGTCCCAGGCCTGGGAGTAATGTGAGATAGGAAATCCAGAGTACAAGAGGCCCAGTTGGTGGGCTGTAAAAGAAATAAAACATGTTAATCTATTCTGTTTCTTAACCAGACTTCTCTCAAGTAACTTCTGTTCTAACAGATGAACTTTTTATAAAGAAAAGGCCGAGATGATTTTTAAAGTCCCTGATCTTTTAAGCTTATCTGAAATCACATGTGTAGATGATCCTATTGTCAGCAAATAATATCTTTTTTTCCCTTATTCATGGATCACATTTATTTTGTGGTATTTTTGCTCTGGCTATGTACTACAAAATAGTAGTTGGACCACAGAGTCCTTCTTTTTATTGCTTGAGATACATTTTGCAATAATGAGAAAAAAAAGTAAATTAAGGGACACAAGGTTAGCTCAGACTTGGAGGAGTGAGAGTGTGGGTTTTAGACTACCTCAAATCAAGGGCCTACTTCCATCCCTGTCACTTACCATTCATGTGAACTGTGTTCCACTATTAGACTCCAGGAATGAGCATCAGACTCTTTAGCTGTGAAGTGAATCTGATAAGCCCTGTCTGGCAGGACTGGTGGCATGTGGGTGGTAACTGCACAGCATTGGCTGCAGTGCCTGGCACACACCATACCCCTTCCTTCTCGTGACTAGTGGTTGCGCTTTTGAACCACAGATTTTACCTCCTTTAGACCTGATGTAAAGAAGTGAAAGGGAGCCTCCCCTAAGAGCCCGGCCCTGAGCTTTCTACAGCAGACATCAAAGGGTAGGGAATGACTCTTTGGTCCTCTCTATTCAGTGATGCGTAGGCCCCTCGGGCCTCACTCGGACTCCCTGATTTGACTTCTGGCGGGTCTGGTGTGCCCCTCCTTCTTGATCGGAGGTCTATCTCCCCAGAGTAAGACCCACACCTCCCTGTGATCCAACAGGAGGAAATAAGGGTGGCCTCATCTGGCCACACCTGCCCATGCTCCCACAAGAATAAGCTGCGAACACTGACTGAGGCCTTATGACAGATGGGTCCTAAATTTGACGTCCAGGCAGGCCTAAGATTCCTCTCTCTTTTGACATGGAAGCACCACCCTCAGACCAAAACCCTAGCTTCCCCTAGATGGGAACTGATGGGTCCCTTTGCCTGACTTCTGTCTGGGGCCTCCTAGGCTGACAGTATGGAAGATTCTGTGGCCACCGCTGACACAGCTTGTGTGTTCCCACATTCTTCACTGCCATCACTCTGACTGCTGGCACAACCACCTGGACATATTCCCTGTCTTGCCTTAAGGCTTCTTCCCATATACTGAGGCCCCCGATTTCGTGAGACCCACTCTCACCCCCAGGAAGAAGTGGCTTGCTTCATCTGACCACAATAGCCTTTGATCTCCCAAGGCTAAGAGAAATGGATGGAATATGTTCTGCCCCAACTATCACAAGGTGAGTAGTCTTTTTAGTCGCCATGGTCCTTGCCTTGACTTCTGGCACAATCTGGAAATCCTTCTGCTGAGCTGTGGCAGCACCCTTTAATGAGGTTCCTCACCTCCAGGAGATGTTCTTGGAGGAAGTGATTATGACCCATCATGTCACCATGCCTAAATGACATAGTCTCAGGCCTGACAACAGGAACAGTGCTCCATGTGGTCTCTTTTCTGGGAGAGATTCTTCCATTGTCATTGTTATCATGTTGACTGTTAGTAACTGGGTATCCTTCCTCTGCTGAATGAGGCCTTCCCCATTAGTCCAAGGTCTTTAAGTCCCAGAAATCATCCATTCCCAGGAAATAAGGAATAAACTTAGCCTGAAAGCTCTGCCTGTGGTCTCCCAGGGCCAACTAGGGAAGCGGGACTTTTAAAGATCTACCTATTTTGAGGTAATTGGTTGACACATTCCTCATACAGGACTTTTACTTGCTGTCATGCCTGGGATTCCACTCTCTGCTGAACAGCCTGCCTATAAACCAAGGTCCTCAGCTCCTCAAGACCCTTCAGGCACATATCAGGGTACACTTGAGCATGCCAGCTCTTGCCAAGGCTTCCCAGGACTGACAACGGAGGAGGGATGAGGTGGAGCACTGTCGGCTGTCGGTTGAGGTGGACATCACGTCTTCACTCTGACTCTGCACCCTTCCTGAGACTCCTTTCTCTGCTGGTCTGAGGCTATGGCCCTCAGCCAAAGTTCTTACCTTCTTGGGACCTGAGTTAAAAGTGTTAGGGACAAGCAGCCAGAACTGTTCTGGAACTCACAGGGCTGCTGATGGGGATGGGACTTTATTGAACCCTACTGTTCTGGCTGGCTCTCTCCATCAACCTCATTCAGGTTTCTCAACATCATTTCTATGAGACTGATCCTCTTCTCTATCCTTAGACCAAGTTTCTTATGCCTTCAGCAGGTTGAATAGTAAGCGAAGCATGCTTAGCTTAACAGCTCTGTCTGAGACCCTCTCTGTTGGAGAGCAGACAGGACTGGTGGCCCAGTGACCCCCCACACCTAAATTCCAGGGTTTTGGTCTCCTCAGTCCTTCTACCTGGGGCCATCATCTTGTTTTCTGTCTCTTGGAATAAAGGGTTCTTGGGAAAGTCCACCTCTGCAAACTCTTGAGCAGGTTTTGCTGTGTAAACCAGGCAGAGAATGGATCCCTGTCCCAGGAGTAATGTGACCTGGGGAGGCTATAGTACAAAGCAGGAGTCCCAGCACAGGTGGTAGCCTGTCACAGAAAAAAAGAGTACATGGATCTATCCTTTTTCTTCATCTGCCAGATGAAGACTCCCAGGTAATGTGTGTTCTGATAGATTTACTTTCTTTTTTTATGTCTTTTTTTTTTTGTCTTTTTGCCTTTATGTAGAGCCGCACCCACGGCATATGGAGGTTCCCAGGCTAGGGGTCTAACAGGAGCTGTAGCCGCCGGCCTTCGCCACAGCCACAGCAACGCGGGATCCGAGCCGCGTCTGCAACCTACACCACAGCTCACGGCAACGCTGGATCCTTAACCCACTGAGCAAGGCCAGGGATCGAACCTGCAACCTCATGGTTCTTAGTCGGATTCGTTAGCCACTGAGTCACAAAGGGAACTCCATAGATTTACTTTCTATAGGGAAGAGACCGTAAGGATGATTTTGAGAGCGTCTGGTTTTTGGCATTTATCTAACACCACAAATGTAGGCGACTATACTGTCACTGACCATTGTCTCTTTTATGTATTTATTTATACCTCTCAAATATTTTTTGCTCTGGCTATGTATTCTAATCCCATAGTTTGAACACAAGGCCATTCTTTGGATCACCTAAGACAAATTTAGAAGTACTGAGAAAAAAATTGAAATAAGAGACACAGGGTGTGTCATAGGTTGGGAGGGGTAGGACAGAGTGAGCTCAGCAGTAATTCAGACCAGGAGTCTAGTCCCAGACCTGCCATCTGCTAGCTCTATGAAGTTTGGCACATCACCAAACTTGAACTCTGTGAGCCTCAGGCTTTCCACTGTGAAGTGAGTTCACTAAGCCCCGTCTTGTAGGACTGGTGGAATATATGTAATGTATGCAAAGCATCTGTCACTGTGCCTGTCTTATATTGAGATATTAGGGAACCGCAGTTATTGCTCTGATTATCTTGACCTCAGATGTTACTATCCATCCAGCTGGGACTTTTTTTTTTTTTATATTTAAGAGATGTCAGAGATACGCAGCTTTCTAGCCCCAAAACCCTCCCCATCAGCCCAAATTCTGCTTAGCAATTACTTAGAAAACTAAGTAATATGTTCTCTGCACCCTCTCTTTACCCTTGCCTTTCATTTGTTCTTCTTAAAGTAGAGAGTATCTCATCCTCTTCCATAATGACATTTCAGAAAAACTCTAATTGCAAGGGCAGGGGCTGGGGTTTTGTTTTTTTTTTTTTTTTTTTTTTTTTTTTTTTTTTTTTTTTTTTTTTTTGACTAAACATTCCCAGTACAAGCATGAAGACTTCTGAAGAGCAGATGCTCAGGTAATGTTTGTGTAAAGTAAGAGCCATGAACAAGTCATTTGCTATGATTTATATTCTCAAACATTCTTGAAAAACATAAGCAAATCTGAGTATGTATCTTTTAAATTTTTAAATAAAGATTAAATGGAGTAAAGAACACCAAGAACTGACCAACTTTTACTCCATCTATCTATCTATCTATCTATCTATCTATCTATCATCTTATCCAAACTACTTTACTGAGGAGTTCTTTTACATTTCCAAAGATATTCCTATCCTAAAGCAACACTATCTTGTTCTGGATCACAAAAGTGATTTAAAGATTTCCAATTTGTATTTCAAAAAACAAAACTCTTAGTCCTAAATCTGGCAAATAGTAATCAGTATATGATCACGTCATTCATATACTTATATTCTGAATCTAAATAAACTTTCTATTGAAAGGAACATCAACTGAAGAATGCAAAAAAAAAAAAAGTCAACAAGTTATTTATGCATAAAAACAATGGTCAACAGGCTTTTCCAACCACAAGTGAAGAAATGGCCTTAGACCTCACTAGGGGCTAGAAGAGAGGCTAGATGTGGCCCTGGAGCAAGCACTAGCCATGGCAGCAGTGCCAGCCCTGGCTGCAGTTCTGGTTTGGGCCCTCTCTTCCTCATCTCTCAAAGTCTCTTCATAATGGGGTGGGAAGGCACTGGGGACCGTATCATTGACCTTGGCCAAAAACTCCAGGACTTTCATCTTGCTGGTTTCAGTGCGGGCTTTGGGGCCCCACAGGAACTCATAGCATTGGGTACCTGGCGGTACTCCAGGTACTTTTTCTTCACCAAATCTTCAGTGATGAGCTTCCTGGGCTCCCCAAAGATTAAATGCTTCTTTCCATCATAGATGCCCAAAATATTCAGGAATTCCCAGATCTCCTTCTCAGAGGCACGGTTGCCATTCAAGAAGATGACACCCAGGAGGGGCATCAGAAGCCCTTTCTTAGGAAAGCCCCAACAACCACCAGGACTCTCATCACTGGGAAGATCTAGGTTGCTGACAAGGGTATAGGAATGACTGTTGGGCTTGACGTCCTTCAACTCTAGGCCAAAGACCAGCTTCATGCTCTCAGAGGTTCTCCTGAAAATCTCAGGGAAGTGCTCCCTATACTTTTTGTTGACAATCTTCAACATTTCTGCCTTCTGAATGGGATTCTTCATTTTATACTTATAAAGCATGAATTGCATCAACCTCCCCACCTTCCTGGTTAGAGGATTTTTGCGAGAGTTCTCACTGGAAGTTGAGGCCTGGGTGGAATTTTTACTTTCCTCAACTTGGCCCTTGGCACCTACATCAGATCTTGAGCGTGTCACACCTGCAGCGGCACTGGTGGTGGCTGGGGCTTTCTGAGGCCCCTGAGGAGTGCCAGCGACTGAAGAGCTCGAGGAGCATCTCCAGGAGCAGGAGAGGAGAAGGAAGTGGTCTCTTCTTCCCTTGCTGTGGTGGCCTGAGCATTAAGACCTTGGGTCTCACCTCAGTTACGGTGGCATTTCTCACGAGCATGGAGCTTACTCTTCTGACTACGAGGCATGATGACTGTGGTCAGCGACAGCAGACAGGAGTGCAAGCCAATGGGCAGGTGATTTGAGCAGCTGGAAGATGGAGAATGAGATGACATGACTCCCTTAAAATAGGGAGATTCCACTTTGGCTTTATCAAAAGCTACCTCTGCAGGTCCCTGAGGGCACTTTTCTAGGAATTGACAGGCTCCTGTTTTCCTGGTCAGCCTGTCCCCTTAGAATCCCGTAGAGAAACCACAGAGGACTCAGACTGAGTTTTGGTCTGCTCCTATCAGCCCTGCCTTGGATTCACTCAGGCGATAGCAGGTGCTGGCAAGAGGGCCCTCTGCATTCTGGCTCCTCTTAGTTCATCTTCATGATTATCAGGTCAGTTCTGGGAATCTTCCCCTCAGCTACTCTGAAGTTGATACCTCAAAAGCTCCCTGAGATCCAGGAGAATGACACGAAGGGTGCACATTATAGAACTCTGTGAGCATCACGCTCTGCATCTGCAAGGTGGGTTTGGTAACCTGTCTTGTAAGGCTAGTGGAATGTGGCTAATACGTGTTAAGCATCTGGCACAGTGACTGGGCTGTACCGAGACTTCAGCATGGCATTTATTACTCTGATTAATTGGGACCCAGGTGATACCACCCATCCTGCTGGGCTTGTTTTTGTTTTTGTTTTTAGCTCCAACAGAAATCAGCAAATATGTAGCATCCTAGAACAAGTAAAATCCCAATCATCCAAAATTCTGATTAGCAAGAAAAATTAAATAGTATTTCCCTAATGCCTGATAAATTGTTCAATATGGTTATAAGGTACACTTCCCCAGTTAGATGGAACACAAACCCCCTAAATTTGTGTCAAGGATTGACAGTTTCCCTCCTTATGAGCAGCCTTTTCACCCAATCACCCTTGCTTTCAGTAATTGAATCATCACCCCAAACCTACAATTCATATAGAGTTTGTCAAATTATAGACGATAACTTAATTTGAATGTCCCTTTGATGGAAAGGCCTCTGACACTCTCAGCCCAGTACAGAGGGTGCCCAGTGGCTTCTTACCATCTTGCCTCAGGGGAAAATCGCCCTTATTTCTCAGTAGCTTCCTGGAGACAACGTGAACAAAACATGTAATCAGCATAGTATTCACCTGTGCTGGGTCAAGAGCACAGGACACGTTCCATCCCTCCCGCAGGGAAATTTTCTCTGCTTACAATCACAAAATAACTGGTAAGGGTAGTCTCCTATTCCAGGTCTAGTCTTTCACCTACAGGACCCACCATCTGAGAATCTGGGCCCTGCTCACAATGATCACAGCCTTCTCCAGTTCACCACGCAGCTAACTTAAAACTACCTCCCAATGAGGGACATGTAGTCTCCTAAGGCCCAACACTGCCTTTCTTGTTGAAACTCTCTTCTAGAACCGCCTCTCTTTTGCCTGTCCTTTATATCTGAGAGATAATCTCAATATCTTTTTATATGAAAGTTGCTCCTAACCACTCAAAGTTTATGGGCAGTGGCTTGGTCTTTTTTATTTATTTTTTCTTTCTATCCTCATTATGAGTATGGAACCTTCCAAAGAGGAGATGTTTGATTAATATTGGGGGACTTAAAAGAGCCAGTGAACAAGCAGTCTAAAGTATTACAATTACTTTATCCTATAGTCCTGAATAAGCCAAGTAAATCTAGGTATATATCTCAATGTTACAAAAATGAAAACTAAAAGGAGTAAGGCAAACCAAGAAATAACCACCTCTTACCTTTTTATTTTTTTTTGCATGATCCCAACTATTTTAATACAAGGTTCTTTTGCATTCCAGGAAAATACCTATTCTAATGCTATATTATCTTCTGTAGATTGCAGGAAAAAATTCAGGGATTTTGGTTTTACTAAGTATCAAAATTCTCTCTCTGTCCTTTTTTTTCTGCTATTTTAGGGCCACACTTGAGGCATATGGAAGTTCCCAGGCTAAGGGTCAAATGGGAGCTACAGCTGCCGGCCACAGCCACAGCAACGCCAGATTTGAGCCACTTCTGAGAACTACACCACAGCTCATGGCACGGCCGGATCCTCAACCCACTGAGCAAGGCCAGGGATCGAACCCGTACCCTCATGGATCCTACTCAGGTTCCTTAACCGCTGAGCCCTGAAGGGAACTCCTAAATATAAAAACTCTTGCTCTTAAACCTGATTAACATCAAGAAATGTGGGACCCACGGAATCCAATAACTTAGATTCTAAAGCTAAATAAATCTGTTAAAAGGGATATTTGATAAATACCAATAAATAAAGCTACGGGTACCCATATTGAGCAGGAAGACAAAAAGACATACACTGTCCACCTATATTCCTACTCTGACTCTCTACTATTCAGAACACTGACTGCCCACTTCAAAAACAAAGTGGAAGAGCACCCATAGACTTCACTACCTACAGAGTAAGCTGCTGGCCATGGCCCTGAAACACACTCTGGCCGCAGCGCTGGCTTAGGCTCTCTCTCATCTCTCAAAGCCTCTTAATAATGGCACAGGAAGGCACCAGTGATGGTATCACTGACCTTAGCCCAAAACTCCAGGACTTCTGTTTTCAGCCTGGGCTCTTGGAACCCATAAGAACTCACAATGTGGAAGACTGCTTTGGTGCACCTGCTGCTATACCTGTTACTTTAACTGTACCAAATCCCTGGTAATGAGCTTCATGGGATCCCCAAAGATGAAGCGCCTCTCTTCTCAGACTATCTCCTCAGTGATCCAGTTGCCCTTCATGAATATCAGGCTCAGAAATGGTACCAGGAGGCTGATCTTCTGCATGCTCTTTACATAACTCAGCCTCTCAGCTAAGGTGAGGTCCAATTTTCTGACAAGAGCATAGGAACGGTCCACTTCCTTCACATCAGCCCCAAAGACCAGCTCCACATGCTTGGAAGTGCACCTAAAGATCTCAGGAAGTGAAGGATTCCTTATTATTTTTTATGACATTATTCACCATGTCTGAATTTGTGGTGGGCCCTTTCATTTGATAACTGAGCACCAGGAAACCTACCAACAAAACCACTTTCTAGTCTAGAGGGTGTTTGGGCAGCTTCTTAGTGTCTGGTAAAGCTGCAGGATTCTCTGACTTTGTTCCTATGGAGTGACTACTGGAGTCCTCAACTGATATCCTTGATGAGGTGCCTGTGAACACTCCTGGCTTTGAGTTCTTGGGTCTCCCTGTGGGCCTGAAAGCATTGCTCATGTGTGCAGCACCAATGCTTCTGATACTACTTGTTGGTACCAGTAGGCAGGAGTGTGGGTCGGAGGCAAAGCAATGGAGCACCACAGGCTAAGGAAGAGGAGGAAGATATAAGTGGTCTTAGCTGGTAAACTCGATTTTGTTTGCTCTGACTTAGGCCAACTCTACCAGACTTTCCCTAAGGGCAGTGTTCTAGGGCCTGACAGGTCTCCTGTCCTGTTTGTTCCGTAATTACTTGAAGAAGGAACTGGGAAGGGCTTTCACAGCAGAGCAAGCCATCCCAGTTGGAGACTTCCTAGGGCTCACAGTAGGCAGGCAGAACTGGGCTCTCCTGAGTGTCCCTGTGCTAGAGTGTTTGCCCCTCAGTCTCCACTCAGGGTCCGCACCGTGACTCTTAAAATTTCTTGGGACACTAATTCTATTGACATGAGACTATCTTCCTTCAAACTGAGGCCTTCATCTCTCTGAAACCCCTTTAAGGAAGTGAGGAGACATCTCATATGGTCACCTCTGTCTGGATCTTACCAAGGTCTACAGCAGGGCCGTGACTCTGGGGACATTGTCTCTTCTAAGGTGGGCAGTCCCTTCACTGCTCATGCTGCTTTCTCACCTTGCCTCCTGATGCAGTACGGAATTCCTCTCTGCCAAACTGCGATGATTCTCTTTAGACCTTACTTCCTTGTGACATCTGAGGAGAAAATAACACAGGACAAAGAAATACAGGATTTGTTTTTTTAATATACAGGATGCTTGGCAAACCTACCTGAGCAGGAAGCGAGGAGCCTCAGCTTGAAAATCTGCTTGGCCCTTCCAGGTCTCACACGCCTCTGGTGTTCCTCTCTTCCAGAGTTAGAATATTATTCTCAGTTTATATGGAGGGAGGTATTTGGAGAAATCATGGCGCTCAGTGAAAAGCAAGTTTGAGGGCTCGCAAGGGACTTTTGGGGAGGGAGTGACAGCAGTGAGGGGGGTAATAGCAGCCTGTGTCTTCATCTCTTACTGAGACATTGTTACCGGGAATCAAATACACCCCTCAGTCAGTGGTGGAGTGGTGTTTACATCAGTGTTTTCAAAAATAAGGCCTGTGAAATCATATTAGGTACTATTTAAAAAGGCAAAGCATCTAAATAAAGTTGAAGAAGTTTTAGTTACTGGTTTTATTTTCACTGCAAGCCTTTCCAAAGCCCTCAATATGCTAATTTGCACTGCCAAACTCTAAGAGGGATAATACAGCACGGTGAGTTTTCTTAACATATTTGACCATGAAAAGTATGTCCTTCTGTCATTTTTTTTTTTTCATACTGAATCTTAGGACTTCAGAATAGAACATTTTGGAGGTGTTGTCTACAATGTTCTTGGCAGATCCTCAGCTGCTGTTTTTCTGAATGTTTTCAGTGAGAGTTCAGTGGCCCTTGGATGGGGCAAGAATACAGGCAGGGATATTTTCAAAGCAAACTGTCTGCTTTAGTGCCAGTAAGGATGATATTTAAATGCAAGGACCTTAATAAGTGACATGAAATATAGCTCATGATGCTTTTCCAAAATTTCAATTTACAGTAAACAGGACGCAACCACATCCAAAATTTGCTTGAGAAGCCTGATCATTGAGAGACATACTCTTAAGGTCATGTTAAATGAAATTGGTACAACATTGTAAATCAACTATACTTTGATAAAAAAAATACATACCATCCTAAATTTCCCACAGAATAATACTACATTAAGGCTATTTAAAGGAAGATAGATGCATATTTTCTCAGCACCCAAACCTCCAAGGGGGAAAATATACCAGAGCGAGTCCGGCTGTAGGGGACCTGATCAAAAAAGTATGTGAATACAGGGTAGGTGTTCAGCCCTAGAGGAGAACAGGAACGTTTAGAAACCACAAGGGAGCAACTCCATCTGATGAACTGGCTTGACTCAGTGGAAGTGGCAAGGAAATGGGGTAATTAGGAAGCTACACAAGTAACTGCAATTCATCCAAGTGGTACAGGGTACTGTGTCTTTCAAAGGACTTGATTCTGGACTCCTCTGGATGTTAGGATTGAGATTATTAATGTTCTTTCTGCTATTCTTACAATGATTAGTTCAGAAACTGGAGAAGGCCATATTCTTGCAGAGGACACACATAGTAGATCTATCTGAGAAAGACAAGGGCAGGAAATAGAGACAGGGGCTCAGAGCAGTGACCCAGAGATGCATGTAGAAGACCAGAGGTGTGCAGCTGAAAACACATCCATTTTCCTTTTTAAAGTTCAAATAAACTTAAAAACTAAAGCAGTTTCCTAGACAAAGCTATAATGCAAGCCCAACCTTTAGCTTGTGATTTGGACTAAGGGTATACTGGCAATTAGAAGTGTGATGATCTGATCAACTTACTTTCTTAAATGCTATATTTCAAAGGATTTGAAATAAAAGAGAAACAAGATGGTAGCTCAAGATAGCTGACATTTAAAAAAAAGCATAAGAGTAACATATTTAGAGCTGTATTAGTCTATCTCCTGGGTAATTTTAGTATTCATTAGTGTTTTTATCTCTCAGTGGAATAAAACTCATGACTGTCATTAATATATTGCTTTAGTCATGTGCTAGCTAATTAATAAAGATATTAAATATAACCATTTCTGAAATCTGTGCCTCCAGCATATATTTTTGCAATGCCTCTTCAATGGGATTTTAGTATTTTAATATTTCCCTCTGTATTTGGACATGTATATGATTTTAAAATATTATAAAATTATTCATCAGGGAACTGAATTGGGGCTTTGTGACTTTATTAAAAATTTTTTCAATTGGAAACACATCCTTTAGGAGCCATTGATATTGGGAGACAATATCAACCATATACCATTCTTTTATTACAGAGCAAGAAACTGAGAAATAAAAACATCTCAGTCAATGGTTAAGTGGATTATCAGTTTTTCCATATTTCAGTTTAGTTTTAGAAAAACCATCCTTATGTTTCTTCTGTTTTTTCCATTTCATTATAAAAATCTATCCAAAAATATTAATGTTTAATGTGATCATTATAGAGAAATAGGAAACAGGAAAAGTGCAAAGAAAAACAACAATAACAATATAAACCCCACTATTCAGAGATATCTGCTGTTATCAAACTAGCCTTTTTATTTGTTATTGGGCAATTTTGGAAGACTCTGAAAAAAAAACCTCAGCTTGGCATACACAAACCACGTAGTGAATAATGGCAAAATTCTACCACCTAGTTAGTTCCTTTCAGTTTGCAGATGGGTCAAGAAACTCAGCCCCAAGAAAAGAATACTGCTCTTTAAATGATTCCTCCCTACTTTTCTTCATCCAATGACTATACACTGCTTTGATTTCTGCAGGGCTTTACTTAAGCCATTGACAATAATTTTTCTTTTAAAAGAAGAACCCTACAGAGAAAATAGATTAAAAATTGTACCGGATATTCAGAAAGCAATAATACAGGGAAACAAAAATCCACCATCAGGATTTGAATATCAGGCTTTTTTGGTGATTGACGTATAGAATGTACAATATAATTTTTCTCCAGATTTTAACATCTACTAAACACTCAATGACCAAGTGGCCTATATATGTTAGACATTTATGTAATGGGTTGGATTTAATGTGACATTTGAAAGACTACATTTTCTTGGCCATACCCACACATGCAGAAGTTCCTTGTCCAGGGATTGAAACCATGCTACAGCAACAACGCCAGATCCTTAACCCACTGCATCACAAGAAAACTAACTAATGTGACATTTGCGACTAAAAGCTAGAGGTCTAGATCAAGTGGCTGTAATCTAGAGTGATGGGGCTTTAAGTTCTGAATTTTATCAAATGTGTATCCAAGTCCAAACTGATAGAACCAAGACTTCCTTGGCTTTTAGTTCTTTATTGAAGATGAATAAATATGAGTGCTATTTACAGAGCAAAATGGAGTCCACACTAAGAGTAATAATAAAAAAATTAAGTATTCCAAATCTAGAGTAATATCAAATGATCAACAAAAGATACAAAGATATTACAATATAAAGTAATAAATGTGTTGAAATTAAAGGAGAGCTGTTTGAAGTAGAGCTCTGTTGAAATTAAAGGAGATATTTGCTAAATTCAGAGTCCATTCACACCTAGAATGCACATTCATGCTGCAGAGAGTGACACAAATGATGTAGGGGGAAAGTGAATTTCTGGTTATTGGAGCAAGTGGGATGGGAAACGGGAACATCAGAAGTGAACAAAACAAGAGGACACTGGGGAAGTGGTGGGTTCTTTCCAATTTTTCAGCATTGGCTGAGGCAGATCAATAGGCAAAAGAAACTGTGAGTTCTTAAAAAGGATGGGTTCCATTCCCCACATAATCAAAATCCAAATCACTTGGGGAGTTTATTGAGAATACAGATTTCCAGGCCCACTGGTACTCCTGAAACTAGATTTTAAAATAAGAAGCCTCATTCTGATGAGAAGCCAAATTTGGAGACATTCTGTTACCCACGCAGATGCCTTGTCAGCACTTCATTAAGAAGTGTTCAACTTTTAGAAATTAACTGTGACTACTTCCCAGAAGGTATAGTGTTTTTCATTTAAATTCAAACGTATTAATCGAAAGTCCATAGATATCCTAGAACTTCTAAGAAAATTTCTGGTTATCATTTTCAGCTGCTGGGTTTTCCTTCAGTACTGAATGTTTTTTTTTAGCTGGCTGTGGACACTTACTAAAATACAGGCCTCAAACTGTCCAAATTGTGACAGGATGAATAAAATAAGAATGGCTCAAACTGTTACCTGAAACCCTGCGAGGGTACTATTAATATTTAGAGCTTTTTGGTAGGTAAGGATAAAAACAGGTTTTAGGTCACATATAATATTCTTTTCCCATTCCTTTTAAAGCCTTCTCCATATATGATTAACCTCTTTTCACTTCTATCCTTATAATTAAGTTTCTTTATGTTCTCACACTTACAGCTGAAAGCAGTATCTGTAGGTTATATGTGTAGGTTACATTTCATAGGTTACATTTCAGTTATTACTTAATTGTTCATGCATTTTTCCCTCAAGTAAATTTCCAGGAGCACAGATGTTACTTTTTTTAATACCCAGAACATTTAAAGTTAGTATTTTAAGTGTAGTAGACTTTCAAAAATGACTCACCCAATGGATTTTTTAAAACACTGAATTTTCCCAATTGAGAAAATATATATATTCCTGTGCTGTTCAATAGAGTAGCCATTAGCCAATGTGACTATTCAAATTTAAATGAATAAAAATTAAATACAAATTAAAATTCAATTCTTTGGCTGCACTCTTCACATTTCAAGAGTTCAATAGTCACACATGGCTTTCATATTGGACAAGAGAGATACAGAACATGTCTGTTAATGTAGAAAATACTATTACAAAATGCTGACCTATAAAAATCCTTTCCCCTTCCTCCCCTTCCTCATCTGCCTGTTCTTCCTTCCTTCCTTCCTTTCTTCCTCCCTCCGTCCTTCCTTCTTTCTTCCCTCCCTCCCATTATCCACCATTCTTTAATAAATATATGTTAGATATCTTCTAATGGACTAGACTATTTATGTTAGATGTACACTGGTGTGTAAGAGTGTAATGATCCCTGCCCTCAAGGAGTTGATGGTCCAGCTAATAAGCTATTTAGTGTGTGCATACTGAAATGACTGTATAGCGTTTTTTATTAGAAAAACTTATATCCATTAAATTCTTTGTATATATTAGCAGTTTACCTATGTTAACTATACTGATCTTTAATAAACTATCCTATGATGTAAGTGTCCATTTTACAGATGAGAATACTAAGTTACAGGAAAGTTCTGACTTAAATGTACCTAGGCTGTACTGTCACATGGGATGGTAAATATTTGGAATATCATCATTAAAAATGTTGTTTATTTATTTATTTATTTTTTGGCCTTTTTGCCTTTTCTAGGGTCGCACTTGTGGCATATGGAGGTTCCCAAGCTAGGGGTCTAATTGGAGCTATAGCCACCGGCCTACGCCAAAGCCACAGCAACGTGGGATCCGAGCCGCGTCTGCAACCTACACCACAGCTCACGGCAACACCAGATCCTTAACCCACTGAGCAAGGCCAGGGATCGAACGCGCAACCTCATAGTTCCTAGTCGGATTCATTAACCACTGTGCCACGACGGGAACTCCTGTTCTTGTTTATTCGGATTATAGAACACATGTAGTTAAGTGGGTATTCTGTTCTTGTTCATTCAAACTTTCGTTCAAACATCTATTAAATTAACCCTATATTAAGGAATACATGAACACATTATAAAAATATCCAAGTCTTGTCACCAAGAACTTTATAAACTACATGGGAAATAGAAATGTAGAGAATAACAATACAAAGTAATAAATTCTTTATCACAAATAATGAGAACAAATCAGGTATCATAGACTATTTGCCGTGATTAGGCAAAGTTTAAGTGAGGAGGTGGCACTTAATTTTGGAAAACAATATAAGAAGGTATTTCTGAGAGAGAGATAGGAAAGACCTTGGCATACTGTGGAACACACTGCAAGTCAAAGATCAACAATCCTCTTTGCTGGTTACAATGAAAAAGATAAGTTGGCTACCAAATCCTTGATTCTGGTTTGCAGTTCTAGTGACTCCTTCGGATGTGTGCTTTTTCCTTCCATTGTGCAAATTTTTCTTCCTTCTTCCATTCCCTTTCTTTTCTTTTCTTTCTTTCTGTGATTTGGAAGAGTTTTACTGCTCTAAAAAGCTCCCTATGCTCCAACTATCCCTCTACCTCTGGCAACCACGGATCTTTTTACTGTTTCTATGGTTTTGCCTTTTCCAGAATGTCACGTAAGTTGGAATCATAAAGTATGTAGCCCTTCAGATTGGGCTTTTTCATGCAGGTAAGTTTTCACCATATTTTTTCATGATTTGATATTGTATTTCTTGTTATCACTAAATAACATTTCATTGCAGGATTGTATCACAATTTATTTATCCATTCACCTATTAAAAGATATTTTGGTTGCTTCCAATTTTGACATTTATAGGTAAATCTGCTACAAATATCCCTGTGCAGGATTTTATGTGGACATGATTTTCATCGCATTTGGATACATTCTAAAGAACACAAAAGCTAAAATATGGAAACTTCACGTGTAGTTTGTAAGAAATTTCCAACTGTCTTCCAAAGTGGCTATATCATTTGCATCCCCACCGGCAGTGAATGAGAATTCCTGTTGCTCCATATCCTCACCAGGATTTGATGTGGTCAGAGTTTTAGATTTTGGCCATTTTAATAGATGTACCTCATTGCTATATTAATTTGCACTTCCTTAATGACTTATGATGTGGGGCATTTTTCACATGTGCCATATTTGTCATCTGTATATCTACTTTGGTAAGCAGTTTAGATCTTTCGACAACTTTTTAATTGGGTTGTTCATTTTGTTCTTGATGATGTTTAAGGGTTCTTTATATGTCTTGAATACAAGTACTTTCTCAGATGTGTTTTTGCCACATTTTCTCCTTGGGTGTGTCTTCTGTTTTCATTTTCTTGACATAGTGTCTTCTGCAGAACATAAGTTTTTCATTTTAATAGCATCCAGCTTATCTTTTTTTTTTTTCTTTCATGGATTATGCTTTTTGTGTCACATCTAAAAACTCAATGTCAAACCTAAGGTCTCTTCTGTTATCTTCTAGAAGTTTTATATCTTTCATTTTACATTTTGGCCTGTGGCTCATTTTGAGTCAGTTTTTGTAAAGACTAGATTCAGTGTCTAGATTCATTTTCTTGAATGTGAATCTGCAGTCACATTTGTTGAAAAGACTATTCTTTTCTACTGGATTGCATTTGCTCCTTTGTCAGCAATTAGTTGCTTATATCTGTGTGGGTCTACTTCTGTGCTCTTTGGTCCTTTAAATTGATTTGTCTGTTCTTTTGAATACACCAGACTGTCATGATTACTGTGGCTTCAGAGTAAGTCTTGAAGTAGAGTATTGCCAGGCCCCCAAGTGTGTTCTTTTACAGGGTTGTATTTTTTATTGCGGGTCTTTTGCCTCTCCATATAAAGTTTAAAATCATTTTGTTGATAGCCACAGAGTAACTTGTTGGGGTTTTCATTAGGATTGTGTTGAACCGATGGGTTAAAGTAGGAATAATTGACATCTTAACAATATTGAGGTTTCTGGTGTTTTTTTTTTGTTTGTTTGTTTTTTGCTTTTTAGGGCTACACCCATGGCATATGGAAGTTCCCAGGCCAGGGGTTGAATCAGAGCTACAGCTGCTGGCCTACGCCACAGCCACAGCAATGCTGGATCCGAGCTGGATCTGCAACCTACACCACAGCTCGTGGCAATGTTGGATCCCCGACTCATTGAGTGAAGCCAGGGATTGAACCCACATCATCATGGATACTAGTTGGATTCGTCTCCACTGAGCCACAACAGGAACTCCCAGCAATATCAAGTTTTCCTATCCAAGAACATGGAATATCTCTCTGCTTACTTAGATATTTGATTGCTTTCATTAGTTTTGTAATTTATGTAAATCTTATAAAATTGTTAGATTTATATTTTTTATTTTTTTGCTGCTAATGTAAAATGGCTGTACTTTTTATCCTTAAATTCCAACTGTCCTGCACCCTTGCTATAATTGCTTATTAGTTCCAGAAGGGTTTTTTTGTCATTTTATTGAGATTTTTCTATATAGACAATAATATTATCTGCAAACATAGACAGTTTTATTTCCTTCTTCTTAACCTGTACACATCTTTTTTTTTTTTTTTTTTTTTTTTTTTTTTTTTTTTTTTTTTTTTTTTTTTTTTTTTTTTTTTTTTTTTTTTTTTTTTTTTTTTTTTTTTTGTCCTTTTGTCTTTTCTAGAGCTGCACTTGTGGCATATGGAGGTTCCCAGGCTAGAGGTCTAATCGGAGCTATAGCTGCTGGCCTACACCACAGCCACAGCAACGCGGGATTCGAGCCGCGTCTGCAACCTATACCAGCTCATGGCAACGCCGGATCCTTAACCCACTGAAGGAGGCCAGGGATCGAATCCGCAACCTCATGGTTCCTAGTTGGATTTGTTTCCACTGCGCCACGACAGGAACTCCCCCTCTTTCATTTCTGATACCAGTAATTGGTGTCTCCTCTTTTATTCCTTGATTAACCTGACTAGATATTTTGATCTTTTCAAAGTACCAGATTCTCTTTTCATTGATTTCCTTTTTTCAATTTCAATGATAACTTCTTTGATTATTATTATTTATTTTCTTCTGTTTGCTCTGGACTTAATTTGCTATCTTTCGTTTCTAGTTTCCTAAGATGGTAGCTTACATTATTGACTTTAGATCATTCTTCTTTTCTAATATATAAACTCAATGCTATAAATTTCCTCCTAAACATTGGTTTTACCTCATCCTGCAAACTTTGATAGACCTAATTTTCATTTTAAAATTTCCCTTTAGGAATTCCCATCGTGGCTCAGTGGAAACTAATTTGACTAGTATCCATGAGGATGTGGATTCAATCCCTGGCCTTGCTCAGTGGTTTAAGGCTCCGGCATTGCCATGAGCTGTGGTGTAGGTCACAGACGTGGCTCGGATCCTGCGCTGCTGTGGATGTAGGCATAGGCCACTGGCTACAGCTCCAATTCAACCCCCGACCCTTAGCCTGAGAACCTCCATATGCCACAGCTGTGGCCCTAAAAAGACAAAAAGGAAAATTTCCCTTGAGATGTATTCTTTGTTCTATGTGTTATTTAGAATTATTTTTTAATCTCCGAATATTTTGCAATTTCTCAAATACCTTTTTTTTCCTTTTTTGACTGCCCCATGGCATATGGAGTTCCCAGGCCGGAGATCAAATTCGAGCTAAGTTGAGATCTACATCACAGAGGTGGCAATGCTGGATCTTTAACCCACTGTGCCAGGCTGGGGATCAAACCTGCATCTCAGTACTTCAGAGATCCTTCAGATCCTGTTATGCAATAGTGGGAACTCCTCAAAAAATTTTTTTCTTTTTTCTTTTTAGGGCTGTACCTGCAGCATATGGAAGTTCCAAGGCTAGGGGTCAAATCAGAGCTGCAGCTGCTGGCCTATACCATAGCCACAGCCACAGCAATGCCAGATCCAAGCTACATCTGGAACCTACACTGCAGCTTGCTGCAATGCCGGATCCTTAACCCAATGAGCAAGGCCAGGGATTGAATCCACATCCTCATGGATACTAGCCAGGTTTTTAACCTGCTGAGCTACAATGGGAACTCCTCAAATACCTTTCTTTAACTGAGTTCTATTTTAATTCCATTGTGCTCTGAGAGCATAATTTAATGATGTCTATTTTTAAAAACTTGTTAAGGTGTGTTTTATGATCCAGAATGTGGTCTCTCTTGGTGAATGTACCATGTAAGCTTGAGAAAAACGTGTATTCTACTGTTTTTGGATCAAGTATTATATAAATGTCATTTGGACCCAGCTGATTGTCATTTGGACCCAGTGCTGTTCAGTTATACTATGTCCTTACTGATTTTCTGCCTGCTGGATTTTTTGATTACTAATAAAAGAGTGTTAAATTCTCTAGTTATAATAGTTGATTTATCTATTTTTCTTTGCATACTATCAGTTTTTGCCCCAGGTATTTTGATATTCTATTGTGAGGTACATACACATTAACGATTATTATGTTTTATTTGGAAAACTGACCTCTTTATCATTACGCAATACACCTCTTTGTTAGTGATAGTTTTCTTTGCTTACGAAGGCTGCTTTGCCTAAAGTTAATATAGTTACTCCGTCTTTCTTTTGATGAGTGTCTGCCTGTTATATTTTTTCTCCACCCCTTCACATATATATAAAGTGAGTTTCTTATAGACAAAATTGAGTTTGGTCTGTTTTTTAATCCACTGTTAAAAGTTTCTTTCAATTACTGTATTTAGACCATTCACACATAAGGTGATTATTGATATATTTGGATTAATACTTACAGTATTTGTAACTGCTTTCTATTCATTGCCCTTTTTATTTTTTTCTATTCCACTCTTTCTCTGCTTTCTCTGGTTTCACTTGAGCATTTTTTTTTCTCATCTTAGCATATAATTATACTTAAAAAAATCTTTAGTAGTTGCCCTAGAGTTTGCAATATACATTCACAACTAACCCAAATCCACTTTTAATAACATTATATTGCTTCACAGATAGTACATTTACCTTATGACAAAGTATTATCAATACTCTTCCTCTTCCCAGACTTTATGATATAGCTGCCATTCATTTAGCTTATATATATGCAGCAGCCACTGAACACCTTGTTGCTATTATTATTTTGAACAAATTGTTAACTGTTAGATGAATTAAGAATAAGAAAAACAGAAGACTATTTTACTTTCACTTACTACTTCTCAATCATTCCTTTTTTTTTTCTTTACGTAGACACAAGTGTCTGACCTGCATTACTGCATTATTTTCCTTCCCTCTGAAAAATTTCTTTGAACATTTCTTGCAAGCAGGTCAACTGGTGACACATTTCCTCAATTTTTGTTTGTCTGAGAAACTATTTCTCCTTCACTTCTGAAGGATTTCTGGTAGACATAGAGCTCTAAATTAGTTGTTTGTTCAATACTTTAAATATTTTACTCTACACTACTTTACTTGGGTGGTTTCTGAAGACAAGTTCTATTTAATTATTCTTATTCCTCTGTAGGTAAGGGATTATTTTCTCTGGCTTCTTTAAAGATTTTCTTTTTGTCCTGGATTTTCTGCAGTTTGAATATTATATGCCTAGATATCATTTTTTTTTTTTTTTGGTATTTGTCCTGTTTATTGTGCTTTGAGCTTCTCAGATCTGTAATTTGGTGTCTGTATTTTATTTTTGGAAAATTCTCAGCCTTTAAAACTTCAAATATTTCTTCTATTCCTTTTACTTCTTTCCTTTTGGCTATTGATATTACATATACATTACTATTTTTTGTAATTGTCCCACAGATCTTGAATATCCTGTTCAGTCTTTTTCATTCTTTTTTCTTTTGTATTTCAGTTTTGGGAGTTTCTCTCTTTAAGCTCAGTGATTCTTTCCTCTCTGAATTAATCCATCAAATACATTTGTCATTTCTGTTAAAATGTTTTTTGATTTCTAGAACTTTCTTTTGATTCTTTCTTAAGAGTTTCCATCTCTCTGTTTACATTACCTATATTTTCTTGTTTGTCTACTTTTCCTCTGAGAACTCTTAGCATATTAGTCATAGTTATTTTAAATCTCAGTCTGATAATTCCAAACTCTCTGTCATACCTGAGTCTGGTTTTGATAATTACTTTGTTCATTAGACTGTGCTTTCTGTCTTTTAGTAAGACAAGATTTATTTTGTTGTTGTTGTTGAAAGCCAGACATGACATATTAGGTAAAAGAAACAGGTAATGTGAGCTTTAAGTTGATGTGGCTAGGAGGTAGGCTGTGTTTACTTTTTGGTGCAATTGTGCTGTCAGAGGCTAAAATTTCCTCCAGTGTCCTTGCTTTTCCACTCTGTCTCTCTAGTTCAGAGGGAAGGAGTTTGCCTAGGTTCTAGATTCTCTGATGAATATAAAAAGAACTGTTAATTTTTACCTTGAGAACAGCTCTTTCCTTGCTGGAAGTATTCCTAAGCTCTTTGCATGTCAGATGTAGCACACGAAGTCAGAACCATTTCTTTTTTAACAGCAGACTTGCTATTCTGACTTAGTGGTTTTCAGATGCAACCACTTTTTGTACTTGACCTTAAATTTCCAATATAATTCCAACTATCTGCATTCTCCAATGTACTGTTGATAAAGTTTAGGCCTGTTGAGTTCTAGACAGCCAATAGTACATCTCAGTTTTTGAAGAACCTATTTTGACTTTAATGCCACACTGAATTATTCTGAAATCCTCTACCTCCAAAGTCTCCCAGGATTTGGCAACATTAACCACCTCTGGCATTGGGAACAAAGAAATGAGCCTTGGAGTTTCCAATCAGCTTTTTAATTCTTTTTATCTTAATCATGATCATATAACCAAGATTTAATGAAAAGCCTGAAAGCTCTTGCTTCCATTTGAAATTACAAAATACTGACCTTGGAATGAAATGGAAAGTCATTTTCTATCCTTGTTTTCTCTATTATACTGCCTCTAGAAAGAGTTTGTGCCTCAGGGCAAGAGGTTTTTGCTATGGAATGAACTGTGTCCTCCTAAAGTCATATGTTAAAGCTCTAACCCTGCATGAGACTATACTGGAGATAAGGCCTTTAAGGAGGTGATAAAGGTCGAATGAGATTATAAACGGAGAGCTCTAATCTGATAGAACTGATATCCTTATAAAAGAGGAAGAAACACCAGGGATCGATTTCATCCCCGCCTCGTGAGGACTCAGCAAGAAAGTGGCCATCTGCAAACCAGAAAGAGAACTCTCACAAGAAACTGAACCCTGCCAGAAACTTGATCTTGGACTTTGTGGCCACTGAAACTGTGAGAAAATCAATTTCTTTTGTTTAAGCTACTCAGAATATGGTATTTTGTTATGGCAGCCTTAGAAGACCAAGATAGATAGTTCTTTGTTGACTAATGGAACTCGGTTTACTGAGAAGTTTCAGCTTTAGAATCTAAAATGGTTGCATAATTTTCAATTGCTTTCTTCTCTCATGTACTACTGAATCTCCCTTTCCAGTATAGCAATGTGATTTTATGAAGATTCCCTAGCTTTGTGGCCACTTTTGGTTATTAAAATATAGTTCAAATTAAAGGACTAATTTTAAGGTTATTTTAAACCTCATCTTCTTTCCTTATCCTCAGGTCAGGCTTGAGTGAAGTCCTGACTACGGGATTTGAGCTGGAAGGTATTGGCAGGGTCTGACTCTGAGACACCTCTTTCCTCTGTCTCCCCCTCCTCCTTTTTTTTGCTTTATAGGGCTGCACCCTTGGCATATGCAAATTCCCAGGCTAGGGGTCAACTCAGAGCTACAGCTGCCAGCCTGTGCCACAGCCATATCCACACAGGATCCAAGCCACATCTGTGACCTACACCACAGCTCACAGCAATGTGGCATACCTGACCCACTGAGCGAGGCCAGGGATCAAAGCCGGATTCTCATGGATATTAGTCAGATTTGTTTCCACTGCACCACAACAGGAACTCCTCCTTTGTCTCTAAATGATAACCTTTT
The DNA here is from genome assembly GCA_004024745.2 of Catagonus wagneri. NCBI lineage: Eukaryota > Metazoa > Chordata > Mammalia > Artiodactyla > Tayassuidae > Catagonus > Catagonus wagneri. Next base: position 18,216,525 of record PVHT020000193.1, read on the forward strand.
CTGTGGCTATTCCTGCTTCTCTAACATCGACAGGCTGAAGATGCCCTCTGTGTGGCAGTGTTAAAATATTCATTTGCTCATTGGATATACATGTAGGTTCTTCATGGGTCTCCAAGAAGCCTCTTTACTATGCTTTTCCCCAACAGAACAGGCTCCCATGTAGCAGAACATCCTACAGTTTCTTGTTGCTAAGATGCCTCATCTGGTAGCCAGCTTCCTTTATTGTTCTGTTAGAAAAACTGCTGAAGCCAGGTAAACCTGGCAGAGACCACTAGAAATTCATACATTTTCCCATGCTAAAAGGAGGGAATTCAGATTGCTCTAGTGCCTCCCGCTCTCACCAGCCATCCATGTATGTTTAATCCTATTCTTCCTTCTCAGATAAGCACTCAAATGAAATCCTAAACTATGTTCAGAAGTTTGATTTATGTCAAAAGACATCTTTAGGAATAAAGAAGACTCTTTAAAACAGGGACCAATTAATGGGCTTGTGAACTCATTTTGTAAGTATTATCCTCTAATTCTTGAATTGTTATTGTTACTCAACTTGCACAGGCTGAATCTTTTATTCATTCAACAAATATTTATTGAGTACCCAAGGTGTGTAACACATATAAATAAAAAATGTCCAAAATTGTTCCTGCCCTGAAGATACCTAAGGAGAGCTAAAATGGATACATAAATATTTTTAATATCAAGGTAAAAGACAATAGGTGATATAAGAGAGTTTTAAGAAAACTCAAAAAGCAAAAAATAAATCTATTTTGATTTACCCACGGAAGACTTAGAGAACAGGATATTTGAGCTTACTAAGGGTTGTATATTCAGAGAAAAGAAAAGATATTCTATATTATGAAACAAAAACTAACAAAAGCGCTGAAATGGAAAAACACTTCAAATTGTTGGGGAAAAATATATATATTAGTGTATTCCTCTTTGATATTAAAGTAAATATTGGAAGTGGAAAGATACAGGAATAAAAAGAAGGCAAGTTCTTAGTAATAAGAACTAATTAATAAGCAGTTGGATTTTTCCATCTTTAAGCAAGTTTGTGTAGCACTTCGCACAGAGTAGATACTGAAAAAGATGTTTTAGCAGCTTGACTGCTAAATCATAATTATGCTTAAATGTCTCATTCTTTTCTACTAAATTAATAGACATTAGAATAAAGTTTTTAAAAGCAGCTTTACATCTTTTTATTTTTCCTAATTGATCAAGTATTCACTATGTATGTCTAGCCACCATGAGAAATATAAAAATTATAACATAATCTCACCTTACAAGGAGCTTAAATTTCATCTTTTCCTTACCTTGATTTGTTTTGTTTTTACACAGATAGAAAAATAATGGACACCAATGAGTCTAATTCAATTATAATTTATTATTAACCATATTCCCCATTACTGTTATTCTCACTCTTTTCATTAAGAAAATGTAGTAATGATTTCTGACATAATGTTAAGCTGAGTTGTTTCTAGTGGTTATTACTGGAAGAGAACTATTTTATTTTGGTTCTTTTGTCATTGAGAGCCAAAAATGGCTTTGAATTTCTAGCTGGCATATTTTTTTTTCTCTGTGATTTCCATGAATTATCAGTGACTACTTTTATCAAGTATTTATTATGGCCTACATGCAGTTTCATTTCATTTTCAGTATGAAACTGCTAATTAAACTGTTCTTCACATTTCAAAAATGAAGATAAACTAGGTAGGCATAAGAAACCAGGTAAAACAAGGCCCCTTTATTACAGAGATTTTAATTTTAGCAAAATCTCTTACATCAGCTATTCCAGTTTAATTGTTCTAGTCTTTCCTATCGATTAATGTGGTCAAGGTATGTTTGAACAAACATATGGTAGACAGAGGCCTGTTAGAACAGCCCATTCCTCAGCATAAGATAACCACATCCTATTTAACATGTTTCCTGTAGATGTCACTATACCCTTATAATTCTCCTCAGTGCAGTGACCTATTCCTTCCCCTTCACACACACCCCCCTACTTCTGAGTTACAGGAATGGATATCGGAAGAGATGCTGAATTTCTGTTTTCTAAACAGAGAACTGAAAGGTGAGATTTCTCAGAATATAAAATATAAACCTGCAAATCTCGAGGTCTCTCTCTGACACACACACACACACACACACACACACAAAGAAAAAAAGGAGTGCTTTCAAAGGTAGGTAATTATATTTACCACCTTTGTTTCATTAGTCAGTTGGATAACCTTTCAGATTAGAAATAAGATCCAACCAAAAATGTGACCACTACCTCTCTTTTCTTCCTTATTTATAAATGATCTCTAAAACCTCTGCCTAAAAATAAACAAAATCATGTTTCAACAACTGTTCTCTCACAAGATTATAGAGGAGTTGAATGAAATGGATTTCTTATTTTTAAAAAGAATATTAAAATGATGCTCTCACGAATTAATTAATGGCAGAAGAAATATAAACAAAGATGTCTAATTTTAAGGATAGGTTTTTGCTTTGACAGCCTTTTGCCCTGAGAACTGGAATTGGCAAAAGATAAAAAAAACTGGGCATGACTGATTTGTTGTCCTCTCTCCACTCAATCATGTGACTTATCAGTTAACATACAGGCTGAGATGTTATGTATAATATTCATGATAGCAGTGTAAGAATTTCAGGGGAGCTGACAGCTCAATTATAACCAAAAACTGGGCCTATTTTTTTGTTTATTGGGCAGTCATGTCCCCTTTTTAAAATTTGGGCCTAGGGATCACTTTGTCACAGCTTGTAGCAAACTGAAGTATTTCAGGTGGGAAGAGAAGAATACTTAGAAGTGACTTAGCTGTCATACTAGGCCTACAAGGTCATCCCTAGCCTAACTGCAAAAGGCAGATCTCCCCCAGTGAGTGAAACATAGCCAAAGCTGAAGCAGTCTGTGATCTCGGCTTTTCAAAGGCAAAGAGAGTTGGAGAAAGGAAGTGCCAGTTAATTAAAATCAGCTTTTCAGGTAGGAAAGGGAGAATGTCCAGGTTATCGTCTGGTTGATGCTGACTGCCAAAGGGCACAGCTCAAAAAATCCTCCACTGGATCAACAGGAGGATTATGGAGCCATATCCTTCTACACATAGGCCCAGAAGAGAGAAAAAAATTTAAAGAAGAGAGAAAAAAATCAAAAGTCATGTAGTTTGGAAGGACCATGAGTGAAAAGGTAGTAAGATTAAAAAAAAAAAAAGTAAGGTGTGTAGAATGGAAAAGTCTCAAATAAACGCTACAAATGGATATGGATTTGGGCAAAAGTCAATAATAGCAAGGCATAATTGGAGCCAGTAGTAGCCACTGCCAATGCTATTAAGGCCTTATATTGTATCTATTTGTAAATATGCTTCATACTGTTTATCAGCAACTCCTTAGAGGACTAAAACAGAATTTTATTCATCTTGGTTCACTCCAGGCCCCTGCCCACAGGACCTAGAAAATCATCTGGCACCTAGTGGATTCTGAAAAAACATTTATTAAATCAACTAACGCAAGCAAAAGATATTCAGTGGGAAAGACAAATAGAATGTACATAGCTCTTGAATGCTGTGAATAAAAAGGACAGGATGTCAGAAAGTAGTCTGAATGTTTCAATTTAGAAAATGTGAAAAACTTGTTGCTGTTGTCAGACACTGGGAATGCAGAAGATAAATTTAATTCGTATACAAGAGATTCATTTCCTTTGGGAATATATAGAGATAGTCCATATTTTATGGAGGAATATAAAATAAACCAGGCTTAAATCTGACTAGTTGGAGATACAGGTTGTTAGGAAAGAGGCTGGAGAAGCATATTAGGGATTCCTTGGTGGAGAGAACACATTTATAACTTCAGAATGACTGAACTTCCTGAGGGACTGTGTATAACATATTATATACATGAAGAAGGTCAAAGCCTAAAGATATGGGGTATCTGGAGTCAGCGGGTGGGAGAGGTAGGTAGAATCAGAGCTAGCTAAAGAGAAAATGGTGTTATATTAGCAGAGAAAAGAAACTTATCAAAAAGGAAACTATATACAATAATGAATGATAAATAATAAAAATTTAAATGGATATATAAAAACCAGAAAACAAACCTCTTTACTAGAGGCAAAAGACCTGTACTTTGAAAACTATAAGACCCTGATGGTGGAAACTGAAGATGACACATATGGAAAGATACATCATGTCTTGGATTGGAAAAATTAATACTGTCAAAATGACTTTACTACCTAAGACAACCTACATATTCATGTAATCCCTATTAAATTATCAATGGCATTTTCACAGAACTAGAAAAAAAATTAAGTCTATATGGAAACACAAAAGACCTTGAATAGGCAAAGCAATCTTGAGAAAGAAAAACAAATCTGGAGGAATCAGGGTCCCTGACTTCAGACTATACTACAAAGCTACAGTCATCAAAACATTATTGTACTGGCACAAAAAAAAAAAAAAACCCAGAAATATACAGTAGAACAGAATAGAAAGCCCAGAGATAAACCTACACACCTATAGTCAGTTAATCTATGACAAAGGAGGTGGGAATATGCAAAGGACAAAAGACAGTCTCTTCAACTAACGGTGCTGGGAAAACTGGACAACTATATGTAAAAGAATGAAATTAGAACACTTTCTTAAACCATACACAAAAATAAATTCAAAACAGATTACAGATCTAAATGTAAGGCCAGATACTATAAAACTCTTAGAGGAAAACACAGGCAGAATACTCTTTGACATAATTGCAGCAATATCTTTTTGGATCCACCCACTAGAGTAATGAAAATAAATACAAAAATAAACAAATGGGACCTAACTAAATTTAAAAGCTTTTGCACAATAATGGAAACCATCAACAAAATGAAAAAATACAACCCACAGAATGGGAGAAAATCTTTGCAAAGGAAGCAACCAACAAGGGATTCATCTCCAAAATACACAAACATGTCATATAGGTTTATATTAAAAAAAACCCAATCAAAAAATGCTCAGAAGATCTGAATACACCTTCCTCCAAATAAGATAGACAAACGGCCAAAAAGCACATGAAAAGATGCTTAACATCTGTAATTATTAGAGAAATGCAAATCAAGACTATAATGTTACAGTCCTCACATCAGTCAGAATGGCCTTCATCAAAAAGACTACAAACATCAAGTGCTGGAGAGGGTGTGGAGAAAAGGAACCCTCCTACACTGTTGGTGAGAATGTAAATTGGAGCAGACACTTTGGAGAACAGTATGGAGGTTCCTTAAAAAACTAAATATAGAACTACTGTATGATCCAGCAATCCCACTTCTGAGCATATATACAGAGAAAACCATAATTTGAAAAGATATATACACCCCACTGTTCACTGCAGCACTATGTACAACAGCCAAGACAAAGAAACAGCCTAAATGTCCATCAACGGAGGAATGGATAAAGAAGATGTGGCATATATATATATATATATATATATATATATATATATATATATAATGGAATATTACTTGGCCATAAAAAAGAGTGAAATAATGCCATTTTCAGAAGTATGGATGGACCTAGAAATTATCATAATAAAGTGAAGTCAGACAGAGAAATACAAATATCACATGAGTTCACTAATATGTGGAATCTAATAAAGAATGACACAGGAGAACTTACAGAATCAGACTAAAAGATTTTGAAACCAAACCTAGGGTTACCAAAGGGAAAACGTTGGGGGGAGGGATAAAATGGGAGGTTGGGAATGACATATACACACTACTACACATGGAATGGATGAGTAACAAAGACCTACTGTATAGCACAGGGAAATCTACTCAGTACTCTGTACTGACCTATATGGAAAAAGAATCTGAAAAGGAATAGATATATGTATATGTACAACTGATTCACAATGCTGTACATCTGAAACTCATACAACATCGTAAATCAACAATACTTCAATAAAATTTAACAAAGGGAATTTTTTAAATTTTGAATAAAAAAACTGTAAAAACCTCAACTAATTTTTTCCAATAGGTTCTTTAGTTGCTTAAGAGATCTGCCTTACTATTATTACAACTTATAAATTAGATATCTTGACAGTTCCGCCAGAAAGGAGTTGGGGGGGGGGTCAGTAGGCTAACTGGTGAGGAAATGGAAACCACATATATAGGCAGAGTGTGTAAATGAAATAGCTCTTAACAGATTGATTGTGTAAGACCAAGTATATGGAATCATTTTTTTTCACTCCATGGTCCTTTGCTTTCTCCATGCTTGAACTAGAACTGAAATCAGACTAACTTCATATGCAAACAGGTGAGAGAGAGGTAAGGAAGATATAGCACTAAAACATTTATGCATGATTTTTACATTAAGAAAAAACAAATATTTATTTCCAGGTTTTTATACTTCATTTCTCCAGGCAGCGGGGGTGGGTGGGGAGTATGGGCTATTCTGAGTCTTTTGAAAGCTATGCTCCTCCCAGAGGAAAATGCATATTCACATCAAAATTTACCTGAAACTAGAGACGGTCTACAAATTCCTTCCAAAGATCACAGTATAAGAAGCCCTAATTTAGCAAATAGCCTGCAAATTGATTGACTTGACCCTTAAAGTGAGAAAAGCGTGGCAGGATGAGGAGTCCTGAGTCCTAGTTTCACTTCTCCCAGTTCAGCTGTGTTATAAAAAGACACTATGATCTTCTTAGAGGACAAACTTCTTCTTTACAAAATGAGGTCATCAGTCAAAAGGATCTCTCAGGTCCCTTCTAGTAAAACAGGTTACATGCTATATTTCTACTTAAAAAGCCAATAAAGAAAATCATCATCATCACTAAATTAATTCTTTTCTACTTGTATGCTTATATTTCTTCTCACAAAAAGCAAGAGACCATTTTACAGATTATGAGATGCACAGTTGAATTTATGCTTCCCAGATATTTAGAAGATAGGTGCTAATTGCATTTTAAACCCCCATGTGAACGCCAGCTGCTCTTAAATAACTTTTCATCTGAGTACAACTTTTAGATCTTTCCTTATTCTTCTACTAATTTTGAACTCTTTTTTAAAAAAAATAGGGGATAGCCTAGCAGCTTGGAATACATTCACAGCAGGCCATTTTCACATGGGGAATGATCAAATTTAACTTCTTAGGAAAGTTAGACCATTGTTTCTTTTGAACGTTTTGAAGTTCTTCTGCAAAACAAGAATTGAAAGAAGTCAAACAGGCTTCTTTCCAGAAAGCAAGAGCTAGTAACAGGAGAGTGACAGGGTCAAATGAAGGTGCTCAAGAGTACAGAGCAAGAGAAAAGGGGCTGGAACACTCAGAAGTGAAAGGAGAATGAGGACACGACAAGCTAGTTGAATTTCTGCTCCACCTGACACTGTGCATATGTGTATACTAGGAGTGGCTGCTTAAGAATGAACACAAGGCAGCTTTGTCTCCAGGTGAGAGTAATGAATCTCCAGATTTTTGGAATCCACATCTGATAATTTTGGAGGAAAAGGGAATAAATGTTATCTGGTTGTTCTCAAACTAAATTTCCCCTTTAGAGTCATTAAGCAAAAATTTCAAGAGGGCATCTATCTTCCAAACAAACACTTTTCTAGAACCTTCTAAAAGAGGCATTTGGACAAATACAGTTTATGGAACTTAGCAGGACAGGATGATTATCTGTATGGCTAACTTCTGTGACGGGAATATTTAAGTTGTTACAGTTAATTCTAACAAGCAGCCAGAATTTTTAGCCTTTTTTTTTTTTTTTTTTTTTTTGCTTTTTAGGGCCACACTCGTGGCATATGGAGGTTCTCAGGCTAGGGGTCAAATCAGAGCTACAGCTGCTGGCCTACACCATAGCCACAGCAACGCCAGATCCGAGCCACGTGTGCGACCTACACCACAGCTCATGGCAATGCTGCACTGTTAACCCACTGAGCAAGGCCAGGGATCGAACCTGCAACCTCATGGTTCCTAGTCGGATTCATTAACCGCTGCGCCACAACGGGAACTCCTTTAGACTCTATCTTGAAAAGTATATTTTTCCATCTATTTGTGTCTTTCATCAGTGCCTTATAGTTGTCAGAGTAGAGGTCTTCTGTCTCTTTAGGTAGGTTTATTCCTAGGTATTTTATTCTTTTTGATGCAATGGTAAATGGGATTGTTTCCCTAATTTCTCTTTCTGATCTTTCATTGTGAGTTTGCAGAAATGCAACTGATTTCTGTGTATTAATTTTGTATCCTGCGACTTTACCAAATTCACTGATGAGATCTGTTTTCTGGTAGTGTCTTCAGGATTTTCTAGGAATAGAATCATGTCATCTGCAAACAGTGATAGTTTCAGTTCCTCTTTTCCAATTTGGATTCCTTTTATTTCTTTTTCTTCTCTGATTGGCATGGCTAGGACTTCCAAGATTATGTCGAATGACACTGGTGAAAGAGGATATCCTTGTCTTGTTCCTGATCTTAGTAGAAATGCTTTCAGTTTTTCACCATTGAGAATGATGTTAGCTCTAGGTTTGTCATATATTGCTTTTATTATATTGAGGTAGTTCACCTCTATGCCCACTCTCTGGAGAGTTTTTATCATGAATGGGTGTTGAATTTTGTCAGAATGAATTTTGTCAGAATGAATCATTTCTATTGAGATGATCATACAGTTTTTATTTTTCAGTTTGTTGATGTGTGCATCACACTGATAGATTTGCAGATATTGAAGAAACCTTGCATCCCTGGGATAAATCCTACTTGATCACAGTGTATGATCTTTTTAATGTATATTTGTATGCAGTTTGCTAATATTTTGTTGAGGATTTTTGCATCCATGTTCGTCAGTGATATTGGCCTGTAATTTTCTTTTTTGGGGGTATCTTTGGTTTGGGTATCAGGGTAATGGTAGCTTCATAGAATGAGCTTGGGAGTGTTGCTTCCTCTGCAATTTTCTGGAAAAGTTTCAGAAGAAGAGGTGTTAACTCTTCTCTGAATGTTTGGTAGAACTCAGCTGTGAAGCAATCAGGTCCTTCCTGGACTTTTGTTTTTTGGAAGTTTTTAAATCACATTTTCAATTTTGGTACCTGTGATTGGTCTATTCATATTTTCCATTTCTTCCTGGTTCAGTCTTGGTAGGTTGTACCTTTGTAAGAATCTGTCTGTTTCTTCTAGGTGGTCCATTTTATTGACATACAGTTGCTCATAGTAGTATCTTATAACCCTTTGTATTTCTGCAGTGTCAGCTGTAACTTCTCCTTTTTCATTTCTAATTTTATTGTTTTGAACCCTCTCCCTTATTTTCTTGATGAGTCTGGCTAATGGTTTATCAATTTTGTTGATCTTTTCAAAGAACCATCTTTTGGTTTTATTGATCGTCTCAATTTTTTTGTCTCCATGTTATTAATTTCTGCTCTAATCTTTATGATTTCTTTCCTGCTACTAATTTTGGGCTTTGTCAGTCCTTCCTTCTCTAGATGTTTCAGGTGTAAGTTTAGGTTGTTTATTTGCATTTTTTCTACTTTCCTGAGATAAGATTGTACTGCTATAAACTTCCCTCTTAGAACTGCTTCTGCTGTGTCCCATAGGTTTCGGATTTTTGTATTTTCATTGTCAATTTGTCTCTACGTATCTTTTAATTTTCTTTTTGATTTCTTCAATGATCCACTGATTACTTAGTAACATATTATTTAGCTTCCAAGAGTTTGTGTTTTTTCTGTTTTTGTCTTGCAGTTTATTTCTAGTCTCATAGCGTGGTGATTGGAGAAAATGCCTGAAATAATTCTGATTTTTTTAAATTTTATCAAGGCTTGGAGTTCCTGTCATGATGCAGGGAAATGAATTTGACTAGGAACCATGAGGTTGGGGATTGATACCTGGCCTCCTCAGTGGGTTAAGGATTTGGCATTGCTGTGAGCTGTGGGTTGCAGACGCAGTTCGGATCTGATGTTGCTGTGGCTGTGGCAAAGGCCAGCAGCTGTAGCTCCAATTTGACCCCTAGCCTGGGAGTCTCCTTATGCCGTGAGTGCGGCCCTAAAAAGGAAAAACAAACAAACAAACAAACAAACAAACCAAAACAATTTATCAAGGCTTGATCTGTGGCCCAAGATGTGATCTATCATGGAGAATGCTCTGTGTGCACTTGAAAAGAAAGTATATTCTGCTGCTTTGGGGTGAAAAGTTGTATAGATATCAGTTATGTCTGTTAGATCTAGTGTATCATTTAAGGCCCGTGTTTCCTTGCTGATTTTCTGTCTGGATGATCTGTTCATTGCTCTAAGTGTGGTGTTAAAGTCCCCACTATTATCGTGTTACTGTCAATTTCCCCTTTTATGTCTGTTAGTAGTTTCCTTATATATTGTGCTGCTCTTATGTTGGATGCATATATATTTAAAATTGTTATTTCTTCTTCTTATATTGATCCTTTGATCATCATGTAATGTCCTTTGTCTCTTGTGACTTTTTATTTTAAAATCTATTTTGGGAGTTCTTGTCAATGTCATGGCTCAGAGGTTAACCAACCCAACTGGCATCCATAAGGATGCAGGTTCAATCCCTGGTCTCGCTCGGTGGGTTAAGGATCTGGCGTTGCTGTGAGCTGTGGTGTAGGTTGCAGACGCAGCTTGGATACCACGTTGTTGTGGCTCTGGGGTAGGCCGGTGGCTACAGCTCCAACTGGACTCCTAGCCTGGGAACCTCCATATGCTGTATGTGTGGCCCTCAAAATAAAAAGACAAAAAAATCTATTTTGTCTGATATGAGTATTGATACTCCTGCTTTTCTATAATTTTCATTTGAATGTAATATTTTATTCCATCCCCACAATTTAAGTCTGTACGTGCTCTTAAATCCGAAATGGTCTCCAGTAGACAGCATATACATGGGTCTGGCTTTTGAATACATTCAGCTAGTCTTCTTCTTCTAGTTGGAGCATTTAATCCATTTACATTTCATTACGGATAAGTATGTATTTATTGTCATTTACTTAAATTTTTTTTTTGGATTGCTATTTGGATCTTTTTTCTTCCCTTCCTCTTTTTATTGTCTTTTCTTGTGACTTGCTGACCATGTTTGGTGTTATGTTTGGCTTGTTTTTTCTTTTTTATGTGTATGACCATTATAGTTATTTGACTAGTGGTTCCCCTTATATTTTGATATATCCATCTATATGTGTGCAGAATTGTTTCATCTTGCTGGTCTCCTTAATTTCAAATGCATTGTCAATGTTCTGCATTTGTCCTCTCCTCTTCTCATGCTTGCTAGTTTAGATATCATATCTGTCAATGGGTGATTTCCTACTTTAAATTATCTTGGCCTTTACCATTGAGCTTCTTCATCTTTAATATTCTTGTTTCTATTTGTGGCTTTTCCTTTTCTGCTTACAGAAGTTCCTTTAGTAGTTGATGTGGAGCTGCTGAATTCCCTTAGCTTTTGCTTGTCTGTGAAGCTTCTGATCTCTCCATCAAATCTGAATGAGAGCTTTGCTTGGGAGAGTATTCTTGGATCTAGGTTCCTCGTCTTCATCACCTCAAATATATTCTGCCACTCACTTCTGGCTTGTAGAGCTTCTGCTGAGAGGTTAGCTGTTATCCTTATGGGAACTCCCTTATATATGATTTATTGCTTCTCCCTTGTGGCTCAATATTTCTTCTTTGAACTTATTTTTTGTCAGTTTGATTAGTATGTGTCTTGCTGTATTTCTTCTGGGGTTTATTTTGTATGGAATTCTCTGTGCTTCTTCCACTTGAGTGTTTCCTTTCCCATATATGGGAAATTTGCAGTTATAATCTCTTCAAATATTTTCTCTGGCCCCTTTTCTCTCTTTTCCCCTTCTGGAACCCCTATGATGTGAATGTTGATATGTTTAATGTTATCCCAGATGTCTCTTGGACTCTCCTCAGTTTTTTTTTTCATTCTTTTTTTCTTTACTCTTTTCTGTATCAGTGATTTCCACCATTCTGTCTTCCACCTCACTTATCTTCTGCCTCCACTATCCTGCATTGGTTCCTTCTAGGTTATTTTTCATTTCAGCTATCGCAGTATTCATTTTGATCTTCAATTCCTCTAGCTCTTTGTTAAACAGTTTTTTTAAGTTCTCGATCTGTATCTCCAATCTTTTCCCAAGATCTTGGATCATCTTTACTATCATCACTCTGAATTCTTCTTTTTCAGGTAAATTGCTTCTCCCCTCATCATTTAGTGGTTTTTGTGTTTTTGTCTTGTTCCCTTTTCTAAAAGCTGCTTCTTTGACGTCTCATAGTGTCTACCTTTCTGTTTATCATCCCTTGACAGCTGATATGCAGATGTTGAAGCAGGTGTCCAGTCCTGGAGTTCTCAGGGGTGGTAGTTGTTCACATGTACCACTTTGCTGGGTAGGCTCTCGGGACTGCTCTCTGTAGATACAGGAGCATGTTCCACTCTTCTGCTGGTACTCTCCTTGTTTGGACACTCTAGAGATCTCTCTCTAAAACCTCAGGGGCTGGGGGATTCTCCCTAATTGTTGCTCACAAGCTGTCTCTGTAGCTGTAGGATGTGTGTTTCTGGCAGCCCATCCCCCTGTTGCTGCTGGTAGGAGTGTTCTCTGTAGCTCTGCAGAGTGGAATGTGGGTTAATGGGCCTCTCCTGGCTCCCCTGGTGTGTAAAGAGTGCCACTGATGTGAGCCTTCACAGTGTCACTGGCAGGGGTCCTGTATCTTGTGCTTTTTGCCAGTTGGGCAGTCTGCAGCTCCGTCAGAGAGTGGGCACTAGCAGCCCTCTTGTGAAAATGGGTGCTGCCACCAGCAGCTTTTCTGGTGTTGCTTTGCTGGTGCGAGCTTCTGCAGATTCTCTGGGCAAAGCCAAGGAGTCTGTGTTTTCCCTGATCAACAGGGAATGGGCACTGGCAGCCCTCTCACGGGAATGGGTGCTGCCACACTGGCACGAGCCTCTGCAGATTCTCTGGGCGGAGCTGAGATGCCTGTGTCTGCCTGTGTTTTCCCCACTCAAGCAGGTCACTTGCTGCTGCCACTAGTAGTTTTTCTGGAGCTGCTTTGCTGACGCAAGCCTCTGTAGATTCTTTGGGCAGAGCCAAGGTGCCTGTGTTTTTACTGATTGGCAGGGAGTGGGCACTGGTGGCCCTCTCATGGGAATGGGCGCTGCCTCTCTGGGCGGAGCTAAGACTCCTGTTTTCCCTGTTCAAGCAGGTCATTGCTTTTGCAGGAAGTCGGCATTACCACTAGCAACTTTTCTGGTGCTGCCCTGCTGGTTAGAGACTCTACAGATTCTCTGGGTGGAACCAAAGCACCTGTGTTTTCCCTGATCTCTGGGGGGGCTGAGCGCCACCACCTACAGCAGCTCTTCCGGCACAGGTTGGGCTCCACTAGCATGGGGCCCCACCAGCAGGAACCAGAAACTTGTGTTATACCCCCAGGCAGTTACTCCACCTGCTCCAAGAAGTCTGTAGCTCTATGGGTGGAGCTGCTTCTCAGCCATTGCTAGGAAACCACTACAGCCAAGTGGTTCCTGAGCTGAGGCAGGTAATTTCCTGCAGCTTGAGAAAGTAGGCCTAGGGAATAAGGCTGTAGTAGGTGAATCCCACCCCTTCCTTCCATCACCCACAAGGAATGGTGTCTAGTCTCTAAGCCCGACTAGGTTGCCTCTGCTTAGATACTCTCCATTGTGGTCGCCCTATACTCTAGGCCCTCCAGGCTATTTCCGCATGACCAACACAAGTTTTTTTCCCCATGTAGTCAGCCCCAGCTCCCTCTCTGGGTCTGATCTCTAAGGCCAAAGTTTTAGTTCACAACACTTGCTGGCACCTGCCTATGGTTGCCCATTGCCCATAGCACTGACCATTTGTGGAGGACTGTCTCCTTCTTAACTGCTTCAGACCACGTGTCTAGAGTTCCTCCTCCATTTTTGGCTCTTCTCGTAGCTAGTGGGGAAACTTCCTGGAGTGCAGGAGCTACTCCTCTTCCCAGCTCCCTCCTGGGAGAGCAGGTCCCGTCTCATTTCCTTTTGTTTTTCTCTTGTTCTCCTTTTTTCTTATGTCCTATCCTGTTTTGTAATGTTTTTCTTGTTCTATCATAATCTTGAGGTCTTTTGTCATTTTTTCACAAATTTCCTGTGCAAAGAGATCCACATATAGTTGTATTTTCAATATATTTGTGGGGGTAGATGAGCCTTACATCCTGCTACTCTGCCATCTTAGACCTCATCCTTCCCCATTTTCCTGATACAGGAAATATTTACATCTTTTCAGTACATCTCACAAACTGCTCTGGAAGGTGTAGCTGTTTTCTGTCCCTGCAGACCTTTAACATGGTGGATGGAGACAACTCTGTCAAATTTGTGGAGTCTGGAGCTTATTACAAGAAGACAAAATTGAGGCCCATGACATTAGGTGATCCTCTCAAACTCACTTACAGTTTCAGAATTCTATCTGGACAATATGAAATCCTTAGTAGTTTAAATATAAATTTATGTACATGGACTACAAAGAAATTCTTCCCTCTCTTTTGTTCAGTTCAGTCATTAATTCATTCAATTTACAAATATTTATTGAGGACAAGCTATGTGCCAAAAATTATAACTGATTCTTTGGATACAAAGACAATCAGACAAAATTTTGTGTTCAAGATGCTCAGAGTCTAGTCAGGGATGTAGACAAGTAAAGAAATATAGGATTATGTAATGAATTTCAATGGAGTCACAAAGAGGGAGAATCTAACTTGGCCTGGGTGAGGCGAGCTGATTCAGGATCAGTCATTAGCTCACTGATTGACCAGAGCATGGTGCAACTCAAGACAAAGGTAGTTTGGAAACTGTTTGGTGCTCCTACCTTTTGCCCTTGCTTTTTTTATGATACCTTTAGCACTGTATTGTAATTCTCTCTTTTCATGTCTCTTTTTCCCATTAGATTATGATGCCTTAAGTGTACTTCTGGTTTATCATCTTTTATTCCCAGGGCCTACCACTGTAGTAGGAAATCAATAAGTATTAAAGAATAAAAATGACCAAAAAGTATAAAGAAATTCTCATAATATATGGTATAAATCAACTATCTATCTATCCATCCATCCACCCACCCATCTATCATCCATCTATTTAATCTACCAAACTATCTATGGAAACCCATTTCTTTCTATGGAGTCTGAATTCAAGCCAAAATATCATATAATATTTCTCCTTTCGGCATTTTAAAAATTATACAATACGTTTCCATAATTGAACAGCTCTTTTTTTCTTACTATTAGGGAGGGTCTCTAATTTTATAATAAAGAATGGTGGTACAGCAGGAAAATGTCACTGAATCTTGAATAGTATAGACAAAATTTTTTAAAATATGGATATATTATATATGAAGATAATATTGAATTCTGAAAACAAATGTTCAATTCTAACATGTTTTATTTACAACAATAAGAAAATTTCATTTATAGGACAGATTCCAACTGTGAAAACAAAAGACATGGGTGACAGATACTGGTACTCTGAGATACTGATGACACAGCTACATGTGGAATGGCAGGAACATCAGAAAAGGAGACAGAGGTTTTAAATTATTAATTGGAAGGGACAAAGGCAATTTCTCTTTTCCCAGTGGAACTGCTAGAGTGGAATGGATAGAATGATTTAAAAAGAAGTTATTGGGAGGCAAGTCTTCAAACAAAGATGAGGCAAGTGGTCACCTAGGGGTCTGTGGTAAGTAGGGTTGGAAAGAAATCAGACTGATAACCCTGGGGAAGCTATTGTAGATTAGAAGAGGTAGAGGTTACCAAAGAATCAGAGAGGTTGGAAAGGTGTTGGAGTGCGGGAGGAGGCGTGGCAAAGTGCCTGCCTAAGGATTGTGGCACTTGGTGACAACACTAGACCACAGAAACAGCAACAGGGATATCAGTCATCAGAGACTCCTGTGTGGTAAGCCAACTTTGTTTTCAGGCTAATAAGGTCAAGGTCATGGTGGTTACTTCCATAAGTTACAATGCTATTTACTATACAAAGGGGCTTCTAAGGCCAGTTCCTCTTGGCACTAGGCTAGGAACCAGGTGCAATATGGCAGTCTAGGGCCGCTGGGAATAAAGTCATTACAACAGTGGGAGTTCATTAAGAAAGGACTGTGAGTCAGACACTGTTGGTACTACACCCAGATTTCTTCCTCTCTTGACTTCTGTACCTCTATGGTCCATCTTCTGGGTGCTTTGTTTTTAATGGTTCTCACCTGAGATCTTCTTCAAAGCACTGCCTGCAGAGAGCTGAAAGTACCTTTGAGTTTATGCCCCATCTCTCTCCTTTAGCCAGTGAATGACTGATAGGGTAACATGCAAAATCAGCTTTTTCACCTTTTAGGATGACCAACTCTGAGTCGTAATGTAAGCTCCAGAGCTTGCTGGGGGATCAGACTGAGAGTGGGACTTCACCTGAAATCACACTTTTGTTTGGCTTTGCCTATTTTGGTTTCCCCATTCCCTTTTCCAGTTTCCTCCTCAGACTACCTCCTAAATAAATCAATTGCACCTAAATCTTTATTTTAGGGTTTGCATTTAGGAAACTTCACTTCATACAATTGATTTCGTAGCCATGGGAAAAAGGATTGCCTGTATCCCTTTACAATTCTAACATAGAATTAGGAACAAAATACAATGGGAGCACAAGAAAAGGGCATCTAAGACTTCCTGGGAAATCATAGAAGGTTTGACAGGAAAAATGACGTTAATTACTGGTTTTGAAATGTATAAAAGGATTTCCCAAATGAGATGAGAAAGATATCTTTTATCTTTAAACCTATCTATTTATCAATGGTGAAAATAATACTAACATCTATCTGTAGTATGTTATGGTGCTGCACTAAGAATGTTACATTTTTATCTTATTCATTAAGATGAACATATATAATCATGATGCCCGTTCACACATGAGGACTCCAGAAGGTCTAGTAATTTGGTCAAAACATATAGCAAGTCACTGCAAGACCTGGGATATGAACACAGGTAATTTGACTTTAGGACTCACTTGAGTTTTGATCACTTTGCTATACTGCCTTCTTGATAAACAACATTAAAATAAGTGTTGTCTTCAATCTCATTTCCTCTACAGTGTCAAGGTTATGGTTTTCTTTTTCTCGTTGATCCCTTTTAAGCCCTCTCATGATGAAAATAATGTTTAATTCATATGTGGTTCTCTGTGTTAATATTTTGATGTTATGGAAAGAAAAAAGGAAAATAAAAAATGTGTCTTTTAGGAGTCTGTCTTTTGTAAGAGAATTAGAAAGAAGGTGTCCCCAAATTTTTAAAAGGGAATCATATTTCAGGACAGGATCAATGGGAAAAAAGAGTTGTAAAGCTGGAGAGTGAGGATCTCTGAACTTGGAAGGCCAGAGTTCCTACACTTAAATGTGACCTAATATAATACTGGAGGCAAAATACTGACAGCTCAATACAAGTCTTGAAAGAGTTTTCCTTATTATTACTCTGAAGTTTTATTCTTTTCTATCCTTTCTCAATTATTTCATAGTAAGAGTAATTAGTCCATATTTTTAAAGCAATTAAGCATAGATAATATTATTTGCAATATCTTTTTCATCTTTGTTCTATATAATTGGAGCCACTTGATTTGTTAGACTTGTGTTAATATTTATAGGCACCCAATGACCCCTTTTTATTTATAAAGCCCAATCTGTCCCCTAACCTGTATCATCTTTCATCCCATAACCCTGTGATGCTTTTCTTTAGTTGCTTGACACTATATGTATTCTATTTTTTATTTCTGTGGTTATATCTGTCTTCCTCACTAGAGTGGAAACTCAGAATAGGGATTTTGTTTTGCTCATCATTGTGTTCTATAACATCTTGAGAAGTGACTGGTTTATATAAGGTACTCAAATAAATATTTATCAAATCAAATAATGAATAATGACCGTGCCTAAGCATAAGGAAAGGAAATGCTATGCTTTCTTAAAACTTACCCTAAATCCTGAAACTACTGTATAGGAACGGTGGGTAGGGAAGCATTATGACATAATGGAGAGAGTAAAAGCTTTGTCCTATTTAGCTGGTTAAAATCCTAAGTTAAAATCTTGACGTTGAGATTTATTAGCTGCTTAGTTTTAAGAATATTTTTTAACATTTCTGATCTTAAATGTTCTCACTTGCAAATGAGAGTAAGAATGACTGCCTCATAACCTATATATAACACAGAGTTGTTTGTCTTTCATTAAATTTTAGTTCCCTCTTGCTACTGGAAGATGCAGAGACAAACTTTTGGAAAGGAAAAGTTGTGCAGGGGTTAGAATAACTGATTAATTAAATTAAAAATACAATAGTTTTTTCGAGAAATAAAAAATGACTCCATGCTTACCAAGGTTACAGTGAATCTGTTCTTAGTAGAACAGAATTTTCCCATGTATTTGTCAAATCTATAAAAGTTTCCCCATACCTTAAGATATCAACAAAAATTAAGGATCAACTGTTTTATAGCTATTTTAAATTTTTTATTATTTTGTAATGAGTCGAGTAAATAGCAAAAGGTAAAGATTACTTATATTCTGGGCACTACCAGTGAGACATTATGTGCATCTTACCCATAACGGCAGCAAGGCAAGACACTAATTTTGCTTCCAGAAGGATCAGAATCAGTTTAATATGTATGCTTATTCTTAAAGCCTCTCTAGGAAGGATGCAGTTCTACATGGAGTTGGGGCTCTGTGCTGCTGTAGCCTATCAAGCATGTAATTACAGATGCCCATAGGCTATAGATGATGATGCCTTGGAAGACTGGAAATTAAGGCGTGATCATGGTAGTAATGTTTTGCAGCTTAAACCAAGCGAAAATGCTCTAAAAAATAGGACTTGGAATTGAATTGATGCCAGGAGATGTTGTGATAAATAGAACTGCAAACAGAGATAGGTTGGCAATATTTATCTTCAGTTAGTTCTGTGCTAGTGGATTTTGAAATACGAGGTATATAAATGAAAAGAAACTAAATAAAAAATTGGTATTTAACTAGGAAGTCAACATTTATTCATATTTTTATAATTTACTTGAGGCTTGGTTTAAAGACTATTTTTGTTGTCACATATGTTCACAAAAGCAGTGACTTATTGTATTTAACTAAACAATAAGTCATCAAATAAACCTCATTAACACAATCTGTATATGTGAAAGTTCTATATACATGATATAATTTTGATAGGCTTAAATACATTCATCTCATCCTAAAGGGATTAGACTATTTATAAGGTATGCTAACTATTTGCTTTTGGAAACAAGAGATTCCTTGTGCTTATTACCTTGTTATATTACCAAATATTTAATAATTAAGAGCATACTGTCTGATGGTATTCATCATCTTTTCCTATTCATTCATTTGTTCTTTCATTTATGCATCATGCAGCAAGAATCTGTGAGCTCCTGTTATATGTCAGGTTTTGTATGAAGCATTAGAGATACATTATGAGGTAAAATGTGGTCCCTTCCTTCAAGAGGCCTACATCCTAAGGGTAGAGACAGGCACCTAAACAATTAGCCACAGAGAAGCAAGTATACATAATGTCTGTGGTGTATTTGCATTGTGTCAAACTAGCCAAGTTAAAACTATGTTTCTCAGACTTCCTTCTCTGCATAGGTCCAGATTTGTGTGGACTACAAAATATATATTGTGGGAAATAACAAATAAAAATGAAAAGGCAATTGACAGAATAGAAGAAGATATTTGCAGTGACGGAAATGACAGAGATTAATTTCTAAAATATACAAAGAGCTCATATGGCTCAATATCAAAAAACAAACAACCCATCAAATAATGAGCAGAAGATCTAAATAGAAATTTCGCCAAAGAATACATATAGATGGCAAACAGGGACATGAAAATGATGCTCATTATTGCTAATTATTAGAGAAATGCAAATCAAAACTACAATGAGACAACACCTCACACTGGTTAGAATGGCCATCATCAAAAAGTATACAGGAGTTCCCGTCGTGGCTCAGTCATTAACGAATCCGACTAGGAACCATGAGGTTGCGGGTTCGATCCCCGGCCTTGCTCAGTGGGTTAGGGATCTGGCGTTGCTGTGAGCTGTGGTGTAGGTTGCAAACGCGACTCGGATCCCACGTTGCTGTGGCTGTGGCGAAGGCCGGCAGCTACAGCTCCTGTTAGACCCCTAGCCTGGGAACTTCCATATGCCGCGGGTGCGGCAAAAAGACAAAAAAAAAAAAAAAAGTATACAAATAATAATTGGTGCAGAGAATGTGGAGAAAAAGAAACCCTCCTAGGCTGATGATGGAAATGTAAGTTGCTGCAGCGAATTTGGAGAAGAGTATGAAGGTTCCTTTAAAAACTAAAAATAGAGCTACCATATGATCTAGCAACCCCCTCCTGTGCATATATCCAGAAAAGACATAAACTCTAAATCAAAGAGATACATGCACCCCGACATTCATAGCAGCAATATTTACAATAGCCAAGACATGTAAGTAACCTACATGTACATCGACAGAGGAAAAGATAAAGAGACTGTGGTATATATACACAATGGACTATTATTCAGCCATTAAAATAATGAAATAATGCCATTTGCAGCAACATGGATGGATCTAGACATTATCATATTAGGTGATGTCAGACACAGAGACAAATATCATATGATATCATTTACATGTGGAATCTAAAAAAAATGATACAAATAAACTTATAAAACAGAAACAGACTCATAGACACAGAAAACAAACTTATGGTTACCAAAGAACAAAACGGGGAAGGACGAATTAGGAGTTTGGGAGCAACAGATATACACTACTATATATAAAATAGATAAACAGTAAGCACTTGGTGTATAGCACAGGGAACTATATTCAATGTCTATAATAACCTATAAAGGAAAATAATCTGAAAAAGAATATATATATATATATGTATATGTATATATATATGTGTGTGTGTGTGTGTGTATATATATATATATTTCTAAATCAGTTTGCTATATACCTGGAACTAACACACTGTATATCAGCTATAACTCAATTTAAAAAAATAGTACATGCTCTCTAGAGAGTTGTTATGATGCTCAAATAAAATAACCTAGGCAAAAGAAAAAAAAAGATAAATATTGTATGAGATTTAGAAGGGAGAATTAAAGCATTTTATACTTTATTAAATTAAATTAAAGCAGAATTAAAGCATTTTATACTTTAAAGGTCGGTATAGGGCAGGAGGCTCTGCTGCGGCTCACTTAAGCTTCTCTGTGAGCTCCCAGGATCGGTATGGGACACTAGCCGGGGCCAGAGTTCTTTTTTTTTTTTTTCTGAGAGGCTCATCTCCCTCCTTTATTTTTTTTTTT
>PVHT020000193.1:18248698-18315664 GCA_004024745.2 Catagonus wagneri
TAGGGGTCTAATCGGAGCTGTGGCCACTGGCCTGCGCCGCAGCCACAGCAACGCAGGATCCGAGCCGCGTCTGCAACCTACACCACAGCTCACGGCAACGCCGGATCGTTAACCCACTGAGCAAGGGCAGGGATCGAACCCGCAACCTCATGGTTCTTAGTCGGATTCGTTAACCACTGCGCCACGACG
Source organism: Catagonus wagneri (assembly GCA_004024745.2). NCBI lineage: Eukaryota > Metazoa > Chordata > Mammalia > Artiodactyla > Tayassuidae > Catagonus > Catagonus wagneri. The sequence goes on from PVHT020000193.1 coordinate 18,248,888, forward strand.
GGAACTCCGGGAAGATATAATTTTAAATGTGTATATTATAAAAGGGATAATTAATGAACTAGATGTATATCCAAAGAAGTTAGAACAGCAAAATAAACTCAAATAAAATAGCATGAAAAATGGAAAAGAGAAGAAAATGATGGAACAGAAAACAAATACAATATGTTATCAATGAAATCAGATTGGTTCTTAAATTGACAAACCTCTAGAAAGCTTGACCAAGGAAATAAGAGATCAAGCAAAAATAAATAATATTTATTTAAATTACACATTATCACTTTAAGCAAAGTTTTAACAATATGTAGAAAAATATTTTTTGAGGAAAAAACATACTATGGAGAGATCGTTTTAATAATGAATATTTGGAAAATCTTCCTCTGATATGTGGAGTTTTTCTTTTCTCAAAATTATGTCACCTATACAAATCCTATCTTCATACTTAAAAAACTTTCAAGAGAACTTTGAATAATCGGTAGATAGAATTAAGATAGTATTATGATTAGTAAATGGAAATACCTTGATTTCATAAGCACAGGTAATGATATCACTCAGGTTTCAATAATTTTGTGAAATATATTTTTCTACTCACTAAATGGCAATGCCATCTCGCCCCTCCCCTCCATTATGACAACCAAAAATGTCCCCAGATATTCCCAGATGTCTTCAGGGGACAAAGCCACCCCTGGCTGAGAACTACTGAGCTACAATAATGTTCATTTCAGCATTGTTTCTAAAAACTAAAAAAAAAAATAGAAATAATATAAATATCCCCAAATAGGAGTGTATTAACAAATTATTACAAATTCACACAATGGCATACTATTCAATCTTTAAAAAATTAAGTAGTAGAAGAATATGCAGTGATGAGAAAGAACTTTCCCATATATTGTTAAGGGCAGTTGTTACGTTACAAAACATTTTGTATAATGTGTGTGTATGTACCGAAAGAAAAAAAGTTAATGGGCAAATGTAAACAGTACTTCTCTTTTTACATGAAGGCAAAAGTATTTTCTGCTTTTTTTGTCTATATTTTAAAACATTCCTCAGTAACAGTGCATTACTATTATAATAAGAATAAAAACAATATGGTTTGCTGTTGCCTATTAACTTGAAAGGGACCTTCCCAAAGTTATGACCAGAGAAAGAACTACTCTGAGGGAGGATATCAATTTGCAGTTCCAATCAAATCATATTACCACAACAGCTGCTCACAATATCTAATCATAAATTGATCTTAATTGGAGATGATATTCTGGAAGTATGGGCTGAACTTCTAGTGAACCACATCAAGTTATGCAAGTTGCCTACCTCTCTGCTTTCCTGCCTTCTTGCCTATGTTCATTCCTTCCTTTTCTGTCTCTTTTCTTTTTGGGGCTGAACCCATGGCATATGGAGGTTCCCAAGGCTAGGGGTCGAATCAGAGCTGTAGCCATCAGCCTATGCCACAGCCAGAGGAACACAGGATCTGAGCTGCATCTGCAACCTACACCACAGCTCACGGCAATGCCAGATCCTTAACCCACTGAGCATGGCCAGGCGTCGAACCTGCATCCTCAAGGATAATAGTCGGGTTCATTAACCACTGAGCCACGATGGGAACTCCTCCTTCCTTTTTTAAAATAAAAAACTATCTAATACCCCCTTGGTTCTTTTCTATTTTCTTCTTGTTTGTGAACAATGTAAAGCACAAGAGTCTCCTTCATTGGGGTTTTGTTCTCCCAAGAGACAGAAGTGAAAAGCAAACTGAGAATTTAAGAAAATTATCAATAGGTCCATTTTACCTTCAACCTGAACAACAGCAAAGAGTACGTACTTATGTCTAGAACAAGAACACACCTAACATGGATGTGGATCACATAATATCCAAGCTAACGTCATTTGCAGCAAGCTTGCTTCCTTGGTTGAAATTCTATTTTTTTTTCTGCCTTTCAGACATTTTTCAAATATTCATTCATATATTTCTTTTTCTAAAATTTGCAGCCAGACCATAAGAACAAAATCCATTATTCAACCTTGATTTTATTTACCAATGACTGGATCTGTGTTTCCTTCAAATGCTCACAATCACTGCTAACTGCATTCTGAGAGCCCTGGTGGGTCTGACTATTTAATCATCTTGATTTCTCAGGCGATCATCTTAGCCTTTATTTACCATAACTTCCTCAAGGTTTGCTTGAATTGCACCAATTCTAACAGCCCCTAAAGATGACTATGGGGTATTTAATTACGAATTGAAAAATTGAGCCTATTAGCATGAAATAAAGAGCAACAATTCCCTCACCTGTATCTGCAAGGGACATACAAATCTTTAAGTGTTGTGTGGGAGGCCTCCGCATGATTGCAATATATATACTGCTTCTAAAACCATAGCTACCCCAAAGACATTTAAATCAAAATGCACTAACATCTGGTTTTCCATAAATCAAAATCTTAGATGCTGTGTTTAAAGGGCCATTTGCCTTTTAAAGGGAGAACTTTAATGAAGGAAATAGAGTAATTTTAAAAATTCCTAGCTGCATCTGGAAACACTCCCCTGATAACCTCCTCATACACTTATTCTCATGACGTATCTTTTCAGCCCAAGAGATGCTAACCTATTTTGGATAACTTGTAAATCTCTTTCCTTGGGAGCACTGACAAGATGACTCTTGATATTCGGCAAAAGGCTATAGATCTTGGATTGAATTGAGGTAGTTTTACTTTACCTTCATCAGCAACGTGCAAACTTACTTCAATGCTGAAATATCATCAGTGCCCAGTAACAAGCTTCCCCAGTCTTTAAACTGATCATCTAACAAAGCAAAACACTTGAAAAAAAAAAATGAAACTTTTGCCTGAAAGACTCAGACTATGTGCTTTGATCGTTGTTGAAATTTATTGAACAGATTCAACTTTACTCTCGACTTTTAAAAAAGTGGCATACCTCTAAATGACTATTAAAAAGTTATAAACTTATTGCTTAAATATTTTTCTACATTTCACCTTCACCTCTGGGAAACTTCCAGGAAAATCTCAAGAACCGTACCTGCCTTGGTTGTTAATGAGTAGTAACTTGGACACTCTTCCTTAGCACAGCACATTTTGATGGTGCCTTTGATGGGAGCGGCGAGTTAACGAACAGATGGGTAAGGAGGATAAGAGGGCCCCCGCTTTGACAGTGTTAGCCCAGGCGGAGATATCTAATGAATGACAATACAAAAGCACATGGCAGCTCTGGAGCTCACTCTTGCCCCAGTGGAAAACCTCTTCGCAAATACATTTGAAGATGGTTCAACTTCTTGCTCTACTTTTCTCTTCTTTTGCTTCATTTCATTTTCAGAGTAAAACGGAGTTGAGGGACTGAAGCCAAAGTAAAATGAACAGGAGGAAATGGCTTCATAGGTTACAGTGTGTACATTACTCTCTTTGAATGCACTTCTCACAACTGGATGACTTGATAAACAGTGATTTCCAAAATTAATTGCATACACATCATCTGGGGATCTCAGTAAAATGCAAATCCTGATTCTACAAGTTTGGAGTGGGGCCTGAGTATCTGTGTTCCTAATAAGCTCCCAAGTGCTTCTGTAGTTGTGACTGGCCTGGGGACCACCCTTGAAGTAACAAAGCTGAAAAGGACCTCACCCCATTAAGAGTCTGCATCTTACCTAATGCCAAACCATTCAGCATAGTCATGTCCCCCCATAATGAGAATAAAACAAAATTACAGACTCGGTATATCTAAAATCAAGGGACATTTGTAAGTGTGCTCTCTCCTTTCGTTCACAACTCATTTAATCTTAATAAAAACTTCCAGAGCTAGGGAAGATTACCCCTATTTCCTGGGTAAGAAGACTGAGGAAGCGTTAAGGTGTTGGCCCAAATTCACAGGCCTAGAAAGTGATGGAACATTTTGCACTGAGATTTCATATCTTCTCATCCAGCTTCTTTGTAAAGCATTTTATATGAGTAAAAAGGCTTTTCGACTCACAAACAGTTTTGATCTTCATGAGATATGCCCAGTGAGAAAAGTATGATAGACCCTATTATCCTTATTTTGTAGATGGGGAGAGTAAGGCAGGAAAGATTAAACAGCATGGCAAGGTCCCCCAGTTAATTAGCAGCAGAACTAGAGCTGTCACTGAGTCCTTCTGATCCCCAGTCTTCTGTTCTCTTTTATCATTATCGTGCTACTCAAGAGTAATCAATTTGTAAACTAAAATGGAACAACAACAACTAGGAATATGCTTCAGAAATTTCTAATAGGAAAAAAAATCGCATTATTTAAAAACTAAACCGATTAAAATAACTTTGAAATAGAGGATATGAGCGTTCATCTTTATTTTCACTTTCAAAGCTTTCAAAACATACATTTCCAAGTTTCCTAAATCCATGGTGGTATCCCAGCTGGGTGGGTAAAGAGAGGGTACTGATAATACCCCTCAGAGATCAAACCTTAATGGTTTTTGTAATTACCTTATTTCATTCTCATATTTTATACTAAAATATGAATTGCTTTTCTTGATTTTAAAGGTCTATCTTGGGCTGCTGGAAGTAAAACCCGTTTCAAGGGAATCTGCTTCATTTCTCTCAACAAAAATATATCCATTTTATTCCATAGATATTTTAATTCCTGTATCTTCATTCTTTTTCTCCACTGGCTCTTTTATAGCAGTATTTAAACATAAGTATCTTTTTCCCATAGTAAAATTAAAAACTCTCCTTTTAACTCACATGTTGCATTTCTCTTCTTTTCTCCAGAGATAAACATGTTTAAAGACCTGTCTATATACACTTCTCTCCACTTCTCTGTTGTACTCCTCAGCCCACTAGAGTTCAGATTCTCATCACTCTATTGAAAACACTATCCCTAAAGTCATTGATTACCTACATATTAGTTAACTCCATGTACTCACTTGACTTTCCAGCAGCATTTGATGAGTTTACTGCTCCTTTACTTTGTAAAATGCTCTTTCCCCACTGGCTTGTGAAGCTAAGGCTCTACTGAGTTTCTTCTAATTTTCATGCTTATTTTTCTCAATGTCCACTATAGATTCCCTTTTATATTTCAGTTCTCATTAATTCAACAGCTATTTATTGAGCCATATTATGTTCCTTGTACTATGCTAGGTACTGGGAGTCAAACTGTAATTAAAACATATATTGTCTCTACTCTCCTGGAACTTCCATTCTAACAGGGAACAGGCCAAATGAGTCAAGAAGTTGGGAAAGCCTTCTCCAAGAGAATGACGGTTTAACTGAAATCTAAAGAGTGAGCAGGAATTGATGAGGCGATGAGAAATGGAAAGAACATTCTATGCACATGGAATGGATGCAGAAAGACCTCGGGTCATGAGGAGCATAAGATCAGACTGTAAGGACTGTAAAGACATGTGGAGGACTGTGATTTTTCCTACAGGAAGCATTGAAATGTTTTAAGTGGTAGAAGGATGTGATCACATCCGTATTTCCCATAAACATGGAAGATCATCTGGCTATAAGATAGTGAAAAACTGGAGGATACAAGAGTGGATGAGGGCAAATCTTGCACAGGCAATCGCTGTGGTCCAACATATAGATGATGACTGTTTTATGTAGGCTAATAGCAGTGGATTTAGAGAAAAAAGTGTTGGATTAGTTAAGAGGAATAAGGAAGAAAGAGAGTTAAAGAATGGCTCATGGAATAAATTATCCTTGAATAACTGGTATAGGAATGTATTAGGGGATTCTAGACAGTTTAGGAGACAAATGGTAGTGCAGGAAAATGGGCACCATTTCCATTATACAGGAAAAGGAGAAAGAACAGAGAGAATACTGGTAAATTTCTCAGTTTGGAGGGAAGAAGGTGAATGTGTTTCCATCTGATAATTTCTATGTTTACCATGAAGAGAGAGGTAAATTTAACTCCCGAAACTGAAAAAGATCATGGTAAGGTGGTAAGTTCAGTTAAGTGGAAAAAGGTTGAAATTACATTTGAAAAGAAGGATGGACAAACTTGAAAAATTCCTCATCAATGGTTTTCTTACCCCAAAGATGAAAGTAAATTTTTCATCGATGAAAAGCCTTTAGTTATCATGCAGAAAACCATCACTCTCTCCACTCTTGAAAATTCTAACTCAATTTTAGGAGAAACACTGAGGTAAATGTTTGATATTTATATTAATATTGGGGTAAATATGTGATGTTTATTCAGGTGAATGCATAATCACATTTTTCTTTCTCCCCTATACTGAGGTTGGCATCCAAGGAAGAATGGCACACACATATCAAATATTAAAATATTTATGTTGATTCAGTTCTATGGGGTCACATAAATTGAACTTACAAAATGTTTGCTCAAAATGAATTTTCCTAGGAGGGCAGTTGAGCACTGACAGAAGTTACATAGATGAGATCTGGCAGAAATTCACCAACACCTCCTTAATAATGAAGGGAAAAGTTTGAAGGTGAGGGTGTGCTCTGGGAATGATTTTTGCTGCTGAGTTCAACAGCAATCAAAATGCTCATAGTCAAATTCCAGAAGTCACCCAGTGAAAAAGGCATCAGGGTGACGCATCATGTATTTGCCACAGGGGCAGGGATATTTGCTATAGAAAGCTGGGGGCTCTCGTTAATCATAACGCAGAAAGAAGAATCTATTTATGGACAGCATTCCACAAAACTCTTATTTTCTTCTTACTTTTCTCTGGCTGCCAAAGCACTGAAACGTCCATTGTCTGCCCTTTCTCTAATGTGCTACTTGGGCTGTAACTGCATCTAGGCAGTCTAATGGCCTCTAGGAGTTTAGGAGGTGATGCAGGAGGAATTCTCCCACCAGGCCAGGAAGAACCAATTGGAACTGCATGGAGAGTGATCAGCAGAAGTCCAACACCAAGTTAAAGAGAGAACACACGAAAAGATGCAACGAAAGAGCTTAACTTTGAAAGCACTGGTTACAAAAACCAGAAGTAAATAGAAAGCATATGATATTTGTTCACACTACTGTTTAAGAAAATATGACCATAAGACATAAAAGGACACAATATATGATAAGAAAGGAAGTAAAGTGGAAATTAAAAGAATATTAGATATAAAGCTTAGTAAAGAAGTGGCAGTTATTTAGCACATCAAAAACCTGCACTGGAAATAGTGCTGAGGAAACTTGACACTGCAAAATCATTAAGGTGGAGGATAACTTGAAGAGTATTTTCTACTAGGTAGAGGTGAAATGTTTAAGATATAAACATTACAGGAAATTATAAATGTGGAGAAAGATATTCCATGCTCATGGGCCGGAAAAATAAATATTGTAAAAATGGCTGTACTACCCAAAGCAATTTACAGATTCAATGCAATCCCTATCAAATTACCCATGACATTCTTCACAGAACTAGAACAAACAATCCAAAATTCTATGTGGAACCACAAGAGACCCAGAATCGCCAAAGCAATTATAAAGAACAAAAACCAAGCAGGAGGCATAACTCTCCCAGACTTCAGGCAATATCACAGGGCCACAGTAATCAAGACAGTGTGGTACTGGTACCAAAACAGACATACGGACCAATGGAACAGAAGAGAGAACCCAGAAATAAACCCAGATGCCTACGGTCAACTGATTTTTGACAAAGAAGGCATGAACATAAAATGGGAAAAAGACAGTCTGTTCAGTAAGCATTGCTGGGAAACCTGGTCAGCTGCATGCAAATCAATGAAACTAGAACACACTCTTGACACCATGCACAAAAATAAACTCTAAATGGCTTAAAGACTTAAATATAAGACAAGATACCATTAAACTCCTGGAAGAAAACATAGGTAAAACATTCTCTGACATCAACCTTACAAATGTTTTCTCAGGTCAGTCTCCCAAAGCAACGGAAATAAAAGTAAAGATCAACCAATGGGACCTAATCAAGCTGACTAGCTTTTGCACAACAAAGGAAACCAAAAAGAAAACTAAAAGGCAACTTACAGAATGGGAGAAAACAATGTCAAATGATGCAACTGACAAGAGCCTAATCTCAAAAAAATATAAACAACTTATGCAGCTCAACAGCAAAAAAAAGCAACAGCCCCACTGAAAAATGGGCAAAGGACCTAAATAGACAGTTCTCCAAAGAAGAAATGCAGATGGCCAACAAGCACATGAAAAAATGCTCAACATCACTGATGATTAGAGAAATGCAAATCAGAACTACTACGAGATATCACCTCACACCAGTCAGAATGGGCATCATTAACAAGTCCACAAACAACAATTGCTGGAGGGGGTGTGGAGAAAAGGGAACCCTCCTGCACTGTTGGTGGGAATGTAAGCTGGTACAACCACTATGGAAAACAGTATGGAGGTACCTTAGAAAACTATACATAGAACTACCATATGACCCAGCAATCCCACTCTTGGGCATATACCCGGACAAAACTTTTCTTGAAAAAGACACCTGCACATGCATGTTCATTGCAGCACTATTCACAATAGCCAAGACATGGAAACAACCCAAATGCCCATCGACAGATGATTGGATTAGGAAGATGTGGTACATATAATGTCATTTGCAGCAACATGGATGGAATTAAGAGACCCTCATACTGAGGGAAGTAAGTCAGAAGGAGAAAGACAGATACCATATGATATCACTAATAACTGGAATCTAACATACTGCACAAATGAACCTTTATGCAGAAAAGAAAATCAAGGACTTGGAAAACAGACTTGTGGTTGCCAAAAGGGTCGGGGAGGGAATGGGATGGTAGGGGGGTCTGGGGTTAATAGCTGTAGATTGTTGCCTCTGGGCTGGAAAAGCAAGAAGATACCACTCTACAGCACTGGGAACTATGTCTAACCACTTGTGATGTGTAACCCTGTCACCACGTTGTACAGCTGGGTATAATGTAAAGAAATAAATACAAATAAATAAATAAATAAAATAAAATAAAATAAATGTGGAGGCCAGAGAGCAGAGATTCAGCAATGAAGAAAGTCATATTTCTAAAGCACATATCAAAAGAAATGGAACAGAAACAGTGACAAAAGATGTAATAAGAGAAAACTTTTCTTACAAAAACCAAGACTTGGATTTTTTGGATAAAAATGAGAAAATAAATGTTTGGAAATTTTCCTAAAATATATGATTTTAATATCTTGGAAGAGAAATCAAAAATATTGACTGCATTTCATTTTAGGTATTATGTTATGATCTAGAATGTGTTGCTCTGTATGAACTGGAATCAAAGCCAACTTCTGTTGGCTGCTAACACCTGGTGATGAAAATGTTTTCAGTTTTACGTATAAATTCTGATTTCCCTGTGTAAACTAAAACAATAGGGGCAATAACAATTGTGATCTCACTTATCTCAGCATGATTTATGAATAAGTAAGTTAATAAGACAACCCTTCTTTTTGATTATAATAACCTTTGTACTACTTCAGTTAAGCTCATATATTTTTGGATGATGTTTTAATCCAGAACCTGACACCTATGTTATTCTTGTTAATCTAACAAGCAATTGAGAAATTGGCAGCAGCAAATAAATCATAGTTTGAGGTGCATCACTAATATAATACACATCCATTGTATACTACATATATCTAAGGGAAGAACATCAAGATATTAAGAAGATTCTGCTCAGCAAGAAGATTTGGGGAAATTAGCCATTTGTATCACTCTCTTCCTTGTCCTCTACTTCTAACAAAGAGGCCTCAGATCACCGTTTAAGTGCCTCTTCTGTGTTAGACTATTCCGTGAAAGTCAGAAAATAATACAAAAATACTCAGCTTAATTTCCCTGATTAAATGAGGAGCCATCTGGAAAAACTGGCTAACTACACAGATTTTTTTTTCCAAAAAGCAGGTTCTTGATGTTTTCAGCTTTCATTTAGTTATGCCGTGGTTAAAAAAAAAAAAATCAACCCCTAAATCTCAATGTCTTACAACAACTAATATTTACTTTCACTCATATTGCATTTTGGCTATGGTGTCTGAGGCTCTACTCCATGTGTTGTCTTAATTCCAGGATCCCTACTGGAGGGTCAGTCCCTATACAGAACACGTATTTCTCATCTCAGAGAGAAAAGAAAGGACCGAAACACACAAAGATTTTGCTTCTGCTTTTACTCAGTTGTAATATACATTATGGGCATTATGCTGCCAAATCAAGCCATGTGCTCAAACCTTACATCAATGGGGAAGGAACATACACCCTTCCCATGCGGCATTTCTGAAAATATCACGGCAATGGCCAAGGATGCTTATTCCTCTTACAGAGGGGGAGAGATAATTGGGAAATCTACTACACTTAGCAAAAGTAAATGTGAAGAAAGATTGAAGGTCCTAATGTAGAAATAAGAAGGTAAGGGTAAGATCAAACCCTTCTCTAGTAAAAAATAATACTTTGGATAAAAAATGTAGCTATGTATTGTCTACAGAATGACAAGGAAAACAAAGTCAGAGAGGTTACAGGAACTGGTAAACCTCTGCCATGCAAATGTTAGCAAAAATAAACCACAGAGGCTGACAAAGTAGAATATATTTTATCATACCAACAAGTCAGTGGAGAAAAAAGACAAATGATAAACTTATTTGATGTACAAAAACCATGTACTAAATTGAACATGTTTTTAATAATAACTATTTGTAAATTAAGAACAGAAAGATAGTACCAGAACATGATAAAGTACACACGTTTCAAACCAGGAACTAACAGCATATTAAATACTGAACACAGAGGCAATCCTACTAAAGTTAAAAACAAGATTAAGGATGCCTTCTATCCCTACTGTTTTGCAATTTTCTTCCAGAATATCTATCCACTGTTACACATTAAAGGAAAGAAATGAGGTATAAGAACTAGAAAGGTAGGGGGGAAAAAAAATCACTGTTTGAAGACAATATGTACATGGAAATTTAAAAGAAGAAATTTTGAAAACTCTTAGAATAACAATAAATCTCAACAAAGCATCAGGTTACAAAATAATTACACAAAATGACTGCAACTTCTATTATAAAAATAATTCGTTAAAATATAATAAAAACAAGATTCTTTATTAGCAGTATGGTACGAGTACCCACTGAATTCACAACCACCTTCTTAAGCAAGCATCCAAAGCAGTTTGCCATGCTTTATACTACGTGCCTACATTTCCCTGTAGACAGAAAATGTGATCAAAGTTGGTTCCGGACCCCAAAGCAGTCACCCATAAGGCAGCCAGGAGCCTGGGCCTGCCGAAATGAGGTGATCTTGATGTGTTATCTCGAACCAACCAGATTATCTGAATTAATGTAAACACACCTAGGGATATAGTCAAGAGAACACCTCAGAAGCTGAGACATACAACAGAGAGAAGGAAATCTGTATATGCCAAAATGCAGTAGGTGCTTTGAATGGGAGAGAAGAAGCAGAGAGAGGGGGGAAGATTCTAGCAGAAGAGCTGAGCTGGAAGAGCTGAGTCACTTATGCAGTGCGCTGCTAGGGCTGTTTTACCATGCTATTTGGTCACTCTTCTATTTACAGAAGGCCTGACTGGAAAAGCCATGAAAATGAGGAAATAGAACTAAAAACAGAAGGCTTTTTGAATGTAGAACCACGTCTTACAACCTAATATTGCCAAACACAGATGTCATCTGCAACGGCAAGAGAAAATATTAAAAACCAAATAAAATGGCTATCAATAAAAGACCTATCTAAAGAAAAATTATAATATTTAACTTTAAGAATAACTGAACAAATGGAGAATTACATAGCAAAGCAGCGAAAATTCAATATTCAAAGATGTTAACTGGACAAAAAATAACTCATGGCTTTAAAATGCAATTTTAATAAAAATATCAATGGGATATTTAGAAATGTGACAAATTTGTTTTAAATTTCCTCTGAAAAGTTCCAATAGATGAGATACTTCCAGGAATATATATTAAAGAAATACTGAGATACAAGACACATGTATGAGGATATTAATCATGGCATACTTTAAATAGAAAAATCTTAAAATACATATGTAAATAGATTATGTTATATGCATACCAAGGGAAACAACTAAGTCATTATAATGCTATTGTCAAAAATAAGTAGTTACATTGGAAAATGTTCATATTTAAAATTAAAATTAAAGAGGTCTGCATATTAAGTACACACTTTTTAAAAACTATCCATCTATTGGGAATAGTCATCACTCTTAAATTTATAGTCCCAAGTATTAAGGCTGGTAATTAGATTGCAGGTATTTTAGTTTCTAATTTGTATATTTTTTAATTTTCTAAAGTGATAACATGCTATTACAATGTAACAAAAAGACCAAACCAGCAACAAGAGCCTGAAACAGAGCATAGCAAATAGTAGACCCAAATAAATGTTGTAGAATGAATGAATGAACGGCCAAGATAATTTTGAAAAAAGACACTTGTGCTGATGGATGGTAAAGTCCATGCTACAAATAACATAACATTTTAAAACCACAATAATTTACCAGTGAAATGAATGTAAAAGTAATCAGTTGAAATAATATAAAAAGCTCAGCAACAAACCCAATATAAAATATTTTAGTATGTGATATATATAATATTTCTAGTGAAAATATTCAACAAGGAAATAGACCCTATCCCCTAAGCTTTTTTGAGACAATGGTTAAAATATAGGGGGAGAAGATAAAAAGAAGTCTATACCCTATGTTATGAAGCACCATAAACAAATACAATAAGAAAAGACATTAAAAAATATTTGCAACAATTTTAACTACCTTAATGTATACAGGGTTTTTCTTTGTTGTTGTTGTTGTTGTCTTATTTTGTTTTGCTTTTTAGGGCCACACTTGTGGTATATGGAAGTTTCCGGGCTAGGGGTCAAATCAGAGCTACAGCTGCTGGCCTATGCTATAGCCACAGTAAGGGGGATCCGAGCTACCTCTGTGACCTACACTACAACTCACAGCAATGCCGGATCCTTAACCCACTGTTAACCCACTGAGCAAGGCCAGGGATTGAACCTGCATCGTCATGGATACTAGTCAGGTTCATCACCGCTGAGCCACGGCGGGAACTCCTGGTTGATTTCTTTAAAGAAAAGGAAAGAAAGGAGCATACTTATAAAAATTGGCTACGGTTTTAGAATATCAATAAACAGGTCACAATGGAAAAAACACAGTAGATACTAATAATACATTACTAAACCGAAGAAACACAAATCGTAACACTAATATCTAATCTGTGCCTCCGAAAGGATTTTTTTCAAATTGATAACTCTATTTCCTTGGGTGAATCATTTATGGGATTAAAATGGCTATATTTTTCTGGGAGGTAACTGATATATCAAAGGCTTAAAATATGACCAAGTTCTAGGAATGTGAAAGAATCAAAGATTCAAACCAACATTTATGTACAAGTGTGTTCACTATGGTGCTGCTCACAGTAGCACAAAAAACTGGAAACAACCTTAATAATTTACACAGGGAATTAACATAAATATTAATAAACTATTTCTATGATATACACTACTCTAATATCCCATTTTAGAAGAGGAATAAGAGTGAAAATGCCTACACTATATTATCAAGTATAATCTCTGGATAAGAATATCTACAATAAGAACCCTATTTCTCTATGAAAAAATATGCGTACCTAAGAAAGCTCTGTGTGTATCTAAGAAAGCTCTGTGAAAACAATGGGACACCAAGTTGCTAATGCGTATCCCTGGATGGTAGGGCTAAGGAGGTATTTTCTCTTTCCTTCTTTCCTTCAATTATACCTATCCCCAAATTTCTTTAAATAAGATATTTAAATTCATAATATAAACTACTTGTTATATTTCTTAATTTCAGGGAATTTCTACTGTGCTCATTTTTTCAGGGAACATTCTTATTTATGACACTTTTCTTAATTCCAACCCACCTTCTCTTCTCCTTCACATCCTGTTTTATTTGGCTATGCTTCTTACAGACTGCATTAAGGTTCATTACCGTCTATCTTCTTTTCAGTTGTCAGCTCCTTAAGTGTAAAGGCTATGCAAAGTCGGTGGCTAATATTCCATCACTTTGTGTATAAACCGTACATACTCAGTAAATACAGGTTGAATGTATGAAGATTACAAAGTGCAGGAACTGCATATTGATCATTTAGGCACTGAGTAAACTAAAGAAACTGATTCACTTTTTATGGCTAAATTGAGTTACTTTGAAGAAATGTATTACCCATGAATCTAGGAAAAATGGGTTATCTCTTTATGTTCCTACAACATCTAGTATATTGTTTTATAAATATTATCATATTAAGTTTTGTGACTGTCTTTCTTGAGACTGTGATTTCCCATCTATCTCATTTGTCCTCATATTTGTAGCATCTCTAGACATTTGCCCTATCATAGGTGCTCAGAAATGCTTTCACTTGAAACCACTTTAATGAGGTATAATTTACAGACAAAAAGCTATACATATTCAATGCATATAATTTTTTTCATTTTTTAAAGTTTTATCGAGGTATAGTTGATTTATAATGTTGTGTCAATTTCTGCTGTACAGCATAGTGACTGAGTCATACATATACATATATATATATATATACATATACATATACATATATATATATATGTATGTATATATACACCCTTTTTCTCATACTATCTTCCATCATGGTCTATCCCAAGAGACTGGATACAGTTCCCTGTGCTGTAGAGTAGGACCTCATTGCTTATCCTCAATGTATACAACTTGATGAGTTTGGCGCTAACTATACACACTTAAAGCAATCATCATTATCAATGCCATAAATATATTTACCATCTACAAAACTTTCCGCCATCCTAATTTATTATTATTATCATTATTGATAAGGACACAACATAAGATCTACTCACTCAGTAAATTTTAAAATGGATGACAGTATTGTTAAATATCAGCTCTATGCTCTATAGCAGATATCTATGACTTATTCATCTTGCATAACTGAAACTTTGTACACTTTGACTAATACACCTGCCCCCTGGCAACCACCATTCCACTTTCTGATTCTATGAATTTGACTATTTTAGATTTCTCATATAAGTGGAATTATGTAGTATTTGTCCTTCTGTGTCTGCCTTATTTCACTTAACATAGTGTCCTCCAGGATGACCCATGATGTCACAAATGGCAGGATTTCCTTCTTTTCGTATACACCACATTTTCTTTATCCATTCGTCTGATAGATACTTAGGTTGTTTCCATATCTTGACTATTATGAATAATGCTGCAATGAACACAGGAGTGCAGCCATCTCTTCAAGATCTTAATTTCAATTTCTTTGGATATATACCTAGAAGTAGAATTGTTGGATCACAGGGTAGACCTAATTTTAATGTCTTTTAGTCCTTTATACTGTTTTTCTTAGTATCTGCACCAATTTACATTCCACCAACAGTGTATAAGGTTCCCTTTTCTCCAGGCCCTCAACAACACTTACTTTTTTTTTTTTTATAATAGTCATCCTAACATATGTGAGGTGATACCTCATTGCACTAAATGCTTTTTAAAGTAGTGAACAGATTTAACTGTGGAAAGAAGACTACGGAAAAAGGCAGCAGTGTTACAGCAAAGTAGAAAGGATCCTGGGGCTGTAATATCTGAGTTTGTCCTCTTCTACAAATTAGTCACAGGACCTCATGTAAGTCATCTCTCTTCTTCTATGTTAAAGGAGGCATTTGGATTATTTGATTTTTAAAGCTTCTTTCAACTTTGAAAATCTAGAATCCTAACAAGGGGTTTAACATCACTGGACAGATATTAAGACGGACCCTGGGCTTGGGGTTAGATTTTTCCATTTGTTTTGTAAGATTTTCTTTCCTACAGTGGAATGTCCCCCTAGTCTTAGAACCCAAACATCCCATCTATCCAACCTGTTAGTGAATGAAATTGATATTTTGACACTGGAAACAGGAAAATACTCTGATATAAAGTTCTTAAATATTGAAGGAGGGTGGCCAAAGGGAAGCAAGTACATAAACACTCAGTGGAGAAAGTCTGCAAAGTCCTATCAGCTCTTAAAAGAAGCAGTGTAGAAAGGCAGTACACTCTTTCCACAGTTACAGAAAGCTACTTTTTTCTAGTAATAGGCTAACTTAAAATATAACTTCTATTGTCAAATGTAACTTTCAGGAATACCCACATATCAGAAAGAAACAACACTCTCTCAAGGTAGAATGCAACGTGTAATAAGCTCTCACATTAGCAAATATCATTTTTCTCCCACTGAAATGTCAAGGATAAATTTGCTGAAGTTTTCCACAATCCAGATGCCCTTGAAAACCTTGTCTGTGGCTGACTGCAGACAGCCAACCTATGCAAAGCAAACAATGGCTGAAGTCCACAACATTATTGAAAGCATCCTAAACTTAGTGATCCCAGTTTCGGTAAGATTTTACTCAATCAAAACATGTATTTTTCTAGTAATTCTTACCTGAATCAAGAGAAGAAATATGACTGTCCTTGATGTTTAGCTCATTGCTGAGGATGTTATGTTCCTTAGGCTCTGTATAGCCTTCCATTAAATTAGACTAAGTCTCTCAAATAATCTCTCTTTGAATCATCTTTTCAACTTTATAAAAAGCATTGTAAAAGTTTGGTGGAAAATGTCTTACACGTGATAAGAAATCGATGCTATTTGGAAATGTAGCTACTTTTTTTTCCCTTTCTTTTTTTCTTTTTTGTGTCTTTTTAGGACCACACTTGGCTTGCGGCATATGGAAGTTCACAGGCTAGGGGTCCGGTCTGAGCTGCAGCTGCCGGCCTATACCACAGCCACAGCAACGTAGGGTCCACGCTGTGTCTGCAACCTACACCACAGCTCATGGCAATGCCAGATCCTTAACCCACTGGCCAAGGCCAGGGATGGAACCCACACTCGCATGGATACTAGCTGGGTTTGTTACCTCTGAGCCAAGATGGGAACTCCTAGCTACTTTTTTTTATAAAATACAAAATCTCATTTTTTTAGAACAAAAAATTAGAGTTTTAAAAATGTTAAAATGAGACAGAGGGTTTCAAAAGAATTTATAAATGTTAGAAATTGGCTTGATATTGACAGATGATTGGATTAGGAAGATGTGGTATATATACACGATGGAATACTACTCAGTCATAAAAAACAATAAAATAATGCCAACTGCAGCAACATGGATGGAATTAGAGACCCTCATACTTAGTGAAGTAAGTCAGAAGGAGAAAGACAAACACTATATGATATCACTTATATCTGGAATCTAATATACTGCACAAATGATAGTTTCTACAGAAAAGAAAATCACAGACTTGGAGAACAGACTTGTGGTTGCCAAGAGGGTGGGGGAGGGAGTGGGATGGTCTGGGAGTCTGAGGTTAACAGTTGTAGACTATTGCCTTTGGGATGGAAAAGCAAGGAGATCCTGTTGTATAGCACCAGGAACTATGTCTAATCACTTGTGATGAATTCATATATGTATGTGTAACCGGGTCACCACGCTCTGCAGTTGGAAAATTGATAGAAATCTGTAAACCAGCTATAATGGAAAAATTTTCTTAAATGTAAAAAAAAAAAAGAACGTATACGTGTATGTGCGACCAGGTCACCTTGCCATTCAGTAGAAAATTGACAGTACACTGTAAACCAGCTATAATGGAAAAAATAAAAATTATTAAAAAAATAATAATGCAGTATTCTTCCATACATTCATTCATATATTAAATATATATATATTCATATATAAAATATATAAAAACAATTAAAGGATAGGCTCAGCATGTTGACCTTTGTGTACTTCCTACAGCTGACCTCTGTGTATGTCACATGTATGTGCACACATATGGCTGAAATCATTCCTTAAGTATATCATTATATGACTCAGTATCTTCCCTGTCTTCTAAAAATCTCTCTCTCTGAGTATGTATATTTGTCTCTTTTTCCTAGGATTTTTATTTTTTCCTAACTCCCACTCCTATCTTTCTTTCTTGTTTGGTCGTAACATAAATCAGGCAGGCTCTAGCCTACGGCCAAATCCAGCCCATTGCCTGATTTGTGAATAAGGTTTTATTGGAACCTAGGCATTCCTAATTTGTTTACATATTTTCTAGATGTGCTTTTGTACTACAAACACAGAGTTGAGTATTTGCAACAAACACAGTAAGATATGACATGCAAAACCTGAAATATTTACTATGTGGCCCTTTACAGAAAAAAAATGACTCCTGATGTAGGTGATAAAACTACCTTTCAAGAGTTTTTGTTTATAATGAAGGGATGTGGGCAACAGGGAAGTTTCTAAAGAGAAGCTTCCTGCCGATACTTCTTAAAACGAAGAACTGTTTCCACATACTGAAAGAGGTTGCCTTAAGCGATTCCTTTTAAGTTCCTGGTAAGGCATATCTGAGAGTTATAATCATCCTTATAAGAAGTATGTTCCATCAATTAAATCACAAGTTGTGCTTTTTGTTATTTTCCACTGTACCTAGCAGCCTCGCAGTAGTACCATTCTTAGTAAAGGCTAAGAAGAGATTGTGCCTTATTTCCTGTACCTTTGAGGGTCTGTTTTGGTCCTCTACCAACTATGCTCCTACCTAGGGTAAGGGGTCTACTTGGAACTCAAGTCTTGTGTCAACTCATTCTAGACCGCATTTGAGTTTCCAAGGTATATACGGGCTTTTTTTTTCTTTTTTTTGATTGGTTACATGCATTTTAGGGTGGACACACTGCTGATGTGTGCACCCCTAGGTGTCAGAATTGGCTTAGGAGTAGCTATTTGCAGATGAGGTAGGGAGATGGAGGATGGATGTGTGTGTTCACACAAGTACGTATGTGACCCCCTTTAGAACACTGCCAAGGTGAGGGGAAGGAAAGGGGCTCAGGCCGGAGACCAGTCTTTTCTTTACTGCTCAAGGTAGGAGGACAGAACGTGTATTATTTCTCTGCTAGCCTGATTTACAGCTTTCCCTGGGACCCACAAATTTTAGATGCGGCTCGGCCTAGCAGATTGCCTTATTTAATCAAGGGTGTCAAAGTAACTTTGTGAATTGATTTATGATTTGAAACTATGGCGTGCTCTAAAAATATAGTTATATAATTTTATGCATAACTATGGAGCTTTTCTAGTTGCGCAAAATATTTAATATACTATGTAAATGTGTCAATATGTAATATATATTATGAATCTAAATACCTGAATGCAATGATTATCAGAATTCAGTTTTCATTAAAATTAATGAGAGTATTTATTTAAAATGTCAGAAATCCTTCAAGAGTCTTGGCACCTAGCTTAGATGCCTCAGTAACTACCAGGAGCTCTGTCTTCTGTTGTACGGCACCTAGCTTTAGCTGAACTAGTCACCTGTTTGTTCCTATCTGTTGGCATTGGAATCACGTGATTACACTTATATTCAGTTGCTTCTCTGACTCAACACTGGCTCTGGTTGGATTTTTTTTCTCTCAGGGAGAGATAAAAGGTGTTAGGAGGCCCTTCCTGAGAAAATAAGAACCTAACATACTGCAACTACGAGGTCAATTCCCAAAGGCCAACCAATATTCCCCACAGGTGCACATCTATATCTGGAGTTCTCCCAGATATAAGTCTAAGGGAAGTCTGAGGGCCTTTCCACATGTCTGCTACGGCTGATCATTGGATCATTTTGTGCTCTACGTTTTTTAATTGTCTGAAACATACATGTTACCACTTGTGACCATAAGGGCTTTATCTATATGCTACTTTTGACAACATTTCACTCTTGGTAAATAACTCTCGCAGAGTACATGGGGCTTTTCTCCTAAAGTTTGATATATGACCATTGTGGCACTGGGCACATACAGAAATCCAAAGTTTTCATGAACGCGTTATTTGATTCTACTTCGAAGTAGAACTTCAGCACTTAAGCAAGCTTGCAAAAAGGAACACTTATAAAGAAAGCAATCTTTACACTAATTTTCTTTGTGGTAATGTTACCCAGGTGGCTCAAAAGAGTTAATGCACCTTCCTAAGTGTCCAACTTACTACTAGCAAGGTGCTGAGGAATGGGGGAGTAAAGAGCCCAATATCAGCCCAGTTAAATCAGCATATCTGCAGTGAATCAAACACCCTTGGTCATGTAAGGTCTGCAATGCCTATGAATCCTTCTGTTCAGAGAATTTACAGCTTAGAGGATGAACAGACTGTCTTACAACCTAAATATTTGGTTTTCAAGCTCTATGTTTAAAATTTCCACTTGCTTAGTTCTGACAAAATAGCTGCACCAGAAAACATGCATATATCCTCTTTCAGATCTGGAATTATTTGCAAATTAGGCTTCTGCTTCTTGTCCTATGATGGTACATAATGGCTATCATCTCAACTGCTATTAATATAGCATTTACAGTACAAAAAAATCTATAATAGAGAAAAATTAATTAATTAATTAACTCCCTACCTTCTGCATCCTTCAAAGTGGGGCCAAATGTCCTGATTTTCTGATTTCTATGGAAAATTTGTTTCATGTTTAAATAGGAGCACATTCAATAAAGAAGCCCTGAAGGCATAGGGAAATAATAAAATACTAAAACTATAAAAAGTGATTCCTTATGGGAGGTGAAGAATGAGACCTGGCTGAATTTGAGACAAAAGTAGGAGGGATATATCTTACTATATCTTTTAAAATGTTTTGTTTTTTAACTTATAACTATACTATACATTCAAAGACTAAATTCAAAAATAAGGAAAAGCAGTTGATCCAATTAAAAATTGGGCAAAAGTCAACAGACACTTCCAAAAAAAGATAACCACATGGCTGATACAGATATAAAAAGGTGTTCAACTTTATCTATCATTAAGGAAATGCCAATTAATACAATAATGAGGTACCACATGTCAAGTAAAATAGTTAAAATAAAAAATGATGTGTTTTTGACGATTTAGATTAACTGGAATTCTCATATTGTAGATGGGAGTGTGAAATGGTTTTGCCGTTTTAGAAGATTGGCAGAATCTCCTAAAATGAGTATACACATATCTGATGATTCAGAAATTCTGCATATGTGCACCAGAGACATGTACCACAGTGTTTACAGAAGTACTGTTTATAATTGTTCCAACCTTTTCAAACCATACAAATATTCATCTAGAGTTGAATGGATAAATTGTGGAACATTCAAACAATGGAATATTATATATTCATGAGAACATTCTAAAACTTTACGTAGAAAATGGATCAGATGAAGCTCACAAATGAAAGAATCCAAACATAGTGTATACTGATTGATTCAGTTCATGTGAAGTTAAAAATCAAAAAATAAAAATTAAAAAAAAAAAAAACAGAAAAAAACCCTGCCCTATACAGTTAAAGGTAAGGATAGTGCTTCCCAACCAACTCGGTGGGAATGATCACATCCTGCTTCCATGGCTGTGTTGAGCTTCGAAGACACATCAAGTTTTGGTATGTGTAATTTCCTACATATAAATTACTCATAAAACACAGTGGCACCTTAGAACTGTGTGATCCAGAATATAAAGTTATTCCAGCTCTAGAAGAGTGAATTTGTCAAAGCAGTCCACAGTCTTCAGAAGCCAAAGAACATACAGTTATAGAATGTACTTTCTGTTTGGAGCATCAACTATAATTCAAGATCCAGTCAGAGCTCAATGAACTGTGAGCAAGAGTTCATGGGATTGTGGCGAAGTTGCTTCTGGAAACCGTAAGCATAAATCCACAGGTTTATTGCTCAATAAGTGCTCACCTCATCGTGCGCTGAAATGATCCCTGTTAGGCTGCTTTAGAAAAGCAGACTTTAAAAAGGAGAGGGGGTGTATGAAAACTGAGCTTGTCATAATTGAGTCATCAATTGCTAAAAGGTCAGAATTTGGGAGCTGCCAGTGCTAGTGAAATGAAAAAGCCTACTGAGAAGGAAAACTTAAGCCCTAACCTCGATGAGACCTGTACTAGAACCTAAGATCACCCGAAGATATCTGAATTACTGGCAGAGGCACTACAGCTCGTGAACTACACATCTAAGAGTTTTACACCCATGCCTTAGCATGCCTAGGGAGAAATAATGGCTTGTCTCCTCCATATGTATGATGCTCAGCCAACCACACCGAAAGCAAACGTGAGGCTGACAGGTTCACTGGGAAGACAGAACATATGTTGTTATCACTTTCATTGTTTGCAACAATGTGTTTCCCAGTGAATAAGCAGTTGAGGCAGAAATGTTGACAGGAACATGATTAAACGGTCAGGGGTCTGCCAGGATTGGCCAAACCACACCACACAGTGTCCAGTGTAGTAGTCACTATGTGCCTATTTAAATGTAAATGAAATAAAGTTCACATCCTTAATAGCACTACCCACATATTAGCTACCATACTGGGTATCTCAGACTATTGGATATTTTCATCCTGCAGGAAGTTCCATTTGACACCACTGCCTTAGACTAAAGGTCAGAAAACTAAGTCCCCTGGGCTGAATCCAGGCTGCCACCTGTTTTTGTAAATCAAGTTTCCTTGAAACATTCATTTATGTGTTATCTCTTGCTGCTTTTGCGCTAGAATGACAGAATTGGGTAGCTGTGATGGAGACCAGCCACAAAATCTAAGATGTTCAGTATATGGCCCTTTTCAGAAAATGTTCATTGACCCTTACTTTAGACTATCCTTGATCATGTCTGTTTAGACACTTTGCATTAAAATGCTCATAGACTTTATGGAAATACCCAGAGGCATTCAATTCTTTCACTCAAGAGACCACAAGACCATTCCTTCAGGATTCTAATAGTAACTCAAAATGTGAATTAAGGGACCCACTTGACTCCTAAAAAATCTGCTTAGTTGCAAGCAGGGGCTGATTCTCTGGGGAATAAACTCAGTTCCATCACTGAGCATCTTCCTTAGTGTGGAGGGAAGCAGTAGTACCACAAATCTGCACCCCTGTGCACTTTCTGTTAATTAGGAAGACAGAGAAAATTGCTCGACTACTTTTTTCAGTCTCCGTCCATCAGAGTGCCTAGAGATCTGCTACACTATAAGCACACGTTTATGAACAAGGACCCACAGATGCCGCTTCCTGCATACATGGTGCTGGGGTAGAGATGCTAGTAGCCATGGTGTCCCCTCCTCCTAGGCTGGTCCAAGCCTGAAGGTAGCGGAATCCTAGTTTAGGTTCCCTAAGAAGTAGACACCAGGCTGAGGATTTAAGTGCTAGAAATTTATTTGCTAGGTGATTCTGGAACAGGAGTGGGGAAATGAGACAGGGAAGGGAAGGAAGCCAAGACAGATTGCGTTAATGAGCATATTATTGCTGTGGGCAACTGTGGTTCAGTCCCACTGGGGATCGCCGGGAGATGGCGTAGAGCACAGCTCAGGCTTCTTCCACCCAAGGGGCCAGAAATCAGGTGTTTATCCACCAACTCCCATCTGCAATAGCTGGGGGCTGCTCCCAAAGACATCAATTCCACACCCTCCCCTCCTCCCCACCCACACAACGTGGGCCTGCCCTGCGCAGGTGCTGAGTATGTGCTTGTGGCTAGAGAAAGCCCTCAGGCAGAGTCACAGGTTCTGGAAGCAAGAGAAGCAAGCCTCTGAGGTGCTCTGTCTGTACTGAAGTGAATCAGTCTCCCAGGAAGTGGTGGGAGGCTGGGCTGACCCCTTCACAGTTTGAAGGTCCTGTCAGCTTCTTGTGACTCCAGCTGCCTGGACCTGAGACACTGTTAGCAGCAGCAGAAGAAAAAGTAGCTACAGCCTCTTTACTGACCCTATCTCCCTCATTTATCACGGTGTGCCGGGCAGAATGTCAGGGATGTGATAGGTACTTAATGTATGTTTATGAAATCAATGAGTCATTGAACATTGTTTGTAGATTTTCTCAAAAATCATCAAACTTAGTTGTTGGGAAAATGTTTTTAAAGGGATAGAACTGCAGTGCATTGGATTTTATTCAATAACTAGGCTATGCCAGATATACCACATTACATTACTTTGCAAAGTTTAAACTCATTTTGATTGTCAGCTCCCATCTTGATCTATGGTTTAAGCCTGCAGGAAGAGGTCCTCTGGGCCCAGGGATTTCGCTGGTATCAGTACCCCAATTTCTCAGTTCTAGACTCTGAGTTACATAATTCTTCCTTGGTCTCTTCCAAGGTCTTGCTAAATACCTGTTGGGCAGGACTTGATGCTTACAGAATAGAAACATCAAACCACTGGTACCCTCCTAGTCCAGAGCAATCACATTCTCCCAGGGCTGGCTACTTCCCTCCCAGCTCATCTCTCCATCTAGACTCTTAAAACTCAAGCCTATTTCCACCAGAGATTTTGGCCACAAGGTGGGATTGCCTTCAAAGAACACAAATGGTCCCAAGGCAAGGCCTGGGTATGTTTTTGGAATGAAGAAAGGAAACACACAACAAGAGCAACTCAATTATCCTTGTCACAGGTTGTGCTCTCCAGAATCCTATCCCAAGATGGAGGTTAGAGTATAAGACGTACAAAGGAGCAACACATGAGGGAAAAGGGGTAGAAAGCATGACTGGACAGAGGGAAAAGCTGGACCGACATGAAGATCCCACAAACTCTTGGCCAACCTGGCGAGCAGCTCCGTAGTGAGTACTACCTATCGGAGCTGAGGTCAAAATGGCTGAGACTTGCTACTTCCATCTTGCTCGGTCACAAAGATGTTTGCCTTGGGCGAGGCAGCTCTGAGCAGCTGAGGCTGACCCTGAAGGAGCCGACAGCTGGAGGCTGCCTGCAGAGCACAACCCTCACTGTCTCCTTGGATGGAGATCTGTGTGGCACATTTCCACAATCTTACTGCAGAAAGATGAAGAGTTCTGTCCCCTAAATATACGACAAGCTAAAAATATCTCTTACGTATATAGCACTCCATATTTATAAAGATTTTTCACATAACAACATTCCATTTGGACCCTCACATGTATAGCAAGTATTATTATTACCATTTTATAGATGAGAATGAAAAACAAAGCCATGGTCATTGGCTTGGGATCAAATGGCAGAAATAGGCCTCCTGGTCCTGAGGGTGAAATCCTGTCCACCACCTATTTTCATAAATACTTTTTATTGGAGCCATGTCATTTGTTTATGTATCGTCTCTGGCTGCCTTCTTTCTGCGATGCCAGAGTCGAATAATTGTGACACAGACTGCCTGGTCCACAAAGGCTAAAGTTTTTACTGTCTGGTCCTTTACAGGCCATGTTTCATCCTTTCTCCTACTATATATAACCCGTTATGTAACCTGGAAACACAGGAGTTCCCATCATGGCTCAGCGGTAATGAAACTAATACCTGTGAGGACACACGTTCAATCCTGGCCCCACTCAGTGGGTTAAGGATCTGGCGTTGCCATGAGCTATTATGATGCAGGTCACAGATGTGGTTTGGATCTGGCGTTGCTGTGGCTGTGGTGTAGGCCGGTAGCTGGATTTCTGATTCAACTCCTAGCCTGGGAGCTCCCAAATGCTGTGGGTGCAACCCTAAACAAGCCAGCTAAATGAATGAATGAATGAATGAATGAATGAATAAATAAATAAACAAACAAATAAATAAATAAAGAGACTGCATTCTCAGACTTCTCAGACTTTCCTGGGGACCAGCCAGTAAGAAATATGAGTCTAGTATAAATGGACAAGCCTACATGGTGTGAGTGGCTGAGACAGTGGTCAGCTGGAGGGACAGTTGCTGTTCAGCTTCTTCTATGAAGATCTACAAGCCAAGTCATGCTAAATTTTCTTCTTTGCAAAACACCCTGCATTTTTAAAACAAGCTGTGTTTTTAATGTGGAATATAACAGGTTTAAGTGTTGACTAGAAACAAAAAAAAGAACAATCTATGAGGGCCTATGTTGATATATCTGTGGGGCATTGCCTCATCTCTGTTCTATAGAGAATCTGAGAAGATGGATATAACCTGTTACACGCTAAGATGATGAAAAACAGTCCTGAGAGCTGAGATGTCCAACTGAAAATAACACACAGGGAATATAAACAGAACCTGTACATAAACAATGATCAGACCCAGCCACGGAGGCAAGGACACTGCCATAGTAAAGTGACTAAATGACCCCCCCTTCTGTCTAATATGTGCTTCTTCACCACCAACTCTAGCATTACTTTAATTTTCCTGCCTCTGAAATAAAAGTTATCAAGTTTTCAAAGTTATCAAACTTATTGCCAATCAAGTCGCCCCCACTTTCTGATGCATCTAGTCCAGAAACGACCGCGTCCTTTTGAACCCTCCTTAGAATCACCTAGCAACCCCGGTTCCTCATGGTTCCTCTGCTATGTGCTACATATCAAAGCTACAGCCACTGAAGTATTCCAGGTGGTCCATGGCTGATGAGTTTCAACAAAAGATAAGGAAGGGCTTCACAAAGTTAGCATTTGAGGTTGGTCTTGCAAAATGTGGTATTTAGTCAGTGAGGACACGTGGAAGAGGGGGGTATGGGATGGGGCACAGACAGACAATGAGGTGACAGAGGACAGGATTCATTAGGGAATGATGAGCCCTATAATATGGCCAGAATGCAGGTTACAAGTAGGTAGCGCAAGGCAGAAAGCTACAAAGGTATGGGGGGAGTCACATTGCAAAAAGCTTTGTCTTCCAGGTCAAGGATGTTGCCAAGCCACGGGGAGCCCCTGAGAGTTTTTGAAAAGAGAAGTGGGATGCTCAGCACTATGCATTAGCCCATTAGGACTTCCTTGAATCTCCCTGTGGGCAAATCCACAGTGAAGTACTTTCTGGAGACTGAAAAATCACTTAGCCCTCTTGGAAGGAGCAGCAAGAGGGGGAACTTGCCTTAACAACAACAGCAACAACCACCACCACCACTCTCACAAAAATCCAGCTGCTAGTAATAATCGAATATTTCGTCTTTTGATTTGTGTTGTTTTGGTGAGCCCCAGAATAGCAGTTTAAGTCTTTAATTGGTTTTCCTCTGTTCAATTTTATTAAGCTGTCCTGGGCTCTGAGTCGGCAAACTTAGCATTTTTTTAAAGCTGAGCTTGCTTTCTCTAGAAGATTTTCCTCCAGTTTATTCAGCTTAACTTCTCATATCTGATGCTGAACACTCACCAGCTGCTGGGCATGCAGGAAAAAAAGAAAAAAGGTCTCAGTAATGGCATGTGAAGTTTTCTATTTTGCCTCAGAACATGTGCAGCTCAAAGAAAAACAGTGTGAACAAGTTTCCCTCTGCTGTTGGACAATATGCCCAATAATTAACTTATTGTGAATGCCTGAGGGTCTCACCGTCTTCCACAGCATGCGATGATAGAAGCAAGCAGCAGGCAGGGGCTCAGGAGAAGCAGGCAACGTCACTGCTCTGCCACTGACCGGCTGTGTGATCTTGCGTGTAATGATTTTGATGACTGACATCCCAATATCCATTCCTTGTGAGTGATTACTCCAAATCAAATGATTACTCCCATCCTGGTTGCATACCAGAATCACCTCTGCCACTTGCTAAGGCTTCACATACAGTTAATGAGACATAGCCAAGAAAGAAGGCCTCTGGTCTAGGCCAGACATTGTTCTGATTATTTGGATAATCATTTCATTGTTGGTGATTGATCAATGAGACTTAATAGCAAAGGAGAGCTATTTTTTTTTTTTCTTTTTTAGGGCTGCACCTGCCCCATGGCATATGGAAGTTACCAGGCTATGGGTCGAATCGGAGCTACAGCTGTTGGCCACAGCCACAGCAACATGGGATCTGATCCATGTCTGCAACCTACACTGTGGCTTACTGTGGCTCATGGTAACACCGGATCCTTAACCCACTGAGCAAGGCCAGGGACTGAACCCACATCCTCACAGATACTAGTCAGGTTCGTTACCACTGAGCCACCATGGGAACACCACTAATTCTTACTGAGTGTTTATTCTCTCAGCCTTTGCTACATAACAAACCACCCTAAAACTCAGTGACTTTAATCCGCAACTTATGATTCCATGGGTTGGCTGCCAAGTTCTTCAGTTCCGAGCTGATACAGATGATTGGTGCTGGGTTTGCACAGGTGCCTGTGATCAGCTCGATGGATGACTGGTGACTAGTTGATCTAGGCTTGCCTCATTTAGATATCTAGCTGTTGGACAGGGCTACAGAAGCATTGTTTCTCTCCTCTCCAGCAAGCTACCCTGGCCCGCGTCATATAATAGTGATGTTCAAGAGCAATAAGTGCATTTCAAGTTTCTGCTCGGGTCTTGCCTGGTAGCATTTCAACAGTCAGAATAAGTCACACGGCTGAGCCCAGAGTCACTGTGGAAGAAGACCACCCAAAGCACGCGGGTACAGGAAGACCTGAACAAACTGGTAGCTACTATATTCACTATGTGTGAGATAATATTCTAAATCCCCTACACTCAGGAACTCATTCAATCCTCCCAAAACTCAGTGAGGCAGGCAAAATGTACTCATAACACTTTACAGTGGAGGAAAATGGGACACAAAGTGGTTAAATAATCTGCCCAAGGAAGCTAACATAGCTACTAAGTGGCAGCACTGCTATGTGAACACATTCTGTCTGGATGTGGAGTTCATGCTCCGAATCACAGTGCATGTAACTGAGGGGTGTAAGGGACACGCTTCCTCACCACTGAGAGAACATACAGGATGAGACATTCCCACTCTTTTCCTGGATATTGTCAAGCGCAGATGGAGGCCTATGCTGGGAAAGCCCTCTTGCTTATACTTAGAGCCAAGCGAAATTCCCACAGCCAGAGCTCCAATACCCTGTAGTGGAGTCCACCCTCTTTCTTGTTATGTGAGATAGTGCAACTCCTTACTGTATAAACCAGGGTGAGCAAAACTCTTCTGATACTCGCCACTTAAAGTATTTTAATATTTCAACGGCTAGGTTGCATACCTCTCCCAGCCTTAATTTCTTCATGTATAAAATATTAAGTCTCGAATTAGACGATTGCCAAAGGTGTTTCTGCCATTAACATTTATGATTTTAATGACACTGTTGATAAGGGCAGTAATTTGGTTGCTGATTATGGCAGAGGGTCTATACACTAGCAAAAAGCTTAACCCCTGGCAAATATTTACCCTTGTTTTTATATTATTTTTATATTGCCGCTATAGCAAATTACTACAAACTTAGTGGCTTAAAATGAAACAAACTGATTATCTTCCAGTTCTACCCTTTGGAAATTCAGTAGAGATATCAGTGGGACTGGGGCCTCTAGGGGAGAATTAGTTTTCTTGCCTTTCCAGCTTCAGAGACTGGTGGCTTTCTTTGTCTTACGATCCCCTTCCTCCATCATCAAGGTCAGCAAAGGGAGACTGAGTTCATCTCACACCACATCTCTTGGACCCTCCCGTCATCACACTTCTCTCTGACCACAGCCCACAAAAGTTCTCTGCTTTTAAGGACTCATTTGAGTAGGCTGGCTCCACTGGGGAATCCAGAAAGATCTTCCCATCACAAGGTCTTAAGCAAGTCCTTATTCACATCTCCAAAAGTCCCTTTCACCATGTGAGGTAGCATGCTTAGCTTCTGTGCATTAAAGCATGGGCATCTTTGGAGGACCCATTGCTTTGCCTCCTACAGTTGTACTGGAAAATGTGTTTACTGAGCATTGCAGAACACGGTAAGTGGCTTTTTTAATCTTAAAACTATATATATAAATTTAATATTTTGCAATCATTTATTTGGATTTAGAATTATCTTGTAAGTGTCGAAAGTCTCACTGGGGTGGGGGTGGGGCTGTCTGGGCATTCACTGGGGTGCTTCTAGATGCCTCCCACTGGGCATTATGTCCTGAAAGACTTCTGGAGTGACTTGTGGTTACGTATTTTTTAGAAAATTAATTTCAATCCATTTTTTTCTGCATATTTATATAGTCTTGCGATATACGAACTTAGGATTTTTAAATTCCCTCTATATTCATGATTATTTCTCTGTTTTTCATTTCTAATTGTATGCATTTCTCCTTTCTTTTGATTTTATTGATTTGGCTTGCCAAGGATTGTATTTTTCTGTGTTTTCAGACACAGAACCCTTAGACCTATCCATCAGTTTGGGGAACTGGCTTCTACCCCTGTAGCCCCTGGGCTGACCTGACCCTTCCCGGAACAGCAGGCAAACAGTACAGCGAGCCACAGCAGGGCTCTGGGGCCAGGACTGGAGCTTCATTTGGCAGTGGGAGCCAGAGGGTCCGACCAGACCAGGCCCCATGGATGTGTCAGAGGTAACTGGTCATGTCAGTCCCAGGACCGCAGTTAGCTACAGAACAGATCCACTGAAGCTTTAACCAGCAGCTTTCTTGAGGCTGTAGGCTCCCAGAAGTAACCCTTTCTCATGTAATAAATTCTATTTCCCTGTTACTTTCATTCTTTCTGGCCCAATTTTCCTAGGCCTGACTTGATAGTTCCTGGCTCCTTTTCTAATTCTTGTTTACTTCGTTTGCATGTGAATATCAGAGTTTATCAAATGATGGGGAGGGGGACTGTCTGCAGTTTCAGGCTTTCTGAACCCCTTTTGCCAAACCGCATTGTGTCCTCGGTGCACCCCACTTTGGGAATCACAGACATGCAGAATATTCCACCATTCCGCCCAGTTCTTCACCCTTTCCAGTCTGTTTCTCCAATGTCTCATTTTTTAAAAAACATTCTTTTAAAAATATGTTTCAAAATTCCTAATCATGGAGGTAACACAAAATCTTGAAAGTACCAGAGAGTATGAAGAAAACCGTAAAATTATCTAGAACCTATTATCCAAAGTTAAGCACAGTAGCATTTTAGCATATTTCCTTTAGAGTCTATGGATATAATGTTTCGGAAAAAAAAATGAATTCACACTGTATGTATATATCTTCACTATCTTCTATCTTCACTTACCACTAAAGTATGAACTTGTAAAAAATATGTCTTAAATTTAATGGCCACACAGCATTCCATGATACAGATAGGACTGACATGGTTTACTTAACAAATGCCTTATTTTTGGACATTTACACTGATGCTAAACTTTCACTCATCAAGAGCAAACATTCAGGAGTTCCCTTCGTGGCTCAGCAGAAATGAACCTGACTAGTATCCATGAGTATGCGGGTTTGATTCCCAGCCTCACTCAGTGGGTTAAGGGTCTGGCGTTGCTGTGAGCTGTGATATAGGCTGGAGACGCGGCTTGTATCTGGTGTTGCTGTGGCTGTGGTGTAGGCCGGCAGCTGCAGCTCCAGATTCAGCCCCCAGCCTGGGAACTTCCATATGCCGTGGGTTCAGCCCTAAAAAGCAAAAAAAAAAAAAAAAAGAGAGAGCAAACATTCATTCACAAATATCTGTACATAAATAGTTGGACACAGTCTTTAAGATCAAAATGAAATACTGATTAAAATCTTGGGGTTTGTTTCTTTTTTTTTGGCTGCACTGGCAGCATGTGGAAGTAGCCAGACTAGGGATCAAACCTTTGTCACAGCAGCAACACAAGCCGCTGCAGTGACAGCACCGGATCCTTAACCTGTTATGCCATAATTGATAGCCTTAAAATCTTGGGATTTAGAGTTAGATTTTCTAGAAATGGAATTTTACCCCCTTTTAAATGGAATTATACCCGTTCTCAGTGGGGGCTATCAGAAACCCCTGGTGGCTAGTGAAAATGCTATTTCCTAAGACCTACTTAGTGAAACCCTCTGTGATGAATACTGAACTTCTGTATTTTTAAAGAAGCTTCCATAATTGTGATGCACACACAGTGATCTCTGATGCCACCTCCAACTTTTCCTTTTCCTGAACTTTCTTGACACTTAAATGTGATGGCCCCTAGTTCAATCTGATATTCCTTATAATAACCTTCTGGCAGAGTAAAAGCAAAAGCAAGATGGAAAAGATATGTACGAAAGATATGGGAGCCACTTTCTCTGTCCTGCTCCCCAAATGTGTCCAGTTTGCTTAGACATTAATTCTTCATAGCCTGTCACCCTAAATCAGAGCAGGTATTTCTTTAAGGATTTCTAAAAATTAAAAAGCATGTATTGGAGTTCCTGCTGTGGCACAGTGGGTTAATGAACTGGCTTGTGTCTGTGGAGGTGCTGGTTAGATCCCGGCCCAGGGCAGTGGGTTAAGGATCCACTGTTGCTACAGTTGCAGTGTAGGTCGCAGCTCCAACTTGGATTCAATCCCTGGCCTGAGAACTTCCATATGCTGCGGGTGTGGCCAAAAAAGATAGAATAAAATAAAATGTATATATTAAAACCAGGTGTGTGAGTGCGCGTGCACGCGCGCGTGTGTGTGTGTGTGTCTCATTCTGAGAGGTGATTAGAAGGAAGCTTAATTTATTGTGCACTTCTTATGCACTAGGCCCTTCTCAAGTGATATATCCATTCTAGCTTACGATGTTTCAACTTTATGGTAGTGAAAAAGCAATACACATTCCACAGAAACTCTGCTTCAAATTTTGAACTCTGATCTTTTTCAGGGCTAGTGATAACGTGGTCTAAATCCTCTCTTGTGATGCTGGGTAGCAGCAGCTCCCAGTCAGCCTCGCAATCACGAGAGGAAACAACCTATACACCAAAACCGTCTGTACCCATACAAGCGTTCTGTTTTTCACTTTTAGTAGTCAATAAATTACATGAGATATCCAGTACTGTCTTAAAAAAGTTTTTGTGTTAGTGATTTTGCCCAACTGTAGGCTAATACAAGTGTTCTGGGCATGTTTAAGGTAGGCTAGGCTAAGCTAGGATGTTTGATAGCTTAGGTATATACAATGCATTTTCGACTTACAATGGGTTTATGGGGACATAACCCCATCATAAGTTAAAGAAGATCTATCTATTTATCTACTATCTATCTATCTGGTCCTCAATAGCCCTAAGAAGTAGATATTCTCCCCATTCTGTAGAAGAATAAACAAAGCCATAGGAGGTTAAAGGTTAAACAATTTGACCAAAGTCTCCCAGTTCATAATAAATGTTGATGCCTGGTTATAAACACAAGATGTGAGTCTAGACTCTATTCTTTAAACCCACTCCCATCAGGTGCCATTATAATTTCACTTCTGTATAAACAACATTAAAAATAGTAAGAGCTACCACATGACATGCTCACTCAGTGCTAATCATCCACTGACATTTCATTTGATTTTCACAGCAAGGCTCTGAGGTATTATTTTTATTGTATTATTTAGGAAACCACGCTCACAGACATGAACTGATTTTCCCATAGGTACATAGCCAGTAAGTGGCAAAGCTAAAATTCTGCCTATATCTTGCTGACTCTAAATCCCCAAGTCCTGGAGTTCCCTTCATGGCGCAGTGGTTAACGAATCCGACTAAGAACCATGAGGTTGCGGGTTCGATCCCTGGCCTTGCTCAGTGGGTTAAGGATCCGGCGTTGCCGTGAGCTGTGGTGTAGGTTGCAGACGCGGCTCGGATCCCGCGTTGCTGTGGCTGTGGCTGTGGTGAAGGCCGGCGGCTACAGCTCCTGTTAGACCCCTCGCCTGGGAACCTCCATATGCCGCGGGTGCGGCCCTACATAAAAAGACAAAAAAAAAGGAAAAAAAAATAAATCCCCAAGTCCTAACCACTGCTTTACTCCAGTAGTAAAGAATACCTTATGAGATGAAAACATCTTTGGTGTATTAGACCATTGTTTTACTTAATAGCATAGAAAGAATTAACAAGAATGGCACGCAGAATTGGTCCCAGAAGGATAAAAATGGCTACAGGGGAGTAGGTGGACTGAGTTTTATATAAACACATTCCTGACACTGGCATTTATGCTGAAGGTCCTCAATCTGAAAATACTGCTGAACTCTGACTAACCAGTTCAGAAAAGCCACTGCCCTAAAACCGGACTTTGAAACCAGTTCCCATTTTCACACTGTGGTTTCTGACATCTGAGTCCACCCCTGGAAACCCCGCTATTTCAACAAGGCAAACATGCCTTATGCCTCAACCCTGCCTGGGCCATCGAGAGCCTCATTTGCCTAAGCAAAGCCCTTTATGTGAAGGTAAAGAAGGAGCAAGATTCTTGAAATCAGCCATTTAGCATGGAAAAAAATGGTTTCCAGGCACACTTAAAAGGTTTTTACTCCTCAAAGCCAATAAAAAATAAATAAATCAGGATATTTTAAAGATGCCCTATACAGCATACACAGTATAGGATATTATGAGGCTGCACTGATTGCTGTTTTTGAGCTAAATCATCTACAAGAAAGACAAAACAAGAGCTGTGGGAAGACTTGAAGAAATGTGTTTTCTACACTTTAAAGAAAGTTATGATTAAGGTAAGTGGAATTGAAAGAGGTAAGGGAATAGCGATTGTCATAAAGTTAATAATCACAAAGAGTGTTAGTGGATATGGTTCAAGGAGAAGGCAAAGATGTCAGAGCAGAAACAGTGCTCTGGGGTCACCTAGAGGTGATTCTTTACAAGTCTTATGGCTTTTTCTTGAGTATTCTGTTTATTCTATATTTCACATTGCTTTTTTTTTTTTTTTGGTCATTTTGGGGGCCGCACCCACAGCATATGGAGGTTCCCAGGCTAGGGGTCTAATCGGAGCTACAGCTTCCAGCCTACACCACAGCCACAGCAATACCAGGTCCCAGCTGCATTTGTGACCTACACCACAGCTCACACCAACACGGGATCCTTAACTCACTGAGTGAGGCCAGGGATCGAACCTGCGTCCTCATGGATACTAGTCAGATTTGTTTCTGCTGAGCCATGACAGGAACTCACATAGCTTTTTAAGCAGTATGCAATTAGTTGGATGAAGCTACTTAAACCAATGTTTCATAGAAATTCAAGTTTTTCTACAGGTAAAATTTCCCTACTAGGTAGTAGAGTATGGAGTGTTAGAAAGGTTTTCACAAAATCATACAAAAATTAGCTGGTGGCTGCTTTTGTTTTTGTGGTCTTAGATGAGGCCACCTCTGGGCCTAGGGTAAAAAGTCTCCATGGGTAAATAGGTTTGTGCAATTCTGACCAAAATTCAACAATTCAGAATTTCCCCACGAGGATCAGAACTCTGGAAATGACCTTCCCTATCTGGTCAAGAAATAAAACATCTTGTGGACTGGTATTAGGCCAACTTTTTCCACCATGGATGTCATTTGGAGCAAGCATGTTGCACCTAAATGACTTCACAGACCATTTGATACTACAAAAGCAAATTTTATGACTATTGCTGGAAAGATTGGCATGACTTTAGATGAAAATCCAATGATTTGATGTCTCTTCAAAAATTTAACACTTAATCCTTCCAAAGTATAATGCATGGTCTTAACCTTGCAACTGATACTATTATCAATAGGAGGGTAATCTGTTGGGTTCTAGGGTAAGCTCTACAATTGCATGTTTCCAGAGTTGTTACTTGATGTGGTGGCTTTAAACGACACCAATTTATCTGAGCTGGAACTGCATTTCTAGTTATTTCTTTCCCCAGGTTAGAGTTCACCACAAGAAAAATGTGTATGATTTTAAGTGAAGCAGCAGCCAGCTCTGGAGGTCAGTGCAGCAGCCCACGCACTGCGCAGCTCACACACATACTACTGCTTATCTGCCAATTCAGCTTGCTGGCACCAGCAGCCACCAGCTCTCAACTCCTTCGGCTCCTGCACATCTTGCCCTTCAATTTCTCTGTCTTGGCCAGGCACATGTGCAGCTCAGTGATGAAGGGCACTGTCCATTAAGGTTGGAGGTGGTGAGAGACAAACACCAGTTGGTCCCAGTGGGTTCCAGTTTGTGCTTATGCTCCTTTACCGCAGATCTAGCTTTTCTCCCTGACTGCTGGTTCTGCTGAGCTGCTGTGACTTCAGACTCACCACCAGACAAGAAAGCAACAGCTTTATGTAGACTCCTCCACCAGCTCTCACAACTGCCCAAGATCTAATCCATATAATAAAGCCCTCATTCGAGGTCCCTCACAAGGGTTCTGATTCTCTGATCAAACCCTAACTGATACAGTTGATATTATAGAGCCTCAGTTACTTCATCTGTAGAATGGAACAAGGATACTAGAAGATACTAGTTTCTTTTCTCCAATAGATACCAAAATTTTAGCTTTTGTTAACAGTCTCTCTGATCAGTGTAACAAAGGCAGGAGTCCTTTAAAACTATATTAAAATGTTATTGAATTTATAATCACTATTACTATACATTGAGAATGATTGCTCATTAAATAAGTGGTTACTATTCCTCGCATCATAGTAACGTTTAGAGTCCTTAACATAGGCAGACACTGTAATTTACTGACATAAATTAATCTGACTTAATCCTAACAATAAGCCTACAAGGTAGGTAATGTTCCGTTTCATAGATGAGAAAAATGAGGCTGAGAAGGGACAATTCAGTTAGTAAGTGGCTGAGCTTAGATTCTAATTCAAGAGGTAAGATACAGAGGCCAAGTTCCCATGCCTTCTGTAAGGAATAACATGCCTGAAAACATAGTCTCTGCCCTCAAGAAGCTTACCATGTAATGGGAAACAGTCAAGTAAATTACTGTAATTTAGTCACAGATATGTAATTCTATCATATTTGAGTACATAACAAGACATACAAATCAGACAGGGAGGTCTAAATGAGTTAATATTGGAGCTGAACTATGAAAGACAAATTTGGATTTACTTAGAAGAAAAGGGAAGCAAGTCTATTCCATGCAGATAAAAATGCGTGAACAAAGTCTTGGAGATATGAAGCAGCTTGTCATGTTGAGGGATTTTCTAAGATATCCTGAATATTCAGAGTGGTCAGGGAAAAAGATATGAGTGTGAAGGGAGGGAAGGAGAGAGGCAAGGTCAGCAAAGGAAGAAGGAGTCTGATTTCTGTGCACTAATCTAAGTTGTCATAATGCTATGGGGATTAAAGGATTTTTTTTTTTTTTGGAGCAGAGTGACATGGTCAGATTTGCATTTTATAAATCTCAAGATCTCTGGAAGCAGCTTAGAGGATGGTCTGGAGTGGGGAGAGAATGGATACAGGGAAAACAACAAACTGGGTGCAAGGAATGAGGAAATGAGGAGGTGGACTCTTCTAAATTGAGAGGTAGTGTGAGCCTGGGGAAAATGAATTGCAGCAGTCTTGTCCTTTCATGACCCTGGCCCAGGTCATGAAGGCTTTAGCTGCTTACTGAGCTCTCCCTGTCCCGAGTCCCATTACTGGAAGGTGGTAGGCATCCCTTGACATTCCTCAAAAAAAAAAAAAAAAATACCGCCAGTGTCCAAACTGTATGAGACACGATAACCTTGAATTTGGAAAACCTCTTGGTGCATTGGCAGGTGAGCCATGCACATTTTCATTTCAAGGTTTTCCACAAGACACTGTGGATCTTAACTACTGAGAATCAGTCCTTAGAATGAGAAAGCCAAAGAGTGTAGTGGAAACATGTTGAGGGAAGGTAGGCCTGGCTCTGATTCCTGAGTCCACCATAATATCTAACCTAGCCGAGTCTCAACTTTCTAATCTGTCGAGAGCTTACTAAGTCATACCTGCAGCATTACTGACAGGATGAAATTAGCTACCACATATAAAATATTGAGGTTGTTACCTCACATTTAAGAAGCTAGAAATAATAAGTCTCCCTTCACCTTTCCTTCCTTTCCTTCCTATTTCTATGGCCCCATCCATAAGTGGTAAATAATAGTTATGTGTCAATATCACACAAACATATGCTAGAAGGAAGCTAACCTTACTGAGTACCGAATGTGTAATGATGGTGCTAAATATTCCACATTCACTGTTTCAATTTTTAGAAGGATGTGTCGTTCTGATTTTCATAGGAAATATGAGTATAAATTCCCTATCACCTGAATAAAATCTTCCATGCTTAATCACGTTAACACTGAAATAAAAGAGAAGAATCAGTACTTTTGGTCTCAACTAAAAATGGTTTTGAATTCAAAGGTTAAAATCTCAGGATAACATATGGAAATAAACAGTCTACATTTTAATTATAGGACTCATATTTAGTCTTCTTTTCCTTTAAATATTCCTATAATGCTAAAAGGAGGAACTGGTTTTATAAAGTTATATTAAAAATATTCAGTTCACTCTGCCCTTGATATAACAAATCCAAAACCCTTCTGGCCATGTTGGTGGTCTCCAAGCTCCTCAGGACTAAAATTGACAGCTGAACTCTGCTCAAGGGAGCAATGGGGAGATTAATGTTACTTTGCATTTTTCCCAATCACAGCATTTCTATTAGACTCATAATAATTGACCCTCATATGTGGATCCTCCACTTGGGAATCACTGACGAATTAGTAGCTCATAAAATGGCACCTGCTCAATTGTCCCTTAACAACAAGTGCAATAAAAATTGCCCAAATTCATAAATGTGATAGAAAATGCTGCCATAATGATTATAATGGATCTCCTTAGGTCTGTGGTATTTTATCTGCTTCCCTACGAGGTTTTTTAAAATATTCCTTTCATATTCTTAACTGAAAATATTTTAAAAGTTTGATGTAAAGCCATAAAATAAAGCCATTTGGTATTAAGTCAAACTTCCCTCTTAACCCACTCTACAGTGACTAGGCATTTTAATTAGTGCAAATCTCTTTTGTCCATGAGTAATTTTAATGAGTGTTTTGGCTGTGCTCTTCTATATGGCTTTAAGCTTGCATATTTTTATCCTAAATTTTGCTTTCATCCCTAACTGAAATCTGGTTGATTTTCAAATGAGAACAGGAGTATCTTGGGGCCATTTTGCTAAGTTACTCAATGTGTTTGGGTTCCTGAGGGAAAGCACTGTAGCAGAGGGAATTGTTTGTATTCAAAATACAATTAATCACATAGCAAGTCCCAAATAACAGTGGCATCATGGGCTCATCTTTTTTAGTTGAGTTCTTTCACGTTACTTCATAATTTTTCTTCTAATTATAGCAAGAAGGAGACGGGTCAAAAGACACGTGCACCAAAAGACATGAACAAGAACGTACACAGAGGCACTATTTGTAAAACCCCCTGACTGTAAGCTGCCCAATGGCCCATCAACAATAAAACGGATAAATATATCACTGCATAGTCTTACAATGGAATACTATAGAGCAATGAGAATGAATAAATTATAACTACTCACAAGTGCCAGGATAAATAACACCAATAAAATGTTGAGTAAATGAAGCCTGACACAAAAGAGTACACATTGAATTTTTTTTTTTTTTTTTTTACTTCTACCAAGTTCAAATTCAGACAAAGTAATTTATGGTCTTAAAACAGTGGTTTTATCAGGAAGGGGGATTGTGACCACATGGGTGCAAGTGAGGCTTTTAGGTATTCTTCTCTACCTTGATATGAGTACTTGCTACATAGATATGTTCACTTTATGGAAATTCACTGAGATACACGCTTATGATTTATATACTTCTGATATAAATACATGCATTCAATAAAAATTAAAATTGACTGTGCAGCAGCTGCTTTTCCATTGGTTAAGTTGTTTCTGGTTCATGAAGCATATGAGAAAGCATAAGAAATTTCCAGCTGAGAATAATGACCAATGAATATGGAAGTAGTTCGGGCTTACATTTAGGCACCAGAAAACTCATCAGCAAGAGTATGAAAGTGAGTTTAGTCATAAAAGTGAAAATACTCCTGGCTCAATAAGCCAACAATTATATACGAATTGCCAAGTTTATACTGCCCAAATTAGGTACCTCCCATTGCTCTATGGCAGCAAATAAGCACGTTAGGAACGAATAAACTGTTGTCAGTTGGGCAGGGACCTTTACAAATATTCCTTCAAAGAGGGGTCTGCCATCTGGAAAGTAGGTTTACAGCCTCATCACTGCATGAGTGTCTATTAAAAGGACACGTGAACATGAAACAATCAGGGAGAATAAATCTGAGCATTCTACACTCACCTAGCCAGAGTGTGAACATTTTCACCAGGTCCGGACATTGCAGCCCTCCTCAGCCCATCATTAAAAGTCCCAAAGAAGCCAAGTTCTAAGCATAAAGCACACAGCAAAAAAAGAAGAGTAATGTCTGCTGCTAAAAGGATGGTGAGTTTCATATAAACTAGGATAATAATCACTCTGTTCTTAGATAATCTGTTAGATTTTTCTCTATGTTTATTTTAAAATAAAACACTTTCAACATTACCTCTTAATTTAAGAATTAAATTTGAATAGCATGACTCACTTAAAAGATAGAACTGTACCTTTAGCACTGAGGAGGAAAGAGATACAATTCAAGATCTTGATCTTACAAAAATAAAAGTGTCCTCTAATTACTTACACTCATACCCCCGTCCCCAATCCCCGACAGAATTCACTGGCGAAGTGAGGCTCTGCATAAAATATGGCTCCCTGCAAGCAAGGCATTTAATCAGCATCCACACCTTTTACCTTCAGTGAGCTGGCTTTCATATTACTCTTCCTGGTGCAGCAAAGATTTTTGTAATATACGACACTGCTCGAGCTTATCACAGCCCTTTGTTGATGCTGCCATCACAGATCATTCCCTGAAGTGGTCATTCCCTGAGTGATATTTTTCAATAAATTTCTTCTGTTGCTTCTAGAATTCTCAGTGCCTCAAGGAGAATGTGTTTGCTCTCATCCCAGGTGTGCTACATACTTTAAATTTCTCTTAATCATGTGGTCAACAGAGAGTGAAGGATATTTTGGGAAAACATCATAGTAAGTTATACACTGTATCCTTTAAATACATAACTTATGTAACTGTTTAAACAAAAATGTAAAATGAAAAATTCCACAGCCATCTCTTTAAATTAAACCATTAATACCACTGGTGAGCATTCCAAAATAAGGTGCGAGCAATCTATAATGCACCTATCCAGCGAAGCATGTAGAAGGTAGTTGAAGCCACTCAGCTTGATTAAAAGTTCCAAGCTCTTTATTTTCTTACAGTTAAATGTTTAGGGCTTCTAAACTGTTATCACATTTTTTGGCACCCCAAAGACAACTTTTTTAAAGCTACCTAATTGCAGAGTGCTTGACACGTGGTGGAATCTTACTAAGTATTTGGCTGAATGAATGAATGAATGAATGGATCAGTGGTTGAATGGATGAATGGGTGGGTTGATGGATGGATATATTGATGGACTGGGGAATTACCTATGCATTAACAATTATTTCTTTATAAGTAGCCTTTTGCAATTTATAGTAATAGAAAAATTGTCTGGAAGTTCATACCCCTTGACCCCATTTCCCCCTCCCCCAAGCTCCTAGCATTCTATTTTCTGCTTCTATGAATTTGACTACATATATATTTTTAGGGCCTCAGGCGCAGTATGTGGAAGTTCCCAGGCTAGGGATTGAATCAGAGCTATAGCTGCCAGCCTATACCACAGCCACAGCGATCCCAGATCCGAGCCACATCAGCTCATGGCAACACAGGATCCTTAACTCACTAAGCAGGGCCAGGGATCGAATCTGCATCCTTATGGGTACTAGTTGGGCTTATTTCCACTGAGCCACAACGGGAACTCCTGAATTTGACTGTTTTAGATACCACATACAATTGGGATCATAGAACATTTGTCCTTCCACATCTTATTTCATTTCACATAATGGCTTTCAGTTTCATCCATGTGGTTGCAGATGGCAGGCTCTCCTTTTTAAAGGCTGAATAATATTTCACTGTACATATACCTTTTCTTTATCCATTCATCTATTTAGGTACATAAAGTTAGTCAGGAAGGATTTTGCAGTTGGTTTTTGTCTCCAGATAAACAATTCCTTCGTCTGAAACATCACATTTAATTGGTTTAGATCTTTCCCTTTGTTTCTCTTGCTGTTTCACAAATAGTTTTGCAGTTCTAAGAAAAATCAATTACCATGGGACTCTTAGGTTTTCTCTTTTTGCTTCCACCAGGGAAAAGTTGATTATTTAAGATTTCAGAAGGCAGGTTCAATGTTGATCTTCAAGCTCTATTTGTATCGATAAAAAAGTAAATGCAAAGCAATCCCAGCAACCATAAAATACTCTTGCCACAGGAATTTTTATAAAGACATGGAGGACCAAGTGTACAATACATATGCATGTTAATAATTACTAAGGATGCTTAGTTCCAGTGTATAAGGCTTTCACTGTAAAACCCAATCCCTCAATGACCATTCTTTAACTTCAATGTGATAATTAGATTGAGCAATGGATGATATGTAATAAGAAAGATGTTGGCTACCATTAGTGAACAACTGACTGTGATTAGACCAAACCTGGCAAAGAAAATTAGTCATATTTGAGTCTGTTCTTTAAAAATTATCCAGTCTTTAATTTAAAGCAATCTGCAGAAAAATGCACAGTCAGAGAACCAAGGGATTACCAGTTCTCAACACAGTTTGGTCCAAGAGTCAGAAAAAAATTCTCAGCACAATGTTTATATCCGCTGGGCCCTGATCAGTAAATTGATGATGTGGGAAGTCATTTCATATTACTTTCTTTGAGATGGACTGCCAAATCATAATTCAAAACAATACGTTTCTTGCCAGCGAAAAAAATAGAAGGGTGTTTTGCTCTGATTGTAGCTTGGTTTTGTTCTATTAGGAGCTCCATTCTGCTGCTGTTCACTTTTATTAATCTATGATGGATACTACTATATAGTTGCTATATGTGCACATATTTTCAGTGAGGAGCAACTCACTGATAGCAACCTGACAAAGCGGATCTATTACGGTACTATTTGTTGTGTGTGAATAGGAAAAGAAAGAGCAGGGATGTTCTGAGAAATACTAGTGCACTGCCTCATTTTATCATGTATTAACCTATCTATGGATCACTGGAACAGTACAGAAAGACCAGAAACAAACCCAGAGCCCTATGGTCAACTCATCTTGACAAAAGAGGCAAGAATATACAAAAGAAAAAAGACAGTCTCTTTAATAAGTTGTACTGGGAAAACTCAACAGTTACATGTAAAAGAATGAAATTAGAACATTCTCTAACACCACATATAAACTCAAAATGGATTAAAGACCTAAATGTAAGGCTGGATAATATAAAACTCCTAGAGGAAAACATAGGCAGAACATTCTTTGCCATAAAGTGCAGCAATATCTTTTTAAATCCACCTTCTAAAGCAATGAAAATAAAAACAAACAAACAAACAAAAACCAAATGGTACCTAAGATAACTTAAAAGCTGTTGCACAGCAAAGGCAACCATGAACAAAACAAAAAGACAACCCACAGAATGGGAGAAAATCTTGCCAATGAAGTGACAAGGGATTAATCTCCAAAATATGAAAGCATCTTGGAGTTTCCTTTGTGGCTCAGTCTAAATGAACCTGACTAGTATCCATGAGGATGTGGGTTTGATCCATGGCCTTGCTCAGTGCATTAAGAATCCAGCACTGCTGTGAGCTGTGGTGTAGGTCACAGATGCGGCTTGGATCCAGCGCTGCTGTGGCTGTGGCGTAGGCTGGCAGCTGCTGCTCTGACTTGATCCATAGTCTGGGAACTTCCATATGCTGCAGGTGTAGCCCTAAAAAGAAAAAAACAAAAACAAATAAAAATCTCATTCAGGTATATATATGTGTGTGTGTGTGTGTGTGTGTGTGTGTGTGTGTGTGTGTGTGTATGTATGTATGTGTGTGTGTGTGTGTATATATATATGTATATGTGTGTGTGTGTATATATATATATATATATATATAAATACAACCTAGTTAAAATGGGAAGAAGATCTAAATAGACATTTCTCCAAAGAAGACAGATGGCCAAAGAGCACATGATAAGATACTCAACATTCCTAATTATTAGAGGAATGCAGATCAAAACTGCAATGAGATATCATCTCACACCAATCGGAATGGCAATCATTAATAAGTCTACAAACAATAAATGCTGGAGAGGGTGTGGATAAAAGGAATCCTCCTACACTGTTGGTAGGAATGTAAATTGGTACGACCACTATAGAAAACAGTACAGAAGTTCCTTAAAAAACTAAATACAGAACTACCATATGATAGGGCAATCCTATTCCCACACATCTATCTAAAGAAAACCATGACTTGAAAAAATACATGTACTCCAATGTTCATTGCAGCACTATTTACAATAGCCAAGACATGGAAGCAACCTAAATGTTCATCAACAAAGGAATGGATAAAGAAAATGTGGTACATATATACAATGGAATATACACACAAAGGAAAAAAAAAATGCCATTTGCAGCAACATGATGGACCTAGAATTTACTATCATAAGTGAAGTCAGACAGAGAAAGGCAAATATCATGATGTCACTTATATGTGGAATCAAATTAAAAATGATACAGAAAAACTCATTTAGGAGTTCCCATCGTGGCTAAGTGGTTAACGAATCCAACTAGGAACCATGAGGAAGCTGGTTCGATCCCCGGCCTCACTCAGTGGGTTAAGGATCCAGCGTTGCTGTGAGCTGTGGTGTAGATTGCAGACACAGCTCGGATCCTGTGTTGCTGTGACTGTGGCGTAGGCCCGCAGCTACAGCTCCGATTAGACCCCTAGCCAGGGAACCTCTATATGCCATGGGGTGCGGCCCTAGAAAATACCAAAAAAAAAAAAAAAACTTATTTACAAAACAGAAACAAACAGATTTCAAAATCAAACTTACAGCTACCACAGAGAAAACTATGGGCGCGGATGAATTAGGAGGAACGGGATAACATATAAACAATACTATATAAAACAGATGTAATTAACAAGAACCTACTGTATACTACAGCGAAATATACTCAGTAGTTTTTAATAACCTACATGGGAAAAAATAATGGATATATGTATAACTGATTCACTTTGCTGTACATCTGAAACTAATACAACATGGTAAGTCAACTATATTCCAATAAAATTAAAACAAAAAACCATATATATGATTCAGATTTATTAGATATTTGAGGCATAGCAATTAATATATTAGGAAGTAATATTTATTGATTGTTAATTGAATGTAGTGTCTGCTGAGCACTTACCTAAATTCCATTTGAGTCAGCCTTCATGTTAACCCTAGGAGGTAAATATTAACCTAATTTTAAAACTGTTTATGAAAATACAAGTAAACAAAAATATTTTAATATTATATTGCCATGATTTTCCAAATGTATGGAAACTATGTATTTTGATAGTTCCATAGACTGAATACAACTATAGTAGCAGCCAGATCAAGAAACA
This sequence comes from Catagonus wagneri, assembly GCA_004024745.2. Taxonomy (NCBI): domain Eukaryota; kingdom Metazoa; phylum Chordata; class Mammalia; order Artiodactyla; family Tayassuidae; genus Catagonus; species Catagonus wagneri. The sequence continues at coordinate 18,293,864 of PVHT020000193.1, forward strand.
ATACAATCAGCACTGCAGGGGCTACCATCATCCTACTTCATTTCCATCACAAATCCTTCCCCTTCAAGGAAACCATACCCTTACTTCTTATAGTGCATATTTGTTTTGCCAGTTTTAGTGTTTTACATTAAAATAATCATAGAAGAAGGGAGTTCCCTGGTGGCCTAGTGGTCAAGGACTAAGTATTGTCATTGCCGAGGCTCACGTTACTGCTGTGGCACAGGTTTGATCCCTGGCCCAGGAATTTCCATATGATACAGGAATAGCCAAAATAAATAAATAAATAATCATAGAATTTGTACTCTTATTAGAAAAAGAATACCAAAATACTTTACCTTTTAAAATTGCACCCCAGAAAATCAAATACCTGGGAATAAACCTGACCAAGGAGGTGAAAGACATATGCAGAGCACTACAAAACATTAATCAAGGAGATCAAAGAAGATACAAAGAAATGAAAAGATATTCCTTGCTCATGGGCCAGAAAAATAAATATTGTAAAAATGGCCATACTACCCAAAGCAACCTACAAATTCAATGCAATCCCTAGCAAATTACCCATGACATTCTTCACAGAACTAGAACAAACAATCCAAAAATTTATATGGAACAACAAAAGACCCAGAATCACCAAAGCAATTCTAAAGAACACAAACCAAACAGGAGGCATAACTCTCCCAGACTTCAGGCAATATTACAGGGCCACAGTAATTAAGACAGTGTGGTACTGGTACCAAAACAGACATACAGACCAATGGAACAGAAGAGAGAACCCAGAAATAAACCCAGACACCTACGGCCAATGAATCTTTGATAAAGGAGGCATGAACATAATATGGGAAAAAGGCAGTCTTTTCAGTAAGTATCACTGGGAAATGTGGACAGCTGCATGCAAATCAATGAACCTAGAACACACTCTGACACCATGCACAAAAATAAACTCTAAATGGCTTAAAGACTTAAATATAAAAGGCAACATTAAACTCCTGGAAGAAAACATTGGCAACACATTCTCTGACATCAACCTTACAAATGTTTTCTCAGGTCAGTCTCCCAAAGCAACAGAAATCAAAGCAAATATAAACCAATGGGACCTAATCAAGCTGACAAGCTTTTGCACAGCAAAGGAAACCAAAAAGAAAACTAAAAGACAGCTTACAGAATGGGAGAAAATAGTGTCAAATGATGCGACTGACAAGGGTTTAATCTCTAAAATATACAAACAATTTATGCAGCTCAACAGCAAAAAAGCCAACAACCCCATTGAAAAATGGGCAAAGGACCTGAATAGACAGTTCTCCAAAGAAGATATGTAGATGGCCAACAAGCCCATGAAAAAATGCTCAACATCACTGGTGATTAGAGAAATGCAAATCAAAACTGCCACGAGATACCACCTCACACCAGTCAGAATGGCCATCATTAACAAGTCCACAAACAACAAGTGCTGGAGGGGGTGTGGAGAAAAGGGAACCCTCCTGCCCTGTTGGTGGGAATGTAAGCTGTTACAACCACTATGGAAAACAGTATGGAGGTACCTTAGAAAACTATACATAGAACTACCATATGACTCAGCCATCCCAATCTTGGACATATATCCAGAGAAAACTTTCCTTGAAAGAGACACTTGCACATGCATGTTCACTGCAGCACTATTCACAACAGCCAAGACATGGAAACAACCCAAATGTCCATTGACAGATGATTGGATTAGGAAGATGTGGTATATATACACAATGGAATACTACTCAGCCTTAAAAAACAATAAAATAATGCCATCTGCAGCAACATGGATGGAATTAGAGACCCTCACTCTGAGTGAAGCAAGTCAGAAGGAGAAAGACAAATACCATATGATATCACGTATATCTGTACTCTAATAGACTGCACAGATGAAACTTTCTACAGTAAAGAAAATCACAGACTTGGAGAACAGACTTGTGGTTGCCAAGAGGGTGGGGGAGGGAGTGGGATGGTATGGGAGTCTGGGGTTAACAGTTGTAGACTATTGCTTTTGGGATGGAAAAGCAAGGAGATCCTGCTGTAAAGCACCACAAACTATGTCTAATCACTTGTGATGAATCTATATATGTATGTGTAACCAGGTCACCACGCTCTGCAGTTGGAAAATTGACAGAAATTTGTAAACCAGCTATAATGGAAATATAAATTAAAAAAAGAATTTGTACTCTTCTGTCTGTTTTCTTTCACTCGACACCAGGTCAGGAAGATTGATTTATGCGACTGAGAGGAGTTGTAGATAATTCATTCTCATCACTATCCAGTTTTTCCACTGTATGAATATGGCATAATGCAGAGACAAGATTTCAATATAAGTGTAATTATGAAATCCACTATTCTACATATTTTATTCTTTAACAATAGAAGAAATATTACAGGCATTAAGCACTTGCTAGTTGTTACAGGTTGCTCCCTACATGGCATTTTTGAAATGCTGGTCCAGTTTTTGCCTTTTGTTTAAAATGTAGCAACAATGAATCAATACGACAATTAATCAATAAAAGAGACACAGAAAAATAGCTGGATAGTGTTTAATTTCTAGGACAAATACTTTATATAACCATATTTACACTAGAAATGAGGAATTTCTCTGCAACTATATAGCTCTTGTAACAGACTACAAACTCTGTGTCTACGGCAATGCGTGTGTGTGTGTGTGTGTGTGTATCTCACACTCACTCACACACACACACACACACGCACATACACATATTTCTGAGGTAATATATCCCAGTTACAACAATCCACTTCCAAGTCATATCTATTTAGAATAACTAAATTAACTGCTTCCTCATTACTTGCATATGTAAAACTACCTATTAGCTGATTAAATTGATAAGGCAATGAAAAGTGACCAGTGAGTCCACTCATTTAACAGTGAGGTGGATTTTCATCAAAGTATGTATTGTGTACCTACCCTATGCCAGGCACTTCAGTAGATGCAAACATGCCATAGCCCAGTCATTTTATTCTATTAATCAAAAAATATAATTGAGTGGGTAATTTGTGGAAGACACTGCATTAATGCAATAGAAGATATGATAGGAAAAAATTGTGTTCCTGCCCTAAACAAATTGAGAAAGAAAATGTACACATAACTTAAAGGACAATATAAGCTCAGTGTACTGCAATACAGTGTTTGTCAAATAGGGAGCCAAAGAGACTCAAATGAGATTGGGCTAATCAAAATGAAGTCAAAAAGAAAGAAGCATTTTGTGATGAATTATAACAGCAAGCATTCTGAGTACTCTGGCTTATGCCCAATTTACAGCTGGAAAGAGGTTCAGGAGTGGGGACTTGGCCCTGAAAAACCCTTCCCTTCTCTGATTTCCCTAGTCTGCAGCAATTTTCCTTGCTCTTATTTCCTAGAGCACTTGAATTTTGTATCACAAAATTTAGTGCAGTTCTCTATTGCTTGCTAATAGTGTCAAGAAGCTTGATTCCTTAAATTGATCATTATCTCCTTGAGGGCAGAAAATTTTCCACAGCATTCTGTGGTCTTCTCTCTTTTCATTTCCTTTCTTTTCTTTCTCTCTCTCTCTTTCTTTAAGTATAGTTGATTTACAATGTTGTGCCAGTTTCTGCTGTACAAAGTGACCCAGTCATACATACACGTATATTCTTTTTGTCATATTATCTTCTATCATGTTCTATCCTAAGCAATTGTATATAGTTCCCTGTTCTATAGAGGACCCCATTGTTTATCCATTCTAAATGTAATAGTTCATATCTACCAAGCCAGACTCCCATTACATCCCTCTCCCTTCCCTCTCAGCAACCACAAGTCTGTTCTTTATGTCTGTGAGTCTGTTTCTGTTTTGTAGATAGGTCCATTTGTGTCATATTTTACATTCCACATATAGGTGAAATCATATGGTATTTTTCTCTTTATGACTTACTTCACTTAGTATGAGGATTTCTAGTTGCATCTATGCTGCTGCAAATGGCACTATTTTGTTCTTTTTTATGGCTGAGTAGTATTCCACTGTGTATACATACCACATCTTCTTAATCTATTCATCTGCCAATGGAAATTTAGGTTATTTCAATGTATTGGCTATTGCGAATAGTGCTGCAATGAACACAGTGGTGCATGTATCTTTCTGAATGGATGTTTTGTCTGGATATATGCCCAAAAGTGGTATTGTTGGATAATATGATAGTTCTATATTTAGTTTTTGAGGAACATCCTTAACTGTTTTCCTAAATGGTTGTACCAATTTACATTCCCACAGTGTTGGTTCCCTTTTCTCCACACTATCTCCAGAATTTGTTATTTGTAGACTTATTAATAACGGTTATCCGACCAGTATGAAGTGGTACCTCATTGTAGTTTTGATTTGCATTTCTCTAATAATTAGTGACATTGAGCATTTTTTCATGTGCCCACTGTCTTCTTTGGAGAGATGTCCATTTAGGTCTTCTATCCATTTTTCAATTGGGTTGCTTGTTTTGTTGTTGTTGTTGAGTTGTGTGAGTTGCTTGTATATTTTGGAGGTTAAGCCCTTGTCAGTTGCATCATTTGCAAAGATTTTCTCCCATTGGTGGGTTGTCTTTTCTTTTTCTATGGTTTCCTTTGCTGTGCAAAAGCTTTTGAGTTTAATTAGATCCCACTAGTTTATTTCTGTTTTTATTGTCATTATTCTAGGAAGTTGATCGAACAAGATGCTGCTGCAATTTATGTCTATGAATGTTTTGCCTATACTTTCCTCTAGGAGTTTTATAGTATCTTGCCTTAAGTTTAGGTCTTTAATCCATTTTTTTAAAACTTTTATTGAAGTATAGTTGATTTACAAGGCTATGATAATTTCTGCCATACAACGAAGTGATTCAGTTATACACATACACACATCCATTCTCTTTCAGAATCTTTTCCCACACAGATTACCATAAAATATTGGGTAGAGTTCTCTGTGCTATAGAGCAGGTCCCTGTTGGCCAATCATTCTATTTTCAATATCTCATACTGTGTTGTGGCAACTATTTGAGTAGCCAAAACTTGTGACTTAGTTTTTAAGACGCAATTTCTTTCCCTTAGAAACGGATCTGTTTATGTGCCACTCTCTTGAGGCCATCACATTAGAGAAGCTAAAATATGAATGTAAAGATACAAAAAAGGGTCAATTTCAACTATTCTAAGATAATGTTAGTGACTGAAGTTAAAGTGGCTTGGGGGGGGCATTTTATACTTAATGAGTCTCACTTAGATGCAACATCTTATCCTGTGTACTTAATAACAGATCAGAGTTCCCATCGTGGCGAAGCAGAAATGAACCCAACTAGGAACTATGAGGTTGCAGGTTTGATCCCTGGCCTCGCTTAGTGCGTCAAGGATCTGGCATTGCCGTAGCTGTGCTGTACGTCACAGACATGGCTTGAATCTCACATCGCTGTAGCTGTGGTGTAGGCCAGCAGCTATAGTTCCAATTCAACCCCTATCCTGGGGAACCTCCATATGCCTCAAGTGTGGCCCTAAAAAGCAAAAAAAAAAAAAAAGAGATTGGTTTTCCGCCTAATGAAAAGATTAGTTATAGTATGTAAGGAGAGGAAAGAGTATGTAAGTAGAGGAAAGATTTTCCAGTAGCCTTACAAATTGAACATTCAGCCCACCCAAAAGGGGAATGATGAAAAATAAGGGGGGGAAAAAAGCCAGAAAGTATCCACTGCCAATAATTTGCAACATGAGACTACAGAGGAGGCTTGACTTGCATATATAGGGTATATCAGGGTACAACCAAGAGCCCTATGAATATTTATAATGGACATCTTCCCAACTAATGTAAATTTAAGTCAATAAGTATTGTGATGGGTATGCAACTTTCTGGTATAGAAAGCCAGCATTCTCTTTCCTTTTATAAACTTCAGTTCACCTGTTAAGCACTGGGGATCCACACAAGCGATTCCTGCTGGAAGAATATATTTTCTGCTTTTATGGCAAAGAAAAATTATGAAAAACCATATAAACTAATATTTTTGAAACATTTTCCTATATTTTAAACTAATATAAAAAATATAAGTTTTCAAAAAGTTTTTGTTCTTATTTCCGCCTTTAGACTTTTTCATCTAGGCATGCATCTGTTAAAAATATTCTATTTTTGGAGAATACATTTTATTTATGGTTTATGGGGAATAACTTCTCATACTGAGAAAGACGTATTAACACAAATAAGTATAGAATTCATTCTGAATAGTCCGGCCTTTTATTAGTAACTAGACATTCTGTATCCATAATATGGTTTTAAGCTGTTATATTGAGAAAAACTTGCCTCTGTATTCATTGCTTTTATTTAGGTTGTACACATCATTTGACACCTGCATATTGTTCACTAAGACAAAAATCTGGCTTCACCATTTTACTGAAGTAGAAAAAGTCACTTGACCTTGATTGTTCTGTGTATGCGAAATGTCTTGCAAAGGTGAATTTGCAAAAAGCCAGTACTTCTGATTCTATTTAACATATTATCTGTAATTGACACTGACATTCTATAGAAGAGTTTTATGCTTTCATGATTTCCTAAAAATGAAAATAAGTTGTCCACCTTTTTGTAAGCAAATGTTTTTTTTCTAATTCCTTGGATCTACAAAAGTTATCACCTAGAGGACAGTTTATAAGTTATCTTTATAACCTAATAATTTTCAAGTTTGTCATTTTCATATCTAAAATGGATTTTAAAATATAGTCATTTCTCATATAAGTAGAACAAGTTCAATATGGGGAATTTAATTACTGACCTGAAACACATGGTGGTGGGGGAACATACCTTTTGAAGAAGGCAATTTGTCATGATTTTCAATACCTCTAAATGCAAATTGGGCCACCAATGCATTACTGTTTTAGTAATTTAATACTTGACTTTTTGCCTCTAAAAGATGTAGACACGTGTCTATCACCATAATTACTATCATTTCTTAACAGAGATTATATACAAAGCCCTCTGCTAGCTACAACTTTCTTTGACCAGCACTGAGAAAGCTATAGGGTTATTATTCAAAAATAGTCTATGCTTCAGACACAAAAAAGAGATGAAAAACACAATGAGTTAGAAGCAGCTTATTCTACTTGGGATAATCAAAGGGTTCTGTCTATCAAAAACCAAAACTTTTTAAACAGAAAAGATCAGTTCTTTGAGAATCTACTTTGACTTACACAAAACTACTTATCAGACAGCAGATCCAACCCATACTGGCTTCGATATTTCCCTTGAATAACTCTCACCCTTCCAAACAGATTTCAATACGAGTTTGGTCTGTTTTTGTTAGTATCACTCAGGTTGAGAGAGGTTTCAGATGCAGTCAATGCTTCTCAGTAATTAAGAATTACCAGCTATGAAAGCAGAAAATTATCATGTAGGAGGGAAGACTAAGATCAAAATTACGGAAGACAAGTGAAAATAGGTATTCACTTACTATTTGTGAAGGAAAGATTACCGACTTTACATCATGAACATATTTAGGTACATTTTAAGTCATGATTTGGAGACAAACAGAAGGTCTTTGTGATCATTTCCCATTATTCGGCAAGACTGCCATCCAGCAAGATATGCACAGGTTCTGCGGCCAACGTTGCCTCATCCGACAAAGATTTTTTTCCAAGTCTCTAATCTCTTCCTCAACATCAAACACACACACACACCCCACAACCAATCACAGGTGTGTGTGTGATTCTCTCTCTCTCCCTCCCTCTCCCTGGCCCTCTGGACAAAGAGGAAATCTAGTTACAGTGGCTTCCAGGGTATGAAAGAGGTAAAAATGTTACTACAGGCAGAAGCTGGCAAGAGGGAAGTTATGAAAAATTTCCCTTGGGTTGATGGACTAATTATAAGGAAATGAGATTTTAATTTTTAAAAGCATCCCTCGGGAATGCCACTTTTTCTTTGCCCATCACTGTCTATTGACAGGTCTCATTCATTCTAGACAATTAGTGGCTCTGATCTTTATTTAAAATAAGCATGTAATAAGAATTAAAAGAAGTACCATGATTTTAAGGGCTTTTTTTGGGGGGGAGGGGAGGATTAGACTTCATTCTTCACATGGGCATACTTGGAATTAAAAGAGAGCATCATTTTTTTTCTTGCCTTCTACATTTGGGTTTTTTGGTTTTGTTTTGTTTTCTTTTTTGGCCATGCCTACAGCAGAAGTTTCCAGGCCAGGGACCAAACGCATGCCACAGCAGTGACCAGAGCCATAGCAGTTGATGCTGGATCCTTAATCTGCTGTGACACGAGGGAACTCCTACATTTGGGATTTATGCAGACCGTTTATGGTGGGATGGATGGTAGGAGTTTAATTCACAACAAGTTCCTTTACTGTGTAGCATAAGACCACTATATACATCCCTGCCTCATGACCCATGGTCACTATATTAGGAGTACTTGTGGGAGGGGTGACATTGTCATTCTGGTAATGGAGAAGTAGCACCTATTGGACCAACCTTGCTACAGAAGACACTTGAAACTCTGGACATAATATAAAAATTGACCTAAAGTAATGGAGAATAACTAAAATCAAACAAATATTAAAGGAGAGTCTACACTTTTAGAGTTTTTTGCTGAGGGCAGCCTAAGTCGGTCCCAGGCAATGTGGCATCTGGAAAGTAAGAGAGAAACATCAAAAAGGAGAGACTATGTGACTAGGAACCATGAGGTTACAGGTTTGATCCCTGGCCTTGCTCAGTGGGTTAACATCTGGCGTTGCCGTGAGCTGGGGCGTAGGCTGGCGATACAGCTCCGATTCGACCCCTAGCCTGGGAACCTCCACATGCCACTGGTGCAGCCCTAAAACGACAAAAGGCAAAAAAAAAAAAAAAAAAAAAAATGGAGAGACTCAATAAAGGGAAATCCAAATTCTGCATATAAATACTACCCTGCACTACAGTTCAGCTGCTCTCTGAGCTATGCATGTGTAAGGCAAAAGTCCAAGCAACCAAGCTAGGGCAAAAATAACTGAATGAAGATTTCAGGGGCTATTCACTGAGGAGGACACAGAGTTTGGATTTCTAGTCCAGCCAAGTCAACTGCCTATTAAATTTTTAAAAAAAATCAATGTTCTTTGAAGTAACATGAGAATCCAGAGTTTGAACACCCTATTTTTTCTTAATGTCCAGGATACTAGACATGAACCAAAAAAATGTGACCCAAGGTGAAAAGGCAATCACTACAGACTGACCACAAGACCAGACCTTGTACTTAGAGATTTTAATTGACTGTCTTTATTATTTAAAATCTGATTTGTTCATATATTTGGGTTTTCAAGCATTTTTGTTACTCTCTCCCTTCTTGGACTCTTTCAGACCATTTTGCAGCTTCTTCGGAAAGCAGTTATAGGTTTTCCTGAAGATTAGAGATTTTGTCCAAGAGCCATCATCATGCTATGAAATAAAAGTTTAGAGGGCTTTTTTGTTCCTTTTTTGAGAGAGTCCCCAGATGAAGAAAGGAACCTGTTCATATATTAGGAAGCACTGCCAGACCCAGAGGTTGTAACTTCAGAGAGAGGACTGGCTTCTGGAGGTGACGTGGCAGCTTCATTGGCTTGTGTACACAGTCCATTCTCAATGAATTCATGAAGTTCTTCGGCCTGGGCAGAAAATCTTCTAGCTGCCTCTTTTTTCTTCTTCAGAATATGTTGTCTCCTCATTACAAAAACAACCAAGGCAGCATAGAACAGAATCTCTAAGAAAAATTGCAAGATACCTGGAGCTTGGATCAAATACTTGGAAAACACTAACAAAGCAGCATATATTTTTTCCAGGACCACCTGGAAAGACGATTTTATGGCAACCAGCACAGCATCCATGACTCCAAAGGGCACCTCAGCTCTGCCTCTTACTGCCAAGTATCCTGTGAGCCACAAGTGATCACAGAGAATCTTGTAGAATGGTCTGATTCTAACCCAAACAAGTGCCTGGGAACAAGGACAGATTACTAGTAGAACTGGGAGGAGACAGTTAGGTTCTGTTAAAGAGGGTCCAAATTTTGCTCTGCTCCCCATACAAACAGAAAGTCGCATTATCTGAATAGTGCATTTAGCATTTGGAGAAGTGGAAAGGGCTGACTGCAGCCAGAGGAGGCCAGTCTAGGAATTCAGACCACCTGAGGCCAGACCTGGCCTTACAACAAAACTGAGTCAAACCAGTCCCATGCCCAAACATCTCTGAGCATGCCAGAGCACAGTGGGGATGCAGGCTATAGTAGAGGACACATGTGACCACATCTTTGGAGGAGGCTCATTCTCCTGATTCAAAGCATCCTTATACTATGTGGAAGCCTGGCCTTGCTTAGACTCACCAAAGCTAGTAACGGAGACCTGGTTTTCAATTTTAAAGACTAGGGAAAACTTAAATGGAACCTGGCAATGTCTTAAAATTTCAAGGATTTTCTGAGAAGCCAGTTTTCCCCTGCTCAATCCAAGTGTCCTGGAAGAAGCTGATTCCCCTTTAGTACTGACTCAGTGACCCAGGCTCCGCCCCTCACGTGGTTGAGCTGGGGACAGTGTCCACTCCACTGAGACATCTTCACAAGTGTGGGCATTCTTCCTAAAGGGGAGCTGGTCCTTCTTCCAGCTGAATTTGTCATTTTTAAATTTTTAAAACTACATCTCACCCTCCTAGTATTTCTCTGGCAACCACAGACTCAGCCTCCTTGTCCAACATTTGGGACTGCCAGAGTGACTCATCCCTAGTGCTCTTATTATTACTGTTGTTGTTGTTTTCATCCCCAATACTTTTACCATGAGAAAACAGTAGTTTTGTCAGCCAAATCCCTTCTGGGAGTCTTAGAGGGTGCTAGGGTTTGGGCTGCAGGTTCCCCCATGGACGTGGAGAGTAGACACTCTGATCAAGGGAGGAGGTGGCCAACTGCCTAAGGAAGTGAATTTTTAAAAATCGAGAGAACATTATATAAGTCACATGTGTGCAACACTATATTCCTACTTCTGTATACATTACGGCATGCTCCCCACCAAAACCTTAATTTCCATCTGTCACTATACAGTTGATCTTCTTTACCCATTTCACACTTCCCCCCTCCCCCTCTATTAACCGCTACTCTCTTCTCGGTATCCACCTGTTTGTTTTTGTTTGGTTTATTCACTTTTCGTTTTTGTTTATTCCACATATGTATGAATGGCATCATAGGGCATTAGTCTCTCTGCCTGACTTATTTCACTTAGCCTTAAAGCCCTCAAGGTCCATCCATATTGTCACAAATGGCAAGATTTCATCTTTTTGTGGCTAAAATAGTTTTTCCTTTTAATAATTATTTTTCAAAATAAATTTTTATTTTAGAGTTTGTAACTTGTTTTGTAAAATAACAAATTCAGTAATTGTTGGAATTTAAAAAGAGAGACTGAACAGGATTTTAGACAGAACTCTTTCTACTGCAAGTTACAGATACACAATTAGAAGTAGCTTAAGTCAAAATGTGGATTTGGGGTACAAATATTGGAGGCTCAGAGAATGCAAGTACAGCAGTAATCAGGGAATTCCCCTAGAGCTTCAAGTCAGATGCCACTCTTAGGAGTCCCTCTTTTTCTTCTTCCTAATTCTGAAGTAAAAAAAAAAAAAAAGCCTCTGGGTATCTGTGGGTTGGCTCTACCTTCTCAGGTGTCTGTGTGTGGCTGGAACATGGCTCCCAGTATCACCAGTAGACAAAGAATTTCAATCAGCTATTATAATAATGATGAAGGTCATAGGAAGTGGCTGTGGAAGTTTTCCTAAGGAGGTTCCCACATCTATGGGAAGTTATTAAGTACCTCTTCAATTGCCTGTATCTTTCCACCTTAAGTCTTGCTTGAGAATCTGAGGCACTCATAGGATTAGAGCCATCAGGAGAAGCCACAGGATTTACCAAAGTATTTTTCTGCAACCACCAATATGTACATTTGTATCTCCTGGAAGGGGCTACACCAAGGGAAATCTAGAGTGGCTGCCTATGCAGTGACATCTCAGCCTAAAATCTATTGACTTGGTAAGTCAGAAGCAGTGGTTCTCTGGAACACTGAGAGACTCCTGAGGCCATGTCTGGTGTCAGCAAGTATGAGGTGATATTGCCCCACATGTGTGGAGTGCTTATCCTTGTACCTACGGCAGGCCACTGCAGTGATCCTGTGGTCATGGATAGGCAGTGGCACATAGAGTCCAAAGTGGAATAAATGTGGTACACTGACAAGGCAGTGAAATAAGTAGCCTGGCTGGGCAGGGATTATTAATATGTCTACATAAGCAACAGTAGCCAGCCCATGGCTTTGCTCTTGGAGATAAGAACCACATAGACTTAAACCAGTTCAATGACCTGGGCATATTCCTCCAAACCACTGATTTAGGCATCTATCAGACACTTGATCAGATTTGCGTTCAAAAGCAATCTATTATATCTTAAGTAAAGATTTAAAGAGCGTCTTTGATAATCCAGTGTTTAAGCCAGTGCCCGCAAATGGCAGCTTACAAGTATCTGGGAATGACTAAACAGATATTCTAGGGAATGAAAATGCTGTCAGCCTAAAGAGATAATAATGACAATAATGGTATTAGCAGGTATCACGTATTACTCTATGCCAAGCACTGAGCTAAACAACTACATGAATTACCTCATTTAACTTTCCCAACACACCTATGAACTAGGTTATGTTATTGTCCACATTTAGCATATGAGGAAAGTGAGGCACACAAAGTTTCAAGAGATGTATAATATGCAGTTTATGCATACTTTTGGCTACTTGGTCAACTAAGATTGAATCATAATCACTACTCCAAGAGTCATACATGGGCACACATCCAAAAATGGACCTCAAAAAAAAAAAGGTTTTCCCATCGTGGCGCAGCAGAAATGAATTCGACTGGGAACCATGAGGTTGCGGGTTTGATCCCTGGCCTCACTCAGTGGATTAAGGATCCAGAGTTGCCGTGAGCTGTGGTGTACGTCACAGACGCGGCTCGGATCCTACATTGCTGTGGCTGTGGTGTAGGCCGGCAACTGTAGCTCAGATTAGACCCCTAGCCTGGGAACCTCCATATGCCATGCCTGAGTCCCTGAAAAGACCTAAAAAATAAAAGAAATAAAAAATAAAAAAAAACAAAAATGGACTTCCCACATAACCATTCCACTAGATAAGACTGGAATCTTCTAAAATTGTGTTCAGTAACTGAGAATGGAACATTCATGATGCAACTGCATGAAATCACACACGCACACGCACTCACTCGCACGTGCGCGCGCGCACACACACACACACACACGAAAAACCAGAGGACAAGTTCTGAGAGTTGTGAGGGGATTGTGGGATGCTAGTGGGACACACGGTATTTTTTTAAATGTCAGTAGAAGCTGCCATGAAGAATGCTTTTGAAGCAGAAATGAAAGGACACTTCCCTGCAAAGGCAGTGGAAAGAACATAAACCAGGCGGCTGAGTCACGTACTGCAAATTCCAGCTGCAGCTCTGAATCAAAAGTCAGCTTTCTGGTACACAAACCAAAGATATGTTAGGAAAATATAGGTCTTTTCTGTCACATCCAATGGCAACTTCAATCAGCAGTAATGTCACAATTAGCCACGGAACTGAGTAGAGAAGGTTGAGTTGTCACTGAGTGAGCACCCCAAGGTCCTTATGGGCACATTTTATAAACAGAATACTAAAGCGTTGAAAACTAGCTTGGTTACAGGGAATGGAGACCTAGATTCACTTGACTTGAATATCAGAGATGACAGACCTAAAAGCACACAGTGCAATGCTTGTGTGGCAATTGGGTAGAAGTGATAAAATATATGGCCTATAAAGCATTTCCTCATTAACGTACCTCCAAGCTTGCTCACAATACCTGATCAAGTTTTCTCTCAACGTGGATTAACTAGGCCAATACAAAGGAGGCCTAGCACCAAGGGACATCATCTAGGCCCTGGGGCAAACAGGGACAGATATTTTGATCAATGTTTTCTATTGAAAAACTTGCAATCAGAAGGGGAAATGATGGGAAAAATCTGCACGTACTGAGGTAGGGGAAATCACTCTGGCTTATATATGTTTTAACTTAAACTTTACTGACCAAAGCAGCCTGTTTGTGGCCTTTTGGACATGTGTCATACATCTGTGCTGGCCACTACGGAGGGGAATGCATTTGAAAGTCAAAATGGAGTAACTGTGGTTCAGGCATCCAAGGTAAAACTAGGTGACCATTGCAGATGTGATTTCAGACACACTTCTGTATTCTTGAGAACTTGAATTTTCTTTTTCTTTTTCTTTTTTCTTTTTGTCTTTTTGCCTTTTCCTAGGGCCACACTCACGGCATATGGAGGTTCCCAGGCTAGGGGTCCAATCGGAGCTGTAGCTGCCGACCTTCGCCACAGCCACAGCAACGCGGGATCCGAGCCGTGTCTGCAACCTACACCACAGCTCACGGCAACGCCAGATCCTTAACCCACTGAGCAAGGCCAGGGATCGAACCCGCAACCTCATGGTTCCTAGTCGGATTCGTTAACCACTGAGCCACGACAGGAACTCTGAGATTCTGAATTTTCTGAGCTGTGCCAGAATTAGATGCCACTAGCCATTTCCAAAGCAGTGTCTGCTGACAGCTGGTAGCTGCAATCTTATGTTTTCAAAGTCTCCTCTTGTAACTATTAAGTTTAGCCAATGAAATTGTTTTTGATCAGGTATTAACAGAAAAAGCAGACATATGTGTTGATTGCCAATAGCTCCTGTTATGTATATGTCCATGATACATCAGAAGTTAAAACATATTTAGTAAAAATTAGACAGTTGGATTCAAGTCTCCCTGATGTACCAGTTCCAGACTGAGTTTCAGGTTTATTCTCCTGAATTCCATAGGGAATGAGATCTATTTCGTCTACTGAAGTTCTAGTTGTCACTCCTACTTCAAACTGGGTCTATTGAACCAAAATGGTCAAGGGATTGAGATCTTAATTATACAAGACTGGTATCCAGGACTTGGAATTTGGGAATATTTCTAATTTGGTGTCCATTCCTCAAATTGCGGCCGGACTACATCCCTTTTCATCAGGAAGTAGCCAGAGTGGGCATTACCTGGTTCCATGAAAGATGTGGGCAAGGTTGAAAGAAAAGGGGAGATGGAAACAGAGCCCCCCCTAAAACCAAGTTCCTCTGCCAAAGTTATGATTAATGTCCCTATCCAAAACAATTTTTCCTTTCCTTTTTAACACCTATTCTCCTCAAGATTGAAGAGTATCAAAGAAAGGGGAAACTGAAACCAAGCAGGACCCTGTGGGGCTCCTGGGCACAAAAGCCTGGGTCTCCCATTTCTTGTTTTTAGGAAATAAGCATCATTCAGCCTCCATGAGCTTCCCTGGGTTCCAAAGGGTAGGTTCAAAAGGTTGCTAATCAGGGAATGGAGGGGATGCAAAGACAAGGGAGGAGCCATCAAGAAACTACTGTGTAGCCTTGGGGCAAGATCCTAGTTCCTCCTCAGGAGATAACAACTAACACCTTCTTTGAGCTCTTCCGTAGAACTAAAACCCCCACCAAGTGGAAGATGTTAACTACTTGAAGCATTCTTCATTCCAGAGAGAAGGTCACAGTTTGATAACCCTGAGAACCACAGAAGCCCATCAGGGAACTACTTGAGGCAAGATGATCCCTAGAATGAATGAATGCAGGCCCTGCAGGCTCTCGGATCCTTATCAGCAACACTGCCCCTTGAATCACTGCTGTAAAACTCCTCACAACCAGAATCACCCCCACGGCCCACCCCACGCCCCACCCCCACTGGGACATAGTTTTAAGGCCATTACCCCCACAGTGGCCCCCTTCGCCTGGCAAAACAATACAGCTTTCTTCTCTACTTAAAAAAAAATAGAGATGACAGAGATTTACACAACTGCATGGCAATCCACACATGAAACTTCCTGCAGTGCTAAGTATGACTTCAGTACATATTTTTGCCTTTCATACAGGAAAATGTTTGAAGGCCATGCAGCACATATGAGATATATCTTTACTCAAGCTTTGTCCAGTGTGGTTATAAGGTTACAGATCATTCAGTGCTTCTCTCACACTAACCTGAGACAATCCTAGTCTCTCCAATTCAGCAAAACTTCATAGTTTCACTGATTACTCTAAATCAAGGACCAACAGATTTTTTTTTTTCTGTAAAGGCTCAGACAGTAAATAGCTTAGGCTTTTCAGGATCTATACTGCCTGTGTTGCATAATCTTCATTGCTTCTATTTTTAAAAACCCTTAACAAATGTAAAAAACTTTCCTAGCTCAAGGGTCATACAAAAACAGGTCACTTGCTGGGCTTGGCCTTCAGGCCATGGTTGGCCATCCCTTTACTAAACCACTGAAAAAGTGGATTTATGAGTGAGAAATGTACAAAGAAATATGTACATAATTGAATACACACACATGCTTTCATGTACACTTTAAGTACATGAACTTGTTTATTCTCTTTCCCCTCAGAAAATAAATTCCTCCTGTGCAGAGACTCCACCACTACTTTTTACAATTCTCCAAAACAGCAAGGAATGAATTCTACATGCAGTGGTTCTCAATGAACACAGACTGACAATCTATTATAAAGAAAATAGCCTATCTTAAAAGCCCATGGCCAGAGAAAATGTCAGTTTTCCTTTTCTAGAAGAAAAAAAAAAGATAATTCTTTCTTTATACTTAACATCTAGGGATATGTGATGTTTAACGTTCCAGTCTTTATGTACCTGGTAATGCTATTATCATCATTAATATCAACACCACTATTTTAACATCTTATAAATTATGGTTTTCAAAACACTTCCTATACATTATCCCATATTAGTCTTGACATCAGAAATACTGTGCATTTTCAAAGGTAATATTTTCACATTAAGAGAAAAACATTAAACAGATTTCAGAAGCTCCAAATTTCTCAGTGGCAAAATTTAGCTAGACTAACAGCTCAAAATCTACCATTTATACACATAATCTACTATTTGGCATGATAAAGAATTAAGAAAGCAAAGAAATATGAAAGACATGTTTATTTTTTCTATATAATTGCCTAATTTGATCAAGGAAAAGGATTGAAGATTTCATAGGAGGAAATATATATAGGAACTAGTCTAACTTTCTATTTTATGAATCTTTTGTGGGGGAGGTTGGGGGGCTTGGGGGGGTTGTTCATAACTTGACTGTAGAATCTGGTCCAGCTTTTCTGCCTCTGGGCTTTATTTATTTATTTATTATCACTGCATTGAAAGGCCACGTATTCTCATCATGCATTTTTAAAAACTACTGCTGAGACATTTTCACATTCGGTACTATAATAAACATTTTATTATTGAACTCCAGTGTGTTCTTCTCTCTACAGATACCTGAAGTTATATACCACTAAGAATAAAAATACAGTCTTGGTGCAGAAAGTTTTTATTTACTAGAGTTCAAAATGCCAGCATTATGAGATAAGCCATCATACAAGATGTTGACAATAGAAGTCAATACGCACCATCTCGTTTGCACTTCACAATTTCTCATACTATTTTTCATAGTTGGGGCATGCACTTATCATACACTTTCCTTCCAATCACCACCTTATTCCACTTATGCCTTCAAAGTCAATTTTCAAGGTTGAGAAATGAAAGAGATGAGACAGTGATACAGCAAATAAGTCCCATTCCCACTGGCCCTTTGTGCTAGTTCTTGATCTTGTTCTGGTGCCAGCTTAACCAATGCATCCTTTTATCTAATTCTATACTCTGAAAACTTATCTGTCTCTTTTCCTTCCTTCTGTCCCCAAAGGTACATGGGAATTACCTTTGTAATATATATTTATAACCACTTTAACAAACTAGAAGTTCTCAGTTGCTTCCAAAGTTATATCTAAAATACCAGTTTCTTGGAGTTCCCAAGTGTTTCAGCAGGTTAAGAATCTGACTAGTATCCATGAAGGTGTGGGTTTGATCCCTGGCCTCACTCAGTGGGTTAAGGATCAGTGTTGTAAAGAGCTGTGGTGCAGGTAGCAGACACAGTTTGGATCCTGCGTTGCTGTGGCTGTGGCATGGGCCAGCAGCTGCAACTCTGGTTACACCCCTAGCCAGGAACTTCCATATGTTTTAAGTGCAGCTGTAAAAACAAAAAAACAAAAAAACAAAAAACCTGCTTCTTTTTTTTTTGTCTTTTTTTTCTGTCTTTTTACCTTATCTAGGGCCGTACTCATGGCATATGGAGGTTCCCAGGCTAGGGGTCTAACAGAAGCTATAGCTGCTGGCCTTCGCCACAGCCACAGCAACACGGGATCCGAGCCGCGTCTGCAGCCTACACCACAGCTCACGGCAACGCCGGATCCTTAACCCACTGAGCAAGGCCAGGGATCGAACCCGCAACCTTGTGTTTCCTAGTCGGATTCGTTAACCACTGAGCCACGACGGGAACTCCCAAAACACCTGTTTCTTGATTTCAAGGTTTTTCATAATTATTTTGTTTTAAAAAGTGAGATATAATTGACATATAACATTAGTTTCAGATACCCAACATGGTGATTAGGTGTTTACATATACAGAGAAATTCTCACCACAATAAGTCTAGTTAACATCCATCACCACACAGTTCTACAATTTTTTTCGTGTGATGAGAACTTTTAAGATCTACTGACTAATTTTCAAATATACAATACAGTGTTATTAACTATGTCCATACACTAGAGCCCCATGATTTATTTACTTTATATCCTTTAACCACCTTCACCCATTTCATCTAAGCCCTACCTCTGGCAAGGTCTTTTATGATTTGATGCTTCTTACTTGCTAAGGTAATACATTTCTATAAATGAACTTGCTAAATCTTACATGTAAAGTTCACTTCCAGAGAGTAGTTTCACTATCAACTGTTTATACTGGACATATGCTGAGTTCAGAATCTATTAGGGGAATGAAAACGAATAAACCAATAATAGCATTTTCCCATGAAGTTACCCATTCAGTACCTATCAGGCAAATGTAGGATAAACATATATGAGATCATTCTCTCTGTGTCTCTTCTTTTCCTTTCTAAAGGTGACCTCAGTCAAGCTTCTGGGTCCATTTCAGGAGTTGTGACTTCAGATTCTTCAGAATGCAGCATTCACAAGTCATATCATACTTTCTTCATGGTGACAACTATATAGCTTCATTTTAATGTGCGATTATACTAACAGAGTCTCTCCTTGTTCTAACCAGTAAATAAAGGTGAAGAACATCTTGCCACATTTACCCAAAAATAATCTTTTCACCTTGTTGGTGTGGCCACCTCACCAGCACCTGAAGGCTTCAGGTTTATTATTCTTTTATCAACTTAGCCCATGTGTTCTCTCTCCCAGAAGCCCTCTTCTGCATTTATTCCAGTCCTTCAGAGCCTGGCTCTACACTGGCCCTCAGTGAACCTTCTGTTTCAATTATCTACCATTGCATAACAACTTATCTCAAATTTAGTGGCATCAGACAACAATATTTATCATGCTTGAGATTTTATGGGTCAGGAATTTGAGCAGGGATGACCAGAGACAGAAAGTTTTCATTCTTCAATGACGGGGGTCTTAGCTGGGTGGTTTGAATGGCTAGAGATGCCTGCAATGGCTCAATCTGGGTCCTATGTCTCAACATCTGAACTCTTGGTTCTGGCTGCTGTCTTCCTTTTTTTTTTTTTTTTTTTTTTTTTTTTTTTTTTTTTTTTTTTTTTTTTTTTTTTTTGTCTTTTTAGGCCCACACCCGTAAGTTCCCAAGCTAGGGGTTGAATCGGAGCTGTACCTGCTGGCCTACACTACTGCCGCAGCCACGTCAGATCCGAGCCACATCTGCAATCTACACCACAGCGAGCGAGCGAGGCCAGGGATAGAACCTGCATTCTCATGGGTGCTAGTTAGATTCATTTTCTGTTGAGCCACAACAAGGACTCCTATCTTTCTTATTCTTCAAATCACATTTGCTGGAGAGGGTATGTCTAACACGGCTTTTTCATTTGTGTCTGGTGTGTGATGGCTGGAATGCTGAGGCTAGCCAAATAAGCTCTTCGTGTAGCCTTTCCATGTGGCTACAACATGGAAATCTCAGGGTACTCAGAATTCTTTCATGCTTCTCCCAGAGCATTATGAGTGTAAAACAGCAATGAAAATAGTGGTCCGAAGATATTTCTAAAAATGTAACTGACAAAGGCTCTGATCTTGAATATATCTTTAAAAACACTGTAAGTCCTTAAGAAAAAGACAACTCAATAGAAAAATGAGTAAGATACCTGAATGGGTACTTCACAAAAAAGGATTACATAATGGCTAATAAACATATAAAAGAAGCTAAGCCTCATTAATCAACAGGGGAATGCAATGTGAATACAATATGGTATCACTAGTCACCCACCAGAATGGGTAAAATGAAAAAGATGGAAACCACCAAGAGAAGATGAGGATGTGAAATAGCTGGAATTCTCATACACTGTTGGGAATAAACTGACCACAAGAATTGTGGGAAACAGCCTGGCATTATCCACAAAAGTTGAGGATATACATCCCCTACGATGCAGTAATTCGAGTCCTTGAAAATAAATACACCACAGCTATATACCCCAACACAGGTGACTTCACAGACATAACGCTGAGCAAGAAACAATATATGCTATATAATTCTATTTAAATATAACTGAAAAGTCTTCAAAGCTACCTACGATGTTTAAGAATTCATGAGTAAAACTATAACGAAATACAAGAAGCAGTGAACCTATGAGTCAGGATAATGGTTACTTTGGAGGGAGAGAAAAATAGTCATAGGGAGGAAAAATGAGCGTGACTTCTAGGATCTAGCAATATTCCATTTCTTGGACTAGCTGGTGATTACATGGATGTTTGTTTTATGATAAACTACTTGGCAGTATACCCGTGCTTTGTGCACTCTAGTAAGTATGCTCTATTTTATAAACTAAAAAGATAAAAATAGAATTTTTTAAAAATTCTTGTTTTTCTGTCGGAATTAGGGCCACATCGTATTTTATTATCTTCTGAGTATAGTCTTCCTGGCCAGCTAATTGCAAAGGGTTCTTGTAAGTGTAGAGGGAGCAGAAAGCATTCTAGTTTAGCTGGTTTTCACTGTGAAGTCACTCTTATCAGTTGCCATAAAACCAAGCTGCATTCTAAAAATATGTTTGCCACGTAGCCTCAATTGCTTGGTTTCTCTGAGCTAACTGAATCCAGCAAAGCAGCAGGGCCTGGGAGGGGGTGAGGAGGAGAATTCTGCTACCACTTCGATCTTCCTTCTTCTGCATTCTGTTTAGCTTTTGCTATTCATATTCAGCATGTGTTCCTCACCCTCGATAAGTGTATTTTCTGTAAGTGATTTCTGAGGATTGCAGCGGAGGCAGCCACACTCCTATCAGAACATAGACAAAAACCCAGACCTGGTGGTAGATGTCTTCTGGATGGTTTTCTTAGTGGGAGCATAAGAAGTTCTTTGTATAAGACCTTTCCCAACCACTGAAAATATATCTTATTTTTTCATTTAGTTAATTCTATCACAGAGAGAAATTTTTAATTTACTTTGATAAGTTTACATACAAGAAAAATGCAATATATCTAACATCAACTACTGTATCTAACCAGCAACCAAACACGTATCTTTTTTTTCCCCTCTTTATATTTCTTTCAGGTTTCTCGTTGAGAAGCTAAACCGAGACATAGAACAATTATGTTTAGAACATTTGATTGTTTTCCCTTTCAGAGAAAAAAGTGTTCTTTAAATCCTGGTGATAGTAAAATATCAGGTGCCCTAAAGGAGGAGAGTTAACATTAAGACCTTGCTCTGCTTGTACATTCTCTTG